>JAGDYQ010000039.1:3040091-3088544 GCA_021962125.1 Bulinus truncatus
GTGTGTGAGTGACCATATGTATGTTGGTGTGTGTGGGAGTGACCATATGTATGTTGGTGTGTGTGGGAGTGACCATATGTATGTTGGTGTGTGTGAGTGACCATATGTATGTTGGTGTGTGTGGGTGACCATATGTGTTGGTGTGTGTGGTGACCATATGTATGTTGGTGTGTGTGAGTGACCATATGTATGTTGGTGTGTGTGTGAGTGACAATATGTATGTTGGTGTGTGTAGTGACCATATGTATGTTGGTGTGTGTGGAAATGACCATATGTATGTTGGTGTGTGTGAGTGACCATATGTATGTTGGTGTGTGTGAGTGACCATATTTATGTTGGTGTGTGTGTGAGTGACCATATGTATGTTGGTGTGTGTGGGAGTGACCATATGTATGTTGGTATGCATGTGGGAGTGACCATATGTATGTTGGTGTGTGTGAGAGTAACCATATGTATGTTGGTGTGTGTGAGTGACCATATGTATGTTGGTGTGTGTGAGTGACCATATGTATGTTGGTGTGTGTGGGAGTGACCATATGTATGTTGGTGTGTGTGAGTGACCATATGTATGTTGGTGTGTGAGTGACCATATGTATGTTGGTGTGTGTGTGTGTGTGTGACCATATTTATGTTGGTGTTGTGACCATATGTATGTTGGTGTGTGTGAGTGACCATATGTATGTTGGTGTGTGTGTGTGTGACCATATTTATGTTGGTGTGTGTGTGTGAGGTGAACTGTGCCACCGCGGAACGGAAGAGAAGTGGAGGTGGGGTGGGTTAGAGTGGGGGGTGGAGGGGTCAACTTTCATAACTCGTCATGGGGGCCTTGAGAGAGAGAGAGAGAGAGAGAGAGAGAGAAAGAGAGTGAGAAAGACAGACTTACCATTATAGGCTTCTCATTGTTCTAAGACTGTGTGTGTCTGAGAGAGAGAGAGAGAGAGAGAGAGAGAAAGAGAGTGAGAAAGACAGACTTACCATTATAGGCTTCCCATTGTTCTAAGACTGTGTGTGTCTGAGAGAGAGAGAGAGAGAGAGAGAGAGTGAGAGAGAAAGAGAGAGTGAAAGACAGACTTACCATTCTCTGACTTCCCATTGTTCTAAGACTGTGAGAGAGAGAGAGAGAGAGAGAGAGAGAGAAAGAGACTGAGAAAGACAGACTTACCATTATAGGCTTCCCATTGTTCTAAGACTGTGTGTGTCTGAGAGAGATTTAGAGAGAGTGAGAAAGACAGACTTACCATTATAGGCTTCCCATTGTTCTAAGACTGTGTGTGTCTGAGAGAGAGAGAGAGAGAGAAGGGTGGAAAGAAAAAGGGTAGAGAGAGAAAGAGGGGGATGAGGTAAGATAGACAGAGAGTGGAAGAGACAGAGGAAATGGGGGAGAGGTAGAGACAGGGGGGATGTCATGGGTATAAAGTACCCTTACTTTTGGTCCCTCTTATATCTTTAGTCTCTGCTATGGGGGCCTCCAAAAAAACCTGAAAACTGCTCTGTCAATAGACAGCAATAAGGGGACGCCGGGGACCATAGAGCGCCGTCAAAGTTATTTCCCTTGCTCATTTTTTTTATTTGTGACCCTTAAAAGAGGTGCCATTGCCAAGTTAGCCACGAGGCGTCCCTTTGACAATAGAGCCGGCATTGAACTTGTGAGGAAGATCATACTTGTAGACATGAGATGTTTATCCCTCAGATCTGTAATAATCGGACGTTGTTTTTTTTTCCCGTTATGCCATTCTTTCAATACTTAGCCGAGAGTGCGATGGCCGTGGAGGCGCCACGGGAGATGTAGGTGGGTGGCTGGACATGCCCGGGGAATCGAGCCTGTAACCCACAGCATGAGGGATGCGGCCCCGCTACCAAAACGGCTTTCATCCTCACCGTCAGTCCGACGACGGCCATGAAAGACACGGGTAGATGGCTAGTGCCTAGTGGGCACGCAAGGAATCGAACCCGTGACCCACGAATTACAGGACAGTTGCACAATCAAAACACAGCACCAAGTCAACCCGCGATTAGGTATCAGGGTTGAATATATATTTTTTTTAATTAATTTTTTTTTAACCATTGCCAGCATGGTAGGGTGTAGTGTGCCTACCACACCAGCACTGTTGGCGGCGCTGATGACAAGTCTGCCATGCCTACAGAGCGGCGGGGTGAGTGTACCCGCTATCATCTGCAGGGACGGCAGAAAGATGGGTTTTAATCCTTGCCAGACCAGCAGGGTGTGTGTACTGCCGATCGGCCAAAATGGCAAGGAACGGGGTTTTCCTGCCACCCTCGGACAGAGGGGAGGGTGTAGTGTGCCTGTACCCTCAGCCCGAAATGGCAGGCTGCGCAGGTGTGCTGAGTGGGACGGAGAGGAAGGGTGTTGTGTGCCGACCACATCCGTCACCTCCGCCAGCTGTGAATACTGCGGTCTCGGATAGATAATGAAATTGCATTGGACGATTTAAATTTTACATTTGGAATGAAAGATAAATAAACGGATTGGTTACAATCAAATGGTTTCCGCTGTGAATACTGCGGTCTCGGATAGTCCTCATTGACCACAGTACCACCACCCTCGCAAGTAATGGTTTTTTTCCTGACTAGAGAACCCCGATGATCCATCCCCCGTGGATCACGGTATGTCTCTCAGGTCAGGAAGGAGAGATCACAAAACATGCTTAAAATAATCTGTGATACTCTCCGAAACAATTTGAATATATATTTTTTTTAACGCCGCCATTGCCAGCATGGTAGGGTGTAGTGTGCCTACCACACCAACATTGTTGGCGGCGCTGATGCATGTCTGCCATGCCTACAGAGCGGCGGGGTGAGTGTGCCCGCTATCATCTGCAGGGATGGCAGAAAGATGGGTTTTAATCCTTGCCCAAAACCGGCCAGACCAGCAGAGTGTGTATACTGCCGGTCGGCCAGAATGGCAAGGAAAGGGTTTTTCCTGCCACTCGGACTCCAGAGGGGAGGGTGTAGTGGCCTGTACCCTCAGCCCGAAATGGCAGGCGTGCTTGAGGTGGGACGGAGAGGAAGGGTGTTGTGTGCCGACCACATCCGTCACCTCCGCCAGCTGTGAATACTGCGGTCTCGGATAGATAATGAAATTGCATTGGACGATTTAAATTTTACATTTGGAATCAAAGATAAATAAACGGATTGGTTACAATCAAATGGTTTCCATTAACATAATTATATCATTTGAAATTGTTTTAAAAAATAAGAGAAACCAACACAAAGATTAATTTGCAAATTTTTCAATTAACAAAAATGAATTAGGAAAAATATCATATTGAAAAAAAAAATTAAATTCGGTTTCTGTCAGATTTAGGTGACTCCACCAGACCATCTACAAAACTTCATTTGTTTGGAGTTATCTTTCCCCGCGTTGGACCAGTCCATTGTTTGACCACTGTCTCTATAACATAGGGGTGCAACACATGTGGAGCGCCGCATCGCCGGCTGTAGCCCCCCCCCACTACCACCCCTCCCTCCTGCTCCCCTCTGCTTTTTTTTTTTAAAATATAATAATCCGTAGATACACACCATTTGAAACTGAGAACAAACATGGCCGGCTTACAGTCAAGCAAATGGTACCATGATACTGAAATCATCATTCTATGCAGACGACAAGTTTGGAATAAGAGCTAAGTTTGTAGGGGGGGGTCAAGCCGGCTCTGGTTTCTATCTATCTATCTATCTATCTATCTATCTATCTATCTATCTATCTATCTATCTATCTATCTATCTATCTATCTATCTATCTATCCATCTATCTATCTATCTATCCATCTATCTATCTATCCATTGATCTATCTATCCATCTATCTATTTACTCCATCTATCTATCTATCTATCTATCTATCTATCTATCTATCTATCTATCTATCTGTCTGTCTGTCAATCTAACCATTAGTCAAAATGTCCATGTTTCCGTCAGTGTCTTTCTCTTTCTGATCTATCCGTGAGTCTATTGTATCTCAACAGATTTACTATCTGTCCACGCCCGGTCTGTCTCAGCATGATTCAGAGAGGCAACATAAAAAAAAAATAAATTTTGTTCACCCAGCATCGACAGCAGCTCTCAAACTTGTATCATTCGAGACCCTGATAGAAATATTTCCGACTTTTTTCAACTCATAATCAGAGGATAGGCCTACCTAGGGTGGAGGGGGGTCCTAATTCGAAGTCTCCCCTCCCCTCGGGTCGGTCCCAGCTTGAGGGGGCCCCCAAAATGTTTTTTTACATTAACTATTAAGTACATTACCTCATTTATGGTGTCGAATATCAAGCAGGGCCCCCCAAAGGGGCCAAGCCCCGCCCCTCTCGGACCCCCTCTCGGACCCCCCCCCCCATATCCTTAGGTTCACAATGACATAAGGAAAGAAACAAAAAAAGAAATAAAAAGTATTTGTGTAAGTCTCTGCGACCCACTTCAAATCAGACATGAGTGGATCGCGGGCCGCACTTGGAGAGCCACCGTCTTAATATATTATGGACGAAGCGTCACCTGATCTATGTTTTCATTTCCCTGTTGTATTTAGCGTTGCGATCACCTGCTGGTTATCACCTACTGACCACATCAGCTCGTGTGCCTCGTTTATCTACCGGTCAGCTGGTCAGAAGCCTACGCCACGTTACGATGGCCACTGGGTACAAGCGGAAAGGGGGGGGGGGGTGGAAGGGAGAGATAAAAGAAACCAGGTGTTTCTGAAAGTTTGTCCAGTCCAGGTATCGTCCTGGTGCGGCACGTGCAATGAAGGTTGACCTTTTAGCTCCTGGTTCCAAACACAGACCTGTGGTACCCATTTAGGCCAATGATAACGGTTTAGCCCAGCCCGGGGGGGGAACAACGACCCGCGGACAAATCCGGCCCGTATGACTGTTTAATCCGGTACGCAACACTGGCCCAACTATGTCTTGACATTAATAATTTTTCTGAAATTATCTCATGTCTTAGACCCCCCATCTGTCTTCTCTTGACCCGCCCCGTTGGTCAAATTTACGAACCCAGTATGGCCCGCGACAGTGCCGAACCTAGGGATTTGGAGGCCCAAGGGGGGTTGACCTCTTTGGGGACCCCTACATTTTGACATTCGACACCATGACATGAGATAATGTACTTAATACTTAATGTAAAAAAAAATTTGGGGGGGGGGCCGCCCCTCAAGCTGGAGCCCTGGGGACTTTCGAATTTGAACCCCCTACCCCCACCCTAGGTACGCCTCTGGCCCGCGATTCAAAAAGTTTGCTCACCCCTGGTTTAGTCTTTTATACTTTGGTGTTAGTTGTTGTTGTTGTTGTTTTTGTTGATTTATTTGTGATAGGGGCGGTGCCGCCGTGAGGGGCGGCAGGGGCGGGGGGCACATGCCCAGGGGCCCGGTGAGTTTTAGGAGCCCGGCGAGTTTTAGGGGCCCGGACTGAGCTGGCCAATCAACTTTTGAAAATATTATAATCAGCACGAGGGGGCCCGTGACAGCCCTGCCCAGGGGCTCGAAATTTCTGTCGGTGAGCCTGGATAGGGGGGGGGTGGGCGGCACAAGTGGCCTAACACAGAGCCGCCACAAATAAATATTTTAAAAAATAAATATATAAATAAAAATGTTTCAAATATGTGTGGTCAACTGGTCATATATCAGGTTGTTGCTTATTGAAGGCCTTGCGATAAAACAAACTAAAATGATATCCTCCTATTCGCCAGCTCAATCCGCAGAATGCCTGCAGTCGATCGGTGCAATACCAACACCAGCGTGCATGCTTTCATCTCAGAGGCACTCGCTGGTTAATTTAATCAAACGGTGTTCATTTCATAAACAACTATGAGAATCACCGTCAGCCTCGTTTTGATTCACCTGCAGCCCCCGTCGTGAAGTTGGTGGTACATTGTTATTTCGAAAAAACATTTTTGTTAATTTATGATTTAAAAAAAAAAAAAAATATGCGTTGCTTTAATAAGATTTTACTAAATATTTCTGCGGGCCTTCACAATTTTCTCACGGACCCCCCCCCCCCCGATAGGGTTCGGTGGTGGTGACGGGGGGTGGAGGCTAGGGTTTCCGACCACTGGCTTGTCGTACGGATACATCTGTTCAGCTACAGTGATGTACTAGTTGTGTTTTTTTTGAGTTGGTCATTTGCTACTCGTAAAGTGGGTCAAGAACTCGTGTCGATCTTATAGTAGAGGAAGGTATCATGGTATTGGACACTTCACCTGCTTCGGTACACTACACCAAGAGACTTTACTATCTCCCCCCCCCCACACACACAAGAGACTTTACTATCTTCCCCCCCCCACACACACACACACACAACTCCCCCCCCCCCCATACAACAACTCTGTCTCCTACCGACCGCCATACATTAGCTACAACATGGTTAATGAATTAGTTGGAAATTTAAATATATTCATGTTTATTAAATTCCGGTCACTTTGGAAATTGTTCCAACTCTGGACCTTTGTTGTATTAATGGACATACGGATGACCAGCTAGTCGCCAATGACCGATTTAAGAACATGTTTGACGAGAGGGACATTTCAGTGACTGTAGAGGTAATGTCGGACTATACTTAGTGTGTGGTGGTGACTTGCGACATTTAGTGAGCTATTGTACAGTTGTGAGGACAGTTAGTGTGGCCACTGGTCAGTAGCCAGTGACCGGATGTCTTGTTCATTAGGGTCCTTGGGAGAGTCGAAGTTTGGAACGGACATGAATGTCATGGAATATTTCGAAGTTTGAAATGATATCGTCATTCTGTGTTAGGGCCACAATAAATAATCTCAATGCAAAGTGCCTTCATGTTCCTTCCTTTTATATGCAACGGAATGTAATTAGAGAAATATTGATTCTTTTCAGTGTTACACATCGTCTGTCTTTCTTTCTATTTGTCCTTCTATCTATCTCTACATCTCTATATTCCCTTAGACCAGGAGCGGGCAAACTTCTTGAATCGCACTGGGGTCCTTAAATTTGACAGACCGACAAGATTCAGACTGCTGATATGAAATGATGTACATTTAAAGTGAAAGTCAACGATGTGAATTAGCGGAGAGGATCAAGGGTGTGGGTGGGGAGCAAATATCATGACCGGCCGGAATTAGTCCGCAGGTCATAGTTTGCCGATGTCTGCTCAAGACCAGACATCGGCAAACTACGGCGCCGTTTGGCTGTTTGATATGTGACTGCGATCCGCTATTACACATATACATTTTATATTACTTCTAAATAAAAACTTCATGCATAAACCCTTGGTCCCAGAGGCGTAACTATGGAGGGGGAGGGGATCCAAATTCGAAAGCCCCTCGGGCAACAGCTTGATTGAGGGGAGGCCCCCGAAACTTTTTTTACATTAAATATTAAGTATACATTATCTCATTTCATCATGTTGAATGTCAAAATGAAGGGGCCCCAAAGAGGCCAAGCACCCCCGGGCCCCCAAATCCCTAGGGTTCAGCACTGCCTGGTACGGCCCTTTTTATGCAAAAAAATGATGAGCCCAATTGGACATGTTGTTAAAAAAAAAATACGTTTGCACACCCCCCTCTGCACTAGACACCTGGATATTCCGTCCAAGAATAAGTGAATAGACACATTTCGCCCAACTCCAGAGGTAATTAAAACAGCTTAAAGTATAGGCCTAAAACAGAATTCTTCAAGATATAGATTTCCTTACGCTATTTCAGCTGATGTCAATTAAAAAACAAAAAAATGAAAAGAAGCTTTTTATTTTTTCAATGACGTCATTGAGCTTATTAGACCTATCCCATGTCCGTTGCTAAATTTAGATACCGTTTAAACTCTCGAATCCCCCAGGTAATTTTTCTTCCTCTCCATTCCAGTCTTTACTCTCAAACGGAAAGCCTTGAACCAAATCCACATACTCAAAATCTGAGACAGTAAAACCCGGGGAAGGGGTGGGGGCGGGGGGGAGGGGATAAGGGGAAGGAAAGGGGTGAGCCCATAGGGGTCGAAGCCGTTTGAAAAACCACTAGTCCAGGGGGTTTATTTAAGACCAATTTGTAAGTTGCGCATGTATGTGCGTTAGTGGGTGTGTGTGCGCGCGCGTGTTGTCCAACTAATGAACTGTGCCCGGACGATATTGAATGAGGGGAGGGGGGTGTTTTGGCACCGGTTGAAAGAAATACCCCCCCATAATCCACACACACCTAAAAAGAAACATCAGTTTCTTTTAATCGTTTTCTCAGTGAAGGCCCACATGATTGATCCGACGCTGTGATCCCCATCAACCAACCCCCCCCTGAAATGTCCCATGTTTCTTTTCTTTTTCTCCACCTCGTTCCAATTCGTAGCAGCATTTAGTTCTCTCTAATCCCACAATTCCCTGCTACACACACACACACACACACACACAGCGCCGCCGAGTGGAGGGAGGGAGCGGGGGTCATTGCCAGGGAGCCCCGCATCTGTAAGGGGGCATAAAGGGGGGGGCCGGCCGCCCCGACCATGTCAATTTTTTCTCGACTCATTGTTTTTAAGGGGCCCGCAATGATGTCCCCTGCCCTGGGGGCCCGCGTTGGTTCTCGGTGCCACTGCACACACCACACACACACCAAAGTCTGTCCAACCCACTGATCCCCAGTTGCAGATACACATCATGAAACGGTAAAAAAAAAAAAAACACATTTCCTACTCATCTGTCCTCTACCACCTAACCCACCTCCTTCATACATCAGAAAACAATTATTATTATTTTTATTTTTTTTTTGAAAATGTAAATTAAATAAATATATTTATATATACTAGCTTTACGCTGCAAAACCTTTGCATAGAGTTATATCCCCTTTGGCTTGATCGGTAGGAGGCTAGGTTATTTTTGGATTTCGGGAAGATCCGATTTTTCATGATTATATTTTCAACTGGGATACTGTTGTATTAATTCTTTACTTTCGATTTAAAGCAGAACCCAAAATCCGCTATTGTTTTATTAGATATATAAACTGTTCTTGAACCTAATCTATTAGTATTCAGACTGGTGTTGTCATTAGTTTTGATTTAAATTTATGACATACTTTGACTGATTTCTCAACACACACACATACACAAACACGCGCGCGCGGGAACCAACACTCGCGCATTATAGTGTTTACTGAATCTCGAAGACGCCATGACACCGTGGTTACTCCTGGAACACTGCACTTCCGGACTTCATAAGGACTCTGGTCATACTCCAGTGCTTTTTTTTATTATTACCATGATTTATCATTCTTCGACACAACACGATTAGTAAACAGTCAACATCGCCGTGAATTCAAATTGACCATCCCCCTTAACAGATGGACAGCGGTCAATTAATACCGCCCCCTCATAAGAAAAAAAAATATCGTCAGCTTCAGCCACTCCACTCACTCACTCCCACAGATACCTCCCCCCCCCTCCCTCCCCCAATCTCTCGGCCAGTCCTTTCACCACCGGACATTCTGAGTAGGTCAAACGTGAGAGAAGTAAATGCCGGCTTATCTCTCCCACACCCTCCCTCCCCGCACCCTCCTCCCCGCCCGCTCGGACAACCGGACACACGTTGAGCCGGACTCACAACGACGGATCTATTAGCCGTGTTTATCTATTGGTCTAACCTCCACACCCCCCCCCCATCCCTCGGGGCGCGGGCTGCAGCTGATAGTATAGAATGAAAACAAAACAGCGAAACAACCAAAATAAAAGCGAAAAATGCTGATCGGTCGCTCGCTGTCCAGTTTTTCGGACCTGTTCATTCGGACCTGGAGTCGAATCTGTAGTGAACACGTGATAAATGGAATCGACTCCTGCCACTATCCGAAAATGAACACAGGCCATAGCTCACGATTTCATAGACAATAATCGATTATGTAATAATCGAACGATGCTGGAATCAGTTGTTGTTTTTTTTGGGACAAATAATCGAAAATTTAAAAAATGAGGTCTTGGGTGGGCGAACTTTTTGAATCCCGGGTCACGCCTGGTTCTTAAATTTCATAGAAGTTTCAGACCAAAAGAAGATGGAGAAATTTATGCGTGAAATGATATAAATTAAATGAATTTAAGATTAAACGATAGGGTCAGATTGAACTGCCCAACGGGCCGCAGTTGCCGAAACTCATTGATCACAATACAATATTGATAAAAGTGTACAAATCAATAACTCTTGGATCGAAAGTGTTTTTTTTTGGGGTTTATAGTTATCTCATGAACCAATCGTATTGAAAAATGAAATGTAATCAATTCCCAAAAAAATATGCTATTCGATTCGTTTTTCAATCTCTGTAGGACTTCAGAATATAAAATACAATACTAATAAAAAACAATAGAATAATCTAATATTAGTAACAACTTGTCAGATGTACATAACGTAACAATAAGTCTGATGTACATAATGTAACAATAAGTCTGATGTACATAACGTAACAACATGGCAGATGTACATAACGTAACAATAAGTCTGATGTACATAATGTAACAATGTCAGATGTACATAATAACAACTCTGTCTGATGTACATAACGTAACAATATGTCAGATGTACATAACGTAACAACATGGCACATATACATAACGTAATAATATGTCAGATGTACATAACGTAACAACATGGCAGATGTACATAATGTAACAATATGTCAGATGTACATAACGTAACAATATATCAGATGTACATAACGTAACAATAAGTCTGATGTACATAACGTAACAATATGTCAGATGTACATAACGTAACAACATGGCAGATGTACATAACGTAACAACAAGGCAGATGTACACAACGTAACAACATGTCAGATGTACACAATGAAAGGTTGCATTCCTTCCTACCCCCCCCCCCCCCGGGGCAATCTATCCCAACTTCCAGGTGGCCATGGAGACGCCATCTTGTTTCATTCCCATAGTTCCATTCTCTACATTTGTTTACGGAGAAAGTTGCTAAGGGCGCATTGTTCTCTGGAGGTATCGACAAATTGACCCGATGACCTACTGAGCTGGTAAAAATAAACAATAACAAAAAAAAAAAAACAACGATCAGACATACACACTCACACACTCACACACACACACACACACTCACACACACACATCAGTTTCATCCCCCCCCCCCCCACCGTGACTTAATTCTCCAAAAGTAGTTTGACCCAGAAATCCTTTTTTAAAAAAAAACAACAACCCAAAGCACCGTCGACATTTCCTCGGAGAGCCGTCACGTGACACCAACAATCTCCCACCAGGTCCCAGTCCAGACTTTAAGAGCCAGCATTGGGAGTAAGCCCGGGGGAAGTGATTCTGTGTTCATAGGGGGTGGGGAGAGGGAGGGAGACTGCAAGACGTAAAAAAAAAACAGTTAGAATTTGATCTACATCGAACTCGGCACTTGTCAGCGCCCTTTAACCCTATAAACTGACCTTTGACTCATGACCTCATCTCTTACAGCTGGTCTATCGTCATCGCCTTCCTCCTCTTCTTCCTCTCTCTCTCACCCCCCCCCACACCACACCCCCCTCACCAAAACCTGTGGGACGAAAAATCCTCCTAAGATTAATCCCCAACCGGTTAGGACCAAAAATTCCAAAGGATGAGATCTCCAGGGAGTAATCACCCCCCCCCCACATTCCCAGGCACGCGCCGAGAGGGGTGGGGGGTCAGGGGGTCATTGCCAGGGGCCCGAATCTGTAAGGGGGCCCGGCCGCCCTGACCATGTAATTTTTTCACTACTCATTGTTATTAAAGGGCCCGCAATGATGATAGAGGGGCCCTAGACAGACTTAAAGGTATAGAGGGGCCCTAGACACAGACTTAAAGATACAGAAGGGCCTTAAACAAAAGTACATACCGGGGAACCCTTATAGCATCGTATTTAATATGAATTTATAATGGGTGGGGGCCAATTTCGGAGGTGGGGATCCCTGGGCAATCGTTGGCCCATAATTAAAAAAAAAACGGATTCGATCTCACCTAATGATTAAACGATTACACGTTCCAAAATCAAATATTTAAAAACTCGTCTATCATTTAAGTTACATCAAACGTTAGCGTATGGTTAAGCCAGTGCACCTGTACACCATGGGCACCTGAAAAATCAATTTAAGATGAAAAAGATTCAATCTCCAATCCGCGATTTATGGAAATGAAATTACATCATGTTTGTCTGCGCGAAGTGATTCAGCTAAAATGCACCTGTAGAATTATTTAATTTTGTATATATATATATTTTATTTATTATTATTAAATTTTAAGTTTATGTAATATATTGTTATATAACTGTCTCACTGCCCTCGGTGGTGTGCAATACATAGGGAATTCCCGTACACCCAGTGCAGCTTATATATTTACATATTGAAAGCAAGTGACCCTGTGACGTAAGAGCAGAAGAGCTATGAAGATGAAGCCGGAAGTGTAGAATAGTGATAGCGGCCATTGTAGTTGTTGATTGTAAATAAGTTATTAAACGAGGTGTTTTATTAAACCAACGCCTGAGCTTTAATGAGTCCATACAGCATTTAAACAATATATGTTCATTTATTTTGTGTTCAGTCATGTTGATGTATGCTTTTTTTAAAAAGAAAAAAAAGTTTTTAAACCTTGAACTTATATTTATTTTGAAAGACGGTACAGATGGCGAGAGAGTTGATGGCTGAAATTGACATCCAATAATATTCTCATTGCAAGGGGGGTGAGTTGTGGAGATGAAAGCTGTCGATATAGTTCAGCTGTGGTGGGGTGAGGGGTGTGTGGGGGAGGGGAGAAAGAAAGAATCTGGAGTTAAGGTCTGGATGGTCTGGTGGCTCAACCTGATGGTTCATCCAGACACCCGAGCAGATAGTAGAACTCACTAGAACCCCTTACCCCACCCTCCCCCACACACACACCAAAACCTCCCCCCTCCCCACCCCGTCCAGCATCTTCCCACAGGTGTTCTTGCGCCACACTAGGCTCATCTCTTCCTCCTCACCTAACTGTTTCTTCTTCCGTGACATAAAATATCAGTCCGTTTATGACGTCATTGTGATGATGCGAGGTACTCTCCAACCCACAATTCCGCTTGTTTTCGTTCCTCTACGTACATGTAAATTAACCTGTTTCTTTCTGTAATTCCCTTTTTTTTTTAGGTTTTACGTGTTCAACTTTGTTTGCAGCAAATCGCTTAAATGCAGTCAAGATAGGAAACGGTCTTGAATGGTTTTATCCGATTATAAAATCCAGGGGTGGGCACACTTTTGAACCGTGGGCTACATTGGGTACTTAAGATTTGACACACTGGTAAGAAGACCAAAAGCTGATCTTATAAGAAGTTGTTTGAAATATGTTGACGTCATTAATTTGAATAGTAGAGAGGAGCAAAGTGCAGGTCCGATCAAACCCACTGGCGGGCCGCAGTTGGCCCACG
Source organism: Bulinus truncatus (assembly GCA_021962125.1). Taxonomy (NCBI): domain Eukaryota; kingdom Metazoa; phylum Mollusca; class Gastropoda; family Planorbidae; genus Bulinus; species Bulinus truncatus. The sequence continues at coordinate 3,053,454 of JAGDYQ010000039.1, forward strand.
GGCCGCAGTAGTCCCATGTCTGGTCTAATCCCTTCCTCTTCCCCAAGGATTCTACCACAATTTTGGTAACGCTGGCTTAATAAACCCTTAATCCGTTAATGACCTAACAATTACATGACTTAATCCATTAATGACCTCATTACTTACATGACTTAATCCGTTAATGACGTTATAATTACATGACTTGACTCGTTAATGACCTAACAAATTACATGACTTAATCCGTTAATGACCTAATAATTACATGACTTGATCCGTTACATGACCTGACAGTTACATGACTTAATGATCCAGTGGTACATGACTTAATGCATCGATGACCTATTAATTACACGAGCTAATAACTTTTTTTTTTCTCTGCCTCATGTAGATACAATTTTTTTTTTTAAATAAAATAAAATAGAAAAAATAGAAATAATAAGTATTACTAACAGCGTGGGAGGAGGGGAGGGAGGGAAGGGAGGGGAGGCTTAGAAAGAGAATTCCAGTGATTAGGGTCACGTATAGCATCAGATTTTGCAGTCTGGGGAGGGGAAGGGGGAGGGCGGCCTTTAGGCTGTGGACCGGGGAGGGGTAGGGGGGGTAGTTGGTTTACTTATCTGATGTTACAAATAGACCGGAATAAGTAACAAATCTCCGTACAGATTTTTTTGTTTACTCAAAGCTTAGATAGTAGTAGTAAAATCCAAATCCAATTCTATGATACTAGCTAAAACAAAAATTTTTTTCAAGCGGGCCTGTGGCGCAACGGATAACGCGTCTGACTACGGATCAGAAGATTCCAGGTTCGAATCCTGGCAGGCTCGATAAACTTTTTTTTTTTAAAATATGTCATCATTTTTTTTTAAATTACATTTCTTCAGTTACTATTTTACTATCGACAACTTTCAAGAAAAGAATATTTTCCGCGAATACATTTTTTTTTATTCCCTCGCTTTTACCCGCCACTAGTTAAGAATAAGATTTGTGAGTTGTAAATTGTATAAGTCTGAAAAAAAAAATTTGTTAAAAAAGTCTGCGAAAACTGGACAACACAAACTGTAGCTCGTAAACTACCCGAGATAGATGTACCGAATTAAAATAAATGATTTAATACACATGCCACGAGTTTCAAAAAAAATCATTTAAATTTATTTTTATTAAGTAAAGAAAAATTGTCAATGCGCCAAAGTCATAAAAAAATCTTAAAACCAAATAAATTCCATTGGCGTATTTTTTTTTGGGGGCATGATCACAAGAATACATGAAAATATAGTGCAATGTTATAAATACATTTGGTCTATATGAATACACACTTTTGGTGTAATTAAGCATTTAGTGTAATAAATACATTTAGTGAAACATATACATTTAGCGCAATGAGTAAAGTTTTATAGAATGAATACATTTAGTGTAATGAATACATTTAGTGTAATGAATACATTTAATGTAATTGAAATATTTAGTGTAATTCATATATTTTCTACAGAAATTGTGTAGCCAATAAATCTGATGTAATTAATTTATTGTTGTAAACAAAGCTATGTGTAGTGTCAACAAAGCTATGTGTAGTGTAAACAAAGCTATGTGTAGTGTAAACAAAGCTATGTGTAGTGTAAACAAATTTTTTTTTTTTTTGCTGAACTACTGAATTTTTTTTTAGTTAATATATGGCCGTGCCCTCCGCCCGATAGCGTGTCCCTATGGCCGGGTCACACCCCCACCCCCCACACCACCACCACCACCACCACCACCACCCACCTTACCAAACCCCTTCATCACTAGACCCGCGTCCCACTTGAGTCGCACTGCGTGTCCCCCCCAAAAAAAACCCCTCACACATATCTGTTGGCTCCCAAACCCTCCGCCCAATGCTCCTGATATTTGGTGGCTGGGTCAACTGAAATCAAGACTTGCTTCTTCCTTCCACCATACGATTGTAAAAGACATACAGTGATGGTATTTCCACCATATGATTGTAAAAGACATACAGTGATGGTATTTCTACCATATGATCGTAAAAGACATACAGTGATGGTATTTCCACCATATGATCGTAAAAGACATACAGTGATGGTATTTCCACCATATGATTGTAAAAGACGTACAGTGATGGTATTTCAACCATATGATCGTAAAAGACATACAGTGATGGTATTTCTACCATATGATTGTAAAAGACATACAGTGATGGTATTTCTACCATATGATCGTAAAAGACATACAGTGATGGTATTTCCACCATATGATTGTAAAAGACGTACAGTGATGGTATTTCAACCATATGATCGTAAAAGACATACAGTGATGGTATTTCTACCATATGATTGTAAAAGACATACAGTGATGGTATTTCTACCATATGATCGTAAAAGACATACAGTGATGTATGTGTATGTATGTGTATGTGTGTGTACGTATGTGTATGTATGTGCATGCAATGTAGTGCATGGCCCTTCTTATAGATAGGTAATCCAGACAACGACGTAGCTCCCCCCCCACACACCACCACCATATCATACAACTCATTTCCAATTCAAATTTTATTCTTTCAGGGCCCCCTCCATTTGAATAGGGTCACACTCTCTGGCTCGGGCCCCAGATGCTTTTTTTTATAGATAGGATAGCCCTTGCCCCTGCCAACCACACATACACAATCTGCCCAAAAAGTACATATTACAGTACATATTACAGTACATTTTACAGTACATATTACAGTACATATTACAGTACATATTACAGTACACATTACAGTACATATTACAGTACACATTACAGTACATATTACAGTACATATTACAGTACATATTACAGTACACATTACAGTACATATTACAGTACACATTACAATACATATTACAGTACATATTACAGTACACATTACAGTACATATTACAGTACATATTACAGTACATATTACAGTACACACACATATACATATTACAGTACATATTACAGTACACATTACAGTACACATTACAGTACATATTACAGTACATATTACAGTACATATTACAGTACATATTACAGTACACATTACAGTACACATTACAGTACATATTACAGTACATATTACAGTACATATTACAGTACACATTACAGTACATATTACAGTACATATTACAGTACATATTACAGTACACAATACAGTACATATTACAGTACATATTACAGTACATATTACAGTACACATTACAGTACATATTACAGTACATATTACAGTACACATTACAGTACACATTACAGTACATATTACAGTACATATTACAGTACATATTACAGTACACATTACAGTACATATTACAGTACATATTACAGTACACATTACAGTACACATTACAGTACATATTACAGTACATATTACAGTACATATTACAGTACACATTACAGTACATATTACAGTACATATTACAGTACACATTACAGTACATATTACAGTACACATTACAGTACATATTACAGTACACATTACAGTACACATTACAGTACATATTACAGTACACATTACAGTACATATTACAGTACATATTACAGTACATATTACAGTACATATTACAGTACATATTACAGTACATATTACAGTACATATTACAGTACACATTACAGTACATATTACAGTACACATTACAGTACATATTACAGTACACATTACAGTACACATTACAGTACACATTACAGTACATATTACAGTACACATTACAGTACATATTACAGTACACATTACAGTACATATTACAGTACACATTACAGTACATATTACAGTACACATTACAGTACATATTACAGTACACATTACAGTACATATTACAGTACACATTACAGTACATATTACAGTACACATTACAGTACATATTTTGCCATAACATTCGGTGCTTTGGATGCCCCAGATATCCCCACCCTTCATGCCAAATATCTCTAAATGTCTACCTAGGGTCACCAAAAGTAAAAACAACAACAACAACCAAGGGAATGGCCCGTTATGCCCCCCCCCATCCCCCATCCCCTTCCCCCTAAAACCTAACCAACGGTACTGGTGTCTGTGCGTGCGTGTTCACTGGTCAGTAAAACACACACACGCACACACGCACACGCGCGCGCCACTGTGGCAATATTGCGATTCATTAAAAAAAAAAAGTGCGGAGTTGGCGGCGAGGAGGAATCAGTTTGATTCCCACCAGTCAGTCACCGGGCTCGGCCCGCGCCGTCTGTCTTGTGCATGTTGGGACTTTTACCTTGCACAGTGAAGGCAGAGAGGGCAAAAAAGCAGAAGAAGAAAAAAACACACAACCGCGCGACGCTGACAAAAAAATTGTTTCCCCCCCGTCTCTCTCTTCAACTCGACTGAATTGGGAAGTTGTACATTCTTATAACAAGGGGGAGAACTTCTCTCTCTCTCTTTCCTTTTTTTTTTGTATATATATATAAAAGAAAGGTACAGTAAATATTACAGAAGTTCTAGGTGTCAAGTTATTAACACACACAAAAAAAAATTTCTCTGTGCGTGCGTGTGTGTGTGTGCGCTCTCTATTGATGGTGTTGTGTTGTGACCACTTAATTCAGATATTGGATATATAATAGGTAAACGCGTTCTTAAGAGTGTGAAATATTTGGAATACTTTTAAAAAAAAAAAATTCGAAGCAGTTTTGATGGATTTTTTTCTACTTCTTAGATCCATTAGTCTAGTCAGGATACATTTGTGCACAGGTCTTAACAAATGTTGGTATGATTTTGGCCGTTACTGTGTTTAGATTCAAACTGACCACAAGGTTTACATGGGCTGTGTGTTTCAAGGATTCCAGTACAAAGTAGAATTTCTGTGACAGAAAATTATTGTGCTTGTTATAATGAATAGATTATTATTGTCTCTGTCGCCTCCCCCCCCTCACCTGCCCGACTCCCGTCTCTTTTTCTCTGTAATGCAAAGCCGTTCTTGTGTATTTGTGGCTCCAAATCAACCGTCACTGTCAATATTACGTCATCTCATAACTAATGCTTTATAAACTGTATAATCCCTATAAATCTGTAATACTTAATGTTTGATCCCTGTAAATTGTAATACTTGATGCTTAATCCCTATAAATGTGCCATACGTAATGTTTAATCCCTATAAATGTGTCATACTTAACGCTTAATCCCTATAAATGTGTCATCCTTAATGGCCGAGTCTTTCTTACGCAATTGTAATCTTAGGTTTAGGTAACCTTTAGAAATGATCTTAGTTTATTCAGAGGCTATATGTGTACCAGCAAGCGGTGTGGGTGGATGGGGTGGTGTCTCCTAAAGCGTCGGATTCTACAATAACTAGTAGGGGGTTAGGGCCGTTAGAGAACGAAGCCCGCCCCCCTCCACCCATCAGACGGTCGTCCACTTAGTCTCTGACTTACAACGGCTCAGAGCTACCTATAACAAACCAATCCCAATTAAATGACCTCTGACCTTTTTTTTAATTATTTGCATTATAACGTGTATGTTTGCCAATATAAAAACAAACAATAACAACAAATAGCACTATCTACAGCCCTGGTTATTATTATTATATGCCCTGGGGCCATGATTTGAAAACCGTATACGTCATCAGGAATTATATTTGGCAGGCCGCGTATAACAACCATATCATGTCGGTCATATCGCTTACTCAAAGGGGAATATTGTCATATTAGAGCCATCAGCCATTTTTGCATCGTTGTACACGCTAAGCAAATCGCCCGATTCGATTGAGATTCGCTAGAAAGGTTTCATTTGTGGCAAAAAAATGGCACACGTTAAGAATGTATTCCGATGCATTGACTTCGGTTTTGTTGTGTGCTCGGATAGACAGACAGGTAGGGATAGACAGAGAAGTAGAGACTGGGACTGATGGTGTATTCTCTTCGCTCGTTACTAAAAAATCTGAACAGTTCTTATGGAAAGGTGGAAGATGATCTTAAGGATAACTGAAACAGCTGTTTTTAATTAAGGGAGGTGGGGGAAAGGATAAACAGAAGTGTTCTTATGGATATATGGATAGGTTAAAAAACACGAAATGTTCTTATGGATAGGTTAAACTGTTATGTTCTTACGGATAGGCTAAACTGTTATGTTCTTACGGATAGGCTAAACTGTTATGTTCTTACGGATAGGTTAAACAGCGATGTTCTTACGGATATGTTAAACAGTTATGTTCTTATGGATAGGCTAAACTGTTATGTTCTTATGGATAGGTTAAACTGTTATGTTCTTATGTATAGGTTAAACAGCGATGTTCTTACGGATATGTTAAACAGCTATGTTCTTATGGATAGGTTAAACAGCTAATATTCGTATGGATAGTTTAAACAACTATTTTCATAACAGAGATGTTCTTTAGGTCGGATAAGTTATTATAGCTGTTGTTCAAGATAGGATAATTATAGCTGTTCTTAAGGACAGGTTAAACATAGATGTTCTTATATATAGGTTAAACCGATATGTTCTAATGTATAGGTTAAACCGATATGTTCCAATGCATAGGTAAACTAGCCCACCTATCCAGTATTAATTCCTTATAATTTGGGGGCCCGGGGGGCTTGGCATTTTGACATTTTGACATTCGACACCATGACATGACATGATGTAATTAATATTTAATGTAAACAAAATTTTGGGGGGCCCCCTCAAGCTGGGGCTCGGGGGGACTTTCAAATTTGGACCCCAGTCTCCCCCCCATCCTAGGTACGCCTCTGAATTCTTACAACAGAGGCCGCCACGGGTACCCGTTCGCCATGGGGCCCTCAAAGACCTACAAACCGTTCTGCCGATAAACCTGCTTTTTTTGTGTGTCTTCCGTCCGTCCGTCCGTTCGTCTGTCTGTGGATGTGTCCTTCGTTTCGTAAGTCTGTCCATCTTTTTACCTGTCCGTCTATCCATCCGTCTGCCATTCTCCTGCTGGTCCGCTTCTACAACTTTGATTTTTTTTTTGGCGTCGTATCAATGGCTGGTCATCCTTCAGTTGTTAAGTTCAGTTGGTGTTATCAGAGTAAGTCATGGGTCACTGAGCTTGACCCATGACCCATGACCCATATAACCCATGACTTGCTCTGAGTGTTATAGCTACAATTTAAATGTTCTCTTAAACACCAAAAAAAAAAACTATACATGTTGGGCTCAACCATTTTAAGACTACATTTTACATTTAAAATAAAAACTAAACACGAACGTAACAGTTTAACTCTGCGCAGACGACCGAACTGTCTCCACGCTAGACTGACTTCAGACACTGGAAAATTTACCAAAAAAAAAAAGTATTTGACAAACAGCACATTAGATTTATAAGATTAAAATAAAAAGCATTTATCATAGTTCTATTTAGTAGAAAAAACTACATACATTTAGTTTTGTTAGAGACACAAAAAGACTCCGTTTATCTTGATACTACATACATTAAGTTTTGTTAGAGACACAAAAAGGCTCCGTTTATCTTGATACTACATACATTTAGGTTTGTTAGGGACACAAAAAGACTCCGTTTATCTCGATACTACATACATTTAGTTTTGTTAGGGACACAAAAAGACTCCGTTTATCTTGATACTACATACATTTAGTTTTGTTAGGGACACAAAAAGACTTCGTTTATCTCGATACTACATACATTTAGTTTTGTTAGGGACACAAAAAGACTCCGTTTATCTTGATACTACATACTTTTAGTTTTGTTAGAGACACAAAAAGACTTCGTTTATCTCGATACTACATACATTTAGTTTTGTTAGAGACACAAAAAGACTTCGTTTATCTCGATACTACATACATTTAGTTTTGCTAGAGACACAAAAAGACTCCGTTTATCTTGATACTACATACATTTAGTTTTCTTAGGGACACAAAAAGACTTCGTTTATCTCGATACTACATACATTTAGTTTTGTTAGGGACACAAAAAGACTCCGTTTATCTTGATACTACATACATTTAGTTTTGTTAGGGACACAAAAAGACTCCGTTTATCTTGATACTACATACATTTAGTTTTCTTAGGGACACAAAAAGACTTCGTTTATCTCGATACTACATACATTTAGTTTTGTTAGGGACACAAAAAAGACTTCGTTTATCTCGATACTACATACATTTAGTTTTGTTAGGGACACAAAAAGACTCCGTTTATCTCGATACTACATACATTTAGTTTTGTTAGAGACACAAAAAGACTCCGTTTATCTCGATACTACATACATTTAGTTTTGTTAGAGACACAAAAAGACTTCGTTTATCTCGATACTACATACATTTAGTTTTGTTAGAGACACAAAAAGACTTCGTTTATCTCGATACTACATACATTTAGTTTTGTTAGAGACACAAAAAGACTTCGTTTATCTCGATACTACATACATTTAGTTTTGTTAGAGACACAAAAAGACTTCGTTTATCTCGATACTACATACATTTAGTTTTGTTAGAGACACAAAAAGACTCCGTTTATCTTGATACTACATACATTTAGTTTTGTTAGGGACACAAAAAGACTCCGTTTATCTTGATACTACATACATTTAGTTTTGTTAGAGACACAAAAAGACTCCGTTTATCTTGATACTACATACATTTAGTTTTGTTAGGGACACAAAAAGACTCCGTTTATCTTGATACTACATACATTTAGTTTTGTTAGGGACACAAAAAGACTCCGTTTATCTTGATACTACATACATTTAGTTTTGTTAGGGACACAAAAAGACTCCGTTTATCTTGATACTACATACATTTAGGTTTGTTAGGGACACAAAAAGACTCCGTTTATCTCGATACTACATACATTTAGTTTTGTTAGGGACACAAAAAGACTCCGTTTATCTTGATACTACATACATTTAGTTTTGTTAGGGACACAAAAAGACTTCGTTTATCTCGATACTACATACATTTAGTTTTGTTAGGGACACAAAAAGACTCCGTTTATCTTGATACTACATACTTTTAGTTTTGTTAGAGACACAAAAAGACTTCGTTTATCTCGATACTACATACATTTAGTTTTGTTAGAGACACAAAAAGACTTCGTTTATCTCGATACTACATACATTTAGTTTTGCTAGAGACACAAAAAGACTCCGTTTATCTTGATACTACATACATTTAGTTTTCTTAGGGACACAAAAAGACTTCGTTTATCTCGATACTACATACATTTAGTTTTGTTAGGGACACAAAAAGACTCCGTTTATCTTGATACTACATACATTTAGTTTTGTTAGGGACACAAAAAGACTCCGTTTATCTTGATACTACATACATTTAGTTTTCTTAGGGACACAAAAAGACTTCGTTTATCTCGATACTACATACATTTAGTTTTGTTAGGGACACAAAAAGACTTCGTTTATCTCGATACTACATACATTTAGTTTTGTTAGGGACACAAAAAGACTCCGTTTATCTCGATACTACATACATTTAGTTTTGTTAGAGACACAAAAAGACTCCGTTTATCTCGATACTACATACATTTAGTTTTGTTAGAGACACAAAAAGACTTCGTTTATCTCGATACTACATACATTTAGTTTTGTTAGAGACACAAAAAGACTTCGTTTATCTCGATACTACATACATTTAGTTTTGTTAGAGACACAAAAAGACTTCGTTTATCTCGATACTACATACATTTAGTTTTGTTAGAGACACAAAAAGACTCCGTTTATCTTGATACTACATACATTTAGTTTTGTTAGGGACACAAAAAGACTCCGTTTATCTTGATACTACATACATTTAGTTTTGTTAGAGACACAAAAAGACTCCGTTTATCTTGATACTACATACATTTAGTTTTGTTAGGGACACAAAAAGACTCCGTTTATCTTGATACTACATACATTTAGTTTTGTTAGGGACACAAAAAGACTCCGTTTATCTTGATACTACATACATTTAGTTTTGTTAGGGACACAAAAAGACTCCGTTTATCTTGATACTACATACATTTAGTTTTGTTAGGGACACAAAAAGACTCCGTTTATCTTGATACTACATACATTTAGTTTTCTTAGGGACACAAAAAGACTCCGTTTATCTTGATACTACATACATTTAGTTTTGTTAGGGACACAAAAAGACTCCGTTTATCTTGATACTACATACATTTAGTTTTGTTAGGGACACAAAAAAGCCACCCCCCCCTCAACTTATCTCGATGCGAGATAACCCATCCATGTTATTTTGTTAAGTCGGTTCTTGTGGCCCTTGGGGAGGGGGAGGGGGAGGGGGGGGAGGGGCAGTTTTGTTGTCATTTTGCTGGATATTTTTGTTTCTCTGATTGCGCTCTTGTCGCACTGTTATCTACCCTAGTTAGTGAAATGCGCGGCGCAGTGCGGTACGGTGCGGTACACAGACACGGTAGATCTAATGTAAAGACCTATTCAGTGTTACCGAAATACACTGAAATAAATATATACAATGAAATTTGATTAATGTGAGTTATTTTACACAATATTTAAGGTACTGTATAAGATTTTTATGAAAGAAAATAACAATTCAGTGAACTCTGTCCATAAACATGTCGTGTCCATAACCCTGTCGTGTCCATAACCCTGTCGTGTCCATAACCCTGTAATGTCCATAAACATGTCGTGTCCATAACCCTGTAATGTCCATAAACCTGTCATGTCCATAACCCTGTATTGTCCATAACCCTGTCGTGTCCATAACACTGTTGTGTCCATAAACCCTGTGCTACTTGCTGTCGACGAGCACTGTTTTGTTTTCAATTTGAGGGTCGGCTGTTTTTAAACCCGGGGCTCCAGATGGCTCGACCTACTGACGAGCCTCACGTATATCTAAGACTCCCATATCTTATACACAAATCTTTAGGGTCCAATCGCATGCAAAATTCTCAGCCGGGATTAACACGTCAGTGATATGGATCATCCTGATCTCTCAGTTTAGTGGCCAGCGAGGGAAGGGGTCTCTGACGTCATGTCCCTTGTAATGCCCCACCCCCAACCCCCTTTCTTGCCCCCCCCCCCTCCTTGAGTATGGGAACACAAGAAATTATAAATGTAAACCATTCTTAATTTGTGGTATATTTAATCACAACCATCCTCGCATGATTTAAAAGTATAATTGTATTTGTAGCGTTTAGAATGAAATAAATTAATTTTGAAAAGTTTTTTTGTTGAAAGATTGAATCAACGACTTTCACTGCGATGCTAATAATATTTAGGCACTTAATTACTTCTTGGGAGATACTATAGTAGTTACTTGTTGTGTACTGTAGTATTTACTTGTTGTGTACAGTAGTATTTACTTGTTGTGTACTATAGTAGTTACTTGTTTTGTACAGTAGTATTTACTTGGTGTGTACTGTAGTATTTACTTGTTGAGTACTGTAGTAGTTACTTGTTGTGTACTGTAGTAGTTACTTGTTGTGTACTATTGTAGTTACTTATTGTGTACTGTAGTAATTACTTGTTGTGTACTATTGTAGTTACTTGTTGTGTACTGTAGTATTTACTTGTTGTGTACTATTGTAGTTACTTGTTGTGTACTGTAGTATTTACTTGTTGCGTACTATTGTAGTTACTTGTTGTGTACTGTAGTAATTACTTGTTGTGTACAGTAGTATTTACTTGTTGTGTACTATTGTAGTTACTTGTTGTGTACTGTAGTAGTTACTTGATGTGTACTGTAGTAGTTACTTGTTGTGTACTATTGTAGTTACTTGTTGTGTACTGTAGTAGTTACTTGATGTGTACTGTAGTAGTTACTTGTTGTGTACTGTAGTAGTTACTTGATGTGTACTGTAGTAGTTACTTGTTGTGTACTATTGTAGTTACTTGTTGTGTACTATTGTAGTTACTTGTTGTGTACTGTAGTAGTTACTTGATGTGTGCAGTAGTATTTACTTGTTGTGTACTATTGTAGTTACTTGGTGTGTACTGTAGTAGTTACTTGATGTGTACTGTAGTAGTTACTTGTTGCGTACATCTCTACCGTGGTCGTCTGGTAAAGCGCTCGACAGTCAACTTGAAACTCCCAAGTTCGAGCTCCTGTGACGACCAATGGATATTTCAGGTCATGGTTAAAGTCCCCCCGTTTGTATATCTCCCGTCGTGCCTCCGTAGCCCTTGCACTATCGGCTATGGTGGGGGATGAAAGAATGACACCATAAAAAAAAAAACCCTATTTAGTGGTTTATAAGATCTAAGAGATTTTAACCTCATTCTTACAGGGGCATGGCATACCACTGGCAGCCAGGGCCGGTTGGGATCGTATCCCATACATTTCGCAAACCACAGAATGCGCATCGTTAATTTAATCTGACATTTCCGGAAATCCCGCCATATTTGTTGTTATTGCGCCATTGTTTATATATATTGAAGGAAAATAACACAAATGGCTACAGTTTTTATAAAGTCATTATTAGAGGAGTTTTTAAATAGCAATGCACTTTCTATATGACATATATATATATATATATTATGTGCATAATACATACTTATATCTAGATCAATACAATATTTCATCATCTAACATATTTCTCCTTTCATATTGCGTGAACAGATGAAGCTTTGTGAATTATAACACACTATGTTTTTTTTAAAAAATTGAAAATTAAAACAGGATTATGTTTTTTTGCGTGAACTTTTTTGCTGTTTCATAAAAAGAAAGAACAAAAAAAAAAAAGAAATCGTTCAAAAAAATTTGTGTGTGCGTGCGTGTGTGTGGTAAATTCTGCACACTCGTGAACTTTCAACTTTTGGATTAAGCGGTACAAGGCTAAAGGCTGAAAAAGGGATTAACTTCACAAAATGACGGTAAGTACGTTAGCTCACTTTCACTCTCGTCTAGTTAAAACTATTTGTTTTGCTTTAGGAGGCAGGGAAGGGTAGGGGGGGGGAGGGGGAGGGCAGACGTGAGATTTCATCACGAGGTTCAACCGTCACAGAATGTCACACCGATGTAGACTTTCACAGGGATGCAGAATGTCAGTGTTTAGGGACTTTCACCATGTCACAAAATGTCACACTTCGGCAGAATGTCACTTGCTGATACCAGAAACTTTGTTGTGTTTTTTTTTATTGTTGTTGTTTTTGGGGTTTTTTTTTTGGGGAAGTTCTGGGGTGGGGGGGGGAGGGGAATGCGGAAGGGAGTTGCTCACAATGAATGCATGCCCTAGGTAAAAGTACACGTTGTGCACTATATATCCAGTGGTAGAGATGTTTTATTGCAACGGGAAGAAGGGGGGGGGGGAAGCTTTGGCAGAGAGAGAGAGAGAGAGAGACGGTGACGGCCCTGCGCGGACCTCTAATGTGCCTATTCATATGAACCGCTTTGCCCCCCCCCCCCTCCCCACCCCGCCACCCAATCTTCTTTACCATCCCGTTCATTAAAAATAATAAACTCATAAAGATTATTGATGAAGGTTAAGATTTTTATATAATTGGGGGGGGGGGGTGCTTTTTTTTCAATGTGACTATTAATCCGGATATCGACGGATGTTTCTATTGACTCTTGATGCATGCTCTGACATACATATGCGTTAGCTATGTGTACAGACATTGACGTGTGAGGTGTTGGGGGAGGGGGAAGATTGCACTTTTCAATGCTGTATCACCCCCCCCACACACACACACACACCATCACCGCAACTGTTGATAAATAAAATGTCATTTGACTTTGACTTGCTGAGAAGTCATCCAGTCATCTAATTGTTTCAACCTCTATAAACTGGGACGGATGGCCGAGTGGTGTAGATACTCGACTGTCGACCTGAGAGTCCCGGGTTCGATTTTCAGTGAGGACCATGGGAAATTTTTTCCCAGGTGAATTGTTACAAAGTGGGTACCTGACTTTAAGTTGGGGAAGTAAACGGCTGCTGGGCATTGTGCCGAGGTTATAGAAACAGATGAATTCTACACTTCATCTGCCCCCATGGGCTAAAGGAACTTTACTACCTACGAGGGTACATGCTAAGGTAACCTACAAAATGTCTATAGCAAAAGCTACATTTAAATATATATATATATATATATATATATATATATATATATATATATATATATATATATATATATATAAATCCCCCCAAATCTCCATAATTTTTCATCATGACTCCAGAGCTTCCACCAAGTGACACTTTCATCGGGGAATATTTCATTATTGCCGACTTTATTTTAATCTAATTCCCCAGTAAGCCAGACCTAATCTCCTCTAATCACATAACGATAATCTGTTTGTTCACGTCTTTGATGTGTTTTTTGGGTTGTTCAAACAAAATATATTTAAAAAAAAAATAATAATGTCTCACTAAACAACATTTCTCGACCACACTCTATTCATAACATTACCTCTCGTCTGAATTCATTCATTATTCGTTTGTGGATGTGTGTGTGTGTGTGAAGGGGTGGGGGTTGAGTAGGAGGGGGAGGGGGGAATGAGCAACATGAAAGGAGAATAAATTACTTTGTGGATTTAAAAAAATATATATATATAATAATTACAATATAAATAAATTTTAAAAAACGTAGAAACATTGACTAGGGTTTGAGCAGGTAATGGAATTTATTTTTTCCTTTCATAAATCTGCAGTTGTTTATGAATCATAAAGTACGATTGTATTATTTATTTAAAAAAATAAGAAAAAACTGAATAGACCGGAAAAGTAGCACATCAACTAATATGTAGCTCGTAGCAGACTGAAGGAAAAGTAGCATGTCAACTAATATGTAGCTCATAGCAGACTGAAGGAAAAGTAGCATGTCAACTAATATGTAGCTCGTAGCAGACTGAAGGAAAAGTAGCATATCAACTAATATGTAGCTCGTAGCAGACTGAAGGAAAAGTAGCATGTCAACTAATATGTTGCTCATAGCAGACTGAAGGAAAAGTAGCATGTCAACTAAATGTTGCTCATAGCAGACTGAAAGAAAAGTAGCATATTAACTAATATGTAGCTCAAAGCACACCGCCCCGACCCCCTACCCCCTTTTTACTAAACGTTGAGGGTGAGCGGCTACTGATACATGATGGGCCAGCGTGTACAGGCCCACCGACAGAAATTTCGGGCCCCTGGGCAGGGCTGTCACGGGCCCTCCCCCACCACCACGTGCTGATAATAATATTTTCAAACAGTTAATTGGCTAGCTCAGTCCGGGCCCCTAAAACTCGCCGGGCCCCTGGGCATTAGCCCCTATCCCCCCCTGCGCCCCCCCACCTCTCGGCGACATTGAGTGTGTATGATATGTTATCATCTATTCATATGTCTCTATAACAACATAGATTTTTTTTTTTTTTTAAAAGCTGCTGTGTTGACAGACGAGATATAATTTGGCGGCTGTTGTTCTTGAAGACGTGTATCCCCTACAGGTGGTCAATGAGTTTAGACTGGGCAGTCGGCCAGATACTTTCTGCGTTACTCACCCCCCCCCCTACCCACCCACCCACCCACCCCTCGTCTACAGAACATCTATTTTTAAAACTATCGACAGCGTTATTAAAAAAAAAAACGGAGACGGGGTGGGGGGGAGTCAGTGGCGGGGTGGAAAGGTGGGTGGAAAAAAAAAGGTGTGTGTGTGTGGGGGGGAGGGGGAGGGGTTGGTTTATGAACTGACCATGAAATTAACGAGAAGGAGGGGGGTGGGATTGGGGGGGGGTGTGGGGGGTTATATGAGAAATTTCGGCCAGTCAGTGATAAAGAGGGGAAACAGCTGGCACAATTGTTATATCAGTGTCTGGTGAGTGCCCGGTATAGTTGGGGGTGGGGGGTAGCAAGCAATGGCTGTGTGCAGTTGATGAGGGCTATATGGACAATTATTGGAAGGGAGGATGTAGGTGGAGTGGTTTGATCGTGTGAGGCGCCACAGATGACTGTGTTCTCTGAGTCTCTCTCTCTCTCTCTCTCTCTCTCTCTCTCTCTCTCTCTCTCTCTCTCTAGATAGATAGATAGATGGATGGATGGATGGATGGATGGATGGATGGACGGATGGATGGATGGATGGATAGATAGATAGATAGATAGATAGATAGATAGATAGATAGATAGATAGATAGATAGATAGATAGATAGATAGATAGATAGATAGATAGATAGATAGATAGATAGATAGATAGATAGATAGATGGATGGATGGATGGATGGATGGATGGATAGATAGATAGATACATACATAGATACATAGATAGATGGATGAATGGATAGATAGATAGATAGATAGATAGATAGATAGATAGATAGATAGATAGATAGATAAATAGATAGATAGATAGATAGATAGATAGATAGATACATAGATGGATGGATGGATAGATAGATAGATATATAGATAGATAGATAGATAGATAGATAGATAGATAGATAGATAGATAGATAGATAGATAGATAGATAGATAGATAGATAGATAGATAGATAGATAGATAGATATACATAAATACAGATCCACATGTGTGTGTGTGTGTGGGTGTGTGTTCTGATAAGTTAGTTGCACTTTATGTGTTTAATAATTACCGTAAGTGCATTTTATGTGTGTGTGTTTGTGTGTATATATGTGTATGTGTGTGTCTGTGTGTGTGTGTGTGTGTGCACGTTTGACTGGCACTGACATACACACCAATCAGCACGTCTGAAGGCACCAACAACTGACACAAATACACACAGACACACACACACACACACACACACACACATACAGGTATATTTTTTTAAAAGCCCTTTACTTCGGCAGACGTGCATGCAGTGTATTTACCTGCCGTCACGCTCGAGTGGCTCTCTGATTCATTCCTTAACCATCTGCTCCCCGCCATTAATAAAATAAATCTCAAAGACCATTCAGCTATATACACAGATATGGTTCTTTCCCCCCACCCTTTCTTTCAAATATGTACAGTTCCTATTTATTCCCTCCCTTCCCTCCCTCCCTCATCCCTCCCCTCGTCAACTCTCAAAATTGAATCCTAAGATATACCTCCCCTACCCCTCCCTCTGTCTCTCTCCCTCTGTCTCTCTATCGCATTCGTTACATTACTTCACTGATAATTATAGTTATATATATATATATATATACGCGCTGTATCCGACTATTGACGTTCCTCCTATTATAAAGTCTAAAAATAAACAAATCTATATGCTTGTACTTAAGTTGTGGATTGGACATGCCAAAACAGAAATGTCTGGACTGGACAGGCCAACGTGTCAATGGTCCATTGCTGGCTGGACGCGAGAGGGAAGAACTGGCAGATATGACCCCGGGGCAGCCCGCTAAGGTCCCGCCCACAGATTATAAAAGGGCCGTTCTTGGAAATTCGGGCCCGGATAAATTTTTTGGGGCCAAATTCCGTTTGGAGGCGTCAATTAGCTTCAGATTTCATAAGAATTAAATAGGGGCTCTTTGACACCTAGGGACCTAACCCCTGCCTAGTCCGACAGTACATGAGAACGGGTATGACCAGCGGCGGATCTTAGGACGGGCGCGCGCCCTGGGGGGGGTCCCCGAATACTTAGGGTCCCCTTAGTGCACAGTTTTTAAACTCTTGGATAGGCCTCTCCTTTTTATTAAAGGGCCCCAATATTTAATCCCCCCGCGCCCGGGGGCGGGCCTCAACCGAGACAAGTCCGCCCCCATGGGTATGACAATAAGCAGTTGACACAAGTTTGAATTCTAGCCCTCCTCACCCCCCACCACCCCACCCCACCCACAGTCTCTCTCTATCAGCCCGTGGGGATGTCAGTCATGGCCTGTTAAAACACACACACACACACACACACACGTTTTTCACCTTACAGGTAAAATTTTCAAAATCAACAAAAAAATTAAATTGATGAATCCACGGTTTAATGGAGACAGTTTTTTATAATTTCTAAGAAGGTGAAGGTCAATTGAAGGTGGTTCACAGTCTAGTTTGAAGTTTATTAATAAAACTGTCAATAATTTGCACAAGGTAGAGAGAGAGAGAGAGAGAGAGAGAGAGAGAGGGAGAGAGAGAGAGAGAGAGAGAGAGAGAGACCAATCGAAGTCATTCAATACCTCAGGTGTCAGATCTATAGGTATGTTCCTCTGTAAAAAAAAAAAAATCATATCTTACTGAAGTGGAGGGTCCGTTGGTTGGAAGGGGCTATGGTGTGTGTGCGTGTGTGTGTGGGTGGGTGCGGGGGGGGAGGGAGGGTTATGACATTTTAGTATCAACTGGAAGGGTCGGGGGAGGTGGTGGTGACATTTTAGTATCAACAGACTTTAGGAGAGGTGAATACCTTGTTTGGGGGGGGGGGGGAACCCTCCCCCAGTAGGTCCTTAATAAATGGTTGCTTACCCGAGCGGAAGGCTGGTTGTCAGACGGTCTTTGAAACACCTGTAGAGTCTTGACCAGGTGATATCTGTGGGGGGGGGGGAGGGGGGAGAAGAAGTTCTATCGATTAGGGTTGAGAGTTCAGGACAGTTGAGTGTTACGCCCACCACACGCGAGGTAAGTAACCATGGATACTGTAGAGAGAGAGAGAGAGAGAGAGAGAGAGAGAGAGAGAGAGAGAGTCACGGGGTCGAAGTAAATATGATACGTTCATGATACGGTCTTTAAAAAAATGGACGCTACATCAGGCACGGTCATCTCTGTGCGGCGCCTATCTGGCCTCAGGCCCCCCTGGGGGAGGGAGGGCGGGAGAATGGGGCGCCTTTTTGGGCGCCGAGAATGGGGGTGTTGTTGTTTTTTTCCTTCACAGAGTCCACCCAGGGTGTTACTTGTAGCGGTTACATCCCTTTGATGGAAGGCAGTGACGCATGCGCACACACAAAAAAACTGATGTTTTCACGTATTGGTCTTTAGGTTATCGGTTACTTTGTACTTATTGACGCACCGGTCAATTTGGTAACGAGACACGGGGCCTCCGTCTTGCTTAGGATGGGGGGCCCCCGGTATTATCATTTTATCCCCTGAGGGCTTCGACCAGCGCTGCCCTGTGCCAACCAAACCCCCCCCCCTTCCTTTCTTTACCCCCCCCCCCCGACATTATCCAACAACTGCTGGGATGTCATCTGATCACACACTTCCACAAGTGTTCTTAATATCAGATCACGGCATCCATCAGGGCCTTGAAAGGCGTGGAAAGGGAGGGGGATGGCGGGAGGTTGAGGGTTGTCCTGGAGTGTGTTTGAAATGCACTACACCCCCCCCCCCCTTTGTGCCGGCCATGCCCTAGGCCTAGTCGACCTTAGTCCCGACCCTGATTATAATAATGCAAATGAGGGTTAACTCACACACACTGTTTGGACACACAATTTAATGGACGCTGTATCTTGCGAATATTAATCTATTAAAAAAAAATTATGGATGTTGTGGCACATGTGTTCTGTTTACGTCACCGATGATGGGGTGAGGGGGGGGAAGGGAGGGCGTCCAGCTTCGTGTGTCACACAACATGTCACGTGAGACAATCTCATCTGTCACATTTGTTTATGTCACAATAATGACATACATGCCCCGTCATGAAATAAGATCCGTCATGATGGGGGGAGAGAGAGAGAGAGAGAGAGAGAGAGAGAGAGAGAGAGAGAGAGAGAAAGAGAGAGACAGACAGACCATACTATGATCTCATACATGTCACGCACTGAATTAATCTCCCCTCCCCCCCCCCTCTCTCTCTCTCTCTCTCTCTCTCTTTCTATCTCTCTCTCTCTATCCGTCTCTATAAATTGTGTGCACTCAAGTCAAATTATATCCCATGTATGTAAAAGGAAACACATTAAATGATAAACATCTAAACACCTGCCGAATCAGGTTAACCGTTCACCCCTGTCCTACCCTACACCCCCCCCACACACACACACAATCCACCTTCTACAATTTCTCATGGTTTTGTCATTTGAATTTGTTTTATAGAAAAAAAAAAGATAATGACGTCAGGGCTAAGAGGTCGTAGCCGGAGTGAGACTCAAGTGGCCCATTTATCAGATCCCCCCCCCTGCGTTTTGTCTGCCCCCCCCGCTTATTTGCTCTACTTAGTAAAATGTATTACCTGCCTCCCTCCCCCCCCCGCTATTGCCTGGCTCCCTGCTGTAGAATGTCTGGCCCCCTGCTGTAGAATGCCTGGCCCCCTGCTGTAGAATGCCTGGCCCCCTGCTGTAGAATGCCTGGCCCCCTGCTGTAGAATGCCTGGCCCCCTGCTGTAGAATGCCTGGCCCCCTGCTGTAGAATGCCTGGCCCCCTGCTGTAGAATGCCTGCCCCCCCCCCCTGCTGTAGAATTTTCACGCTACGGGGCTGTCATTTAACCAACATTCGCATTAAGAGAAGATTGGACTGAAACATTTGTTTTAATATACAGCCAATAAATGTAGAAATCTAATACGTAATCCGATATCATAATGAGCGTTGTTGTATACAGCTGTATTGAAATGGTTTAACTTAACTAAGAGCTTGTCTAGCACACACACACACGCACACACACACACACACACGCACACACACATGGAGGGGGAGAGATTGACACGTGGCCTGCCTGGTCAGCAAGAGAGAAAAGTAAAAACTACATTGACAGATAGATAGATAGATAGATAGATAGATAGATAGATAGATAGATAGATAGATAGATAGATAGATAGATAGATAGATAGATAGATAGATAGATCTCCATAACCGCAAAATAATATAATCCCTACACACATTTTGATGACGTCAGGCAGCCTTTTCGCTGTATAATTCTTTCCCCCCCCCCCCAATCCTATCATTATTACTGGCTTATTTTTATGATCATAATCTCTGAACCCATCATCTTAAGTCCTGTGACAAGGGTTAATGGAGCGCTGCGCTACATCCAAGCTACTGTTCACGAGAGTACAAGAGCCAAAGATCCTGATCTTTTTTTCCCTTTCTTGTCAGAAGAGTTCTCTCTACATTCCATTGTGTTTCAAAAAAGAATAACACAAACCCTCCAAGCGTCACTCCCCCCCTCCCTACTCCTCCCCCCATACTCTCTTTCTGCACCTCACTGGTAAGCCTACTATACATAAACTGTAACCCGAATCTTGTAAAAACCTTTTTTCATACCTACACGCTAGACAATATTATATAGGTGCTCAAATTATGGGAAACATTTTTTGGGATTGTAGAAAGTTGTTGTGCTTGTGTGTTTTGTATCGAGCTCTCCCAAGATTAAAGTAATCCATAATCTGGATGGTTTCTGTGTTGTTTTGTTTTAAAGTTTAGAAGTTCTTTAAGGTCTTTAACCTCAAGTAACAAACACACACACACATGCAATGTAGGATGGTTTGCGTGTAAGATGGATATCCTTGTGGTTGACGTCGCAGGTTTGAATCCCATGCCACGTCTGCTGTATAGTCGCGGTTGCCACTTCGCCTTCTATCAATCAATCTATCTATCTATCCATCCACACATATCTATCTATCTATCTATCTATCTATCTATGTATCTGCCTAGTCTGTCTTTATATCTGTCTAATCCATTTGTCTATCTATCCGTCCGTCCGTCTGTCTGTCTGTCTGTCTGTCTATCTATCTATCTATCTATCTATCTATCTATCTATCTATCTATCTATCTATCTATCTATCTATCTATCTATCTATCTATCTATCTATCTATCTATCTATCTATCTATCTATCTATCTATCTATCTATCTATCTATCTGCCTGGTTTGTCTAACTGTCTAATCCATTTGTCTATATATGTATATATCAATTCTGCCCATTCTGTGTATATTTGTTTCCGTATAATAAAGATGATGACTGATATAATTAATTTTTGCTCTAATCATCCTTCACTTCTGTCTCATTTTTTTTTTGTGTTAGTTTTCCACCATCAGCCAGTCTCCAAACACTACAACAACTGGACTGACATGACACAAGTCAACCACAGAAACTCTCTAACCCCCTGTCTCTTGTGACTTCTTATTCTTTTTTTTTTATAATTTAACTTTCATTTAACAGCCAGACGACGTGTCTCCGTGATAAAGTTTAAACGGCATGTGGCATTTAAAAATAAATACTCTCCATTTCCCCCATAGCCTCTAACCCATTTTATTAGTCTCCTCTATACAGATAACATCCCCACTTCCTTTCTCGACCCCACCCCCCACCCGCCCTACTCTCACCCAACCCTTAACCGCAATGACGCCACCATAATTTTTTTTTTTTACAACAAATGATCCTATCTGGGTAAGAGAGTAATTTAGTCGTTCAACAGGACGAAGAAATTACGTAATTGAATTACGCTGCAGCGCTGCACAGTTCTGGCGTGGGGGGGGGGGGGGGGGAAGCTGTTTATACTAATGGTCTAGTGACTAGTCCTTGAATTCAATGCTTTGGGTATATAATATATATAGGGCGGTGCAGATTTCATTTTGTTTAGGGGCCCTAGCCCTAACCTTAATTGATATAAAATATCAAGCGGTAGTTTTGCTGGTGGTGCTTCACTCCCTACACCCCCACCCCACACCTTAGGCTGTCAGGGGTGGGCAGGGACCCCCCCAATGCTGGCTGGAGGGGAGGGTGGTGTCCTAGATACCTTCAAAAGAAAAAAAAAAGAAAAATTATGAAATTTAAAAAAAGGGGCATCTCTGTTAGAATGGACTGAGACTCCGCCCCCCCCCGCCCCCACACACCTCTCCTCTCTCCTCCTTTCCTCAGTGCAAAATCAGGCATTGCGCGTTTAACATTTTGACAAATACCTGCCGTTGGTATTTAATACACTGCAGGGATGTTACTTAATACTTTGTAACTGTTTAAAAAAAACCAACTGTTAGAGACGCAACTATCACCTGGGAACACACACACACGCACGCACACACACACACACGCACACACACAGCTGTCAAACAGACCGTGTCGTATGAAATACCGGGGCATATATATATATATATATATAGACTATGGGAGGGGGAGACTTGTGGGGTGGAGAAATGCTGCATCATGGTGGGGGGTGGGGGGACTGAGACGTTTTATTCCCCTCCCCGTCTGGGGTCGATTTTGCTGACCAGGCAGGCCACGTGACACGGTGACCGATGTGTGTTAAACATATGCAAAACAAGTGCATGTAGACATTTGGTGCATGTGCATTAAACACACCTATACAAGCATGTGTTGAACACACTTATGTTAAACACGCGCACACACAGGCATGCACACACACACCCCCACACACACCTAACCTACTAAGATATCTTAACATCTGCACGTATATTATACATATTGAATTCACCCATCTTGACTTCCCCCAACTTGAATTCACCCATCTTGACTTTTCCCATCTTGAATTCACCCATCTTGACTTCCCCAATCTCGACTTCCCCCATCTTGAATTCACCCATCTTGACTTCCCCAATCTCGACTTCCCCCATCTTGAATTCACCCATCTTGACTTCCCCAATCTCGACTTCCCCCATCTTGAATTCACCCATCTTGACTTCCCCAATCTCGACTTCCCCCATCTTGAATTCACCCATCTTGACTTCCCTCATCTTGACTTCCCCCATCACCCATCTTGAATTCACCCATCTTGACTTCCCCAATCTCGACTTCCCCCATCTTGAATTCACCCATCTTGAATTTCCTCATCTTGAATTCACCCATCTTGACTTCCCCAATCTCGACTTCCCCCATCTTGAATTCACCCATCTTGACTTCCCCAATCTCGACTTCCCCCATCTTGAATTCACCCATCTTGACTTCCCCAATCTCGACTTCCCCCATCTTGAATTCACCCATCTTGACTTCCCCAATCTCGACTTCCCCCATCTTGAATTCACCCATCTTGACTTCCCCAATCTCGACTTCCCCCATCTTGAATTCACTTATCCTGACTTCCCCAATCTCGACTTCCCCCATCTTGAATTCACCCATCTTGACTTCCCCCATAACCCATCGTGATTTCTTGACTATTGTGGGGTTCTGAAGATGACAGCTTGCTGGTTTTTTTTTTAAACAAATGTTGTGAAGTGGGGATTGGGGAAAGACTTCCATGACAGGGGGGGGGAAGCAGAACTCATGAACCCAACACTAAAGTCACAGACGTGCGTAAGACTTCCACTTGACTATCAGGTAAGGAGCAAGAATCTAGAGGGATGGAAGAGGAAATCTCCTGACATGTGACTCTGGAACTCGTGTGTTTGTTATAACTCTTCACCCGTCGGCAATTGTTTGGGTTTATCATCATCCCCTCTTTCCCCCCCCCCCCGCACAAACCTTCCTCTCTGCTCGTCTTTCACCTCACTGAAGGTAACAACACACCCTTCCTCATCAGCAGCTCATGTACACAGTGTGTGTGTGTGTGTGCGTGTGCGTGTGTGTGTGTGTGTGTGTGCGTGTGTGTGTGTGTGTGTGTGTGTGTGTAATTCTGTATAATTTCACAGGTACACACTTTCAAGCGAATGCGGGTTCGGAAGAAAGTAGCACAAAAACCTTTAAGTAAAAAAAAAAAAGAAAGAAAATTAAAGAGTAGCACGAAGTAGCATGGCGCATTATTCTTTGGACTTAAATTTTTGTAAATACTATTGAACTGTAAATTTTTTTTTTGCTACTGTGCTACCAACAAGACCCACCCCCCTCCCTCCCTTTATGTCAGTGAGCATTTTCAACCTCACACCCCCCCACACACACACACACATATACACACAAACATTTTCCCAGTTGGTATTACTGACTAAATCACATATTTTACGTGGATCCATAAGGTAGTAGATTTGTCGAAGACCTCCCCCCAACTCCCACCCCTACCCCTCCAGCCACAAAAATCGCCCCTTTGCCCTTGAGTATGTGACAGCTACTCATCTACTATAGAGCACACTCTATCACATAGACTCAGGTTGGCTAAACCTTTTGAACCGCGGGCCACTCTGAGGTTATGAAATTTCGACATAAGGGGCCGCATCGATAGCAGACGGCTGGATATGTCATGTAAAATAATGCAAGACAATTGTAAACGTTATCGTTGTGGGAAGAAGTGGGGGGGATGGGATGGGCAGAGCGCGGGGATGGGGGGCCGGATCAAGCAGCGTGACGTGACCGTATGTGGCCTGCGGGCTGCAGTATGCCCATGTCAGACATAGGCGCATTAATTAACTCGCCTGTACGCTGCAGACACACACCTGTATGATAAACACACACGCACACACACACACACGCACAAACATCAACCTCCACTTCTGTAGCTCAGTCCGTGTGTAACTGAAATGGCACTCTGTGCTTTAGACACGGCACGATTACACGCCTCTGCCAGCAACACGCACACACGTACGCACACATTTCCCCGGACACAGCGTAAAGAAAACAACACACACACACAAACAAACAAACAAACTTTGTCATACAGATTCCCCTCCCCCCCAAACTTGACACACGCACTCCCCACTACCCCCCCCCCCACCGATACAATATCAGCAACATTTAGTTATATCTAGACTCTCTAGATATAAAGATCTTGAAAGTATGTTTATGAAAACGAAAGTAGAAAACAAAATGGCGTTCTTCTACCACAGTGACTCTCAAACTTCCGATTCATGAACTTTCTGTTTCGGTTTTTTGCGACCCGCAACGAGAGACAGAAAGAAAATAAAGGAAAGACGGATGAAATTAACTGTAAATATTCTCCAGAAAGTAAATATTTGAATAACAACAAATTTTTTGACCTCCCCCCCTCCCCGCTGCAAATCAGCTGGTGGTGGTGGGGCCCGACCCACACTGAGAGAACGAGATACTCTGAATGGAAGCCATTGTAATATAAATAAAACTACCGAATTTATGAAGATAATGTAATAAGTAATGACTGACTGTGAAAAAAAAATGGGGAAGTTCTTTGACTGGTACGTTGAAGTGAAAACTTATTCTTCTTTCTTCTTCCTTTTGGGCTCTACAGCCCATTTAGGGCCCTGGCCTGCCATACTACTCTTCTCCACTTTTCCCGATCCATGGTCTTCTTCCCCCACTCTCTCACTCCTATTGCTTTGAGGTCTTTCTCCACTTCCTCCAACCATCCGCTTCTTGGCGTTGAAGTGAAAACAATAAGAATAATTATTTAATTTAAAAAAAAGTCATTGTTAGAAAAATATTAATACATGTCAAAGAGCAGAAGGAGGGTAAAAATATTTATACCATATCCCATGAGAATCTCATCTTCAAACCCTCGTCACACCACACACACACACACACACCAACTCTTCCACCACACAAACAAAATCACAAGATGGCGTCCTCGTGAATAGATTTTATGAAAGGAACTCTCCGCGGATTGGAAGTAATTAAATAATTCGTCAGTGAACGTCTGCGCGCACCTATAGCATTAGAATGTGACACAAAGATTGGATCACGCATGAACAAAAGGATTTTCAAAACATTAATAATAATATGTGGTGAAGGTAATTGCAGCTTATTGCTTAAATAATGGGGACACCCCAATTTGATCAAGCGAGACTCCACGCACACCCCCTCTCTCTCTCACAAACACACAAACAATAAATATAATTGGAGTAAAGGGGGGAGCGGAAGGGTGGAAGAAACCACGGTGGATCAGTGCCTAAATCTCTGCATTCAACCAATCAAAGTCTCTTGAAATCAAGGGCTTTAATAAACGTCGAAAATAGGGGCAATATGGGAAATATAAAAAAAGTATTGCCCTACCAAATCCACCCCTCTCTCCCACACACACACACACACATCCACCCTTTCCCTTCCATTCCCCTTTTTTTGCAATTTTCTCAAGGGTTTTTTGTGTATGTGTGTTAAATCACCAATACACAGTACTTTTATAATCCAAACTTTCAAATAGATACATTCTTCTTTGAACTTGGCCGTTCTGTACATGGGCTGGGCACGCATTAGGGCCTGGTATCACCCCCCTACCCTCCCCCCCCCCTTCTTTTGTAAGCACAGTAAAGATGCTTTAAGAGGTCAAGCATAGGTTTATACTCAGAGGCAAATTTTGAATGTGGGCGTATCGGGTGGGGCGTTCTAGGACCCGACTCCCTGAGAGCCCCCCCTAATTAATCCCAGCGACATAACACATGTAATATTATTCATCCCTACTTGTATTTTCTCTCCCTTCCTCTCTCCCTCAATCTCCCTCTTTCTCTTTCCCTCACTCTCTCTCCCGCTCTCTCCCGCTCCCCCCTCTCTCTCCCTCTCTTTCTCTCCCTCTCTCTCTCCCTTTCATGTTTTAAACGTCCCTAAACTTTTCTCAGCGCCCCCCGGGGGGTAGGGGGTGGGGCGGGGGCCCAACCGAATTAAATCCGACTCTTGTCTTTACTCTTTACACGCCAGAACACACACACACACACACACACACACACACAACTATCGTCCACAATTCGACTCCATCCATTTTTTATGTCTCAGCCATTGTTTTTTTTTTTTTTAAATGACGTTCATGTTATAGAAGTGGATAGACCGTTGTGAAGGGGAGAGGGAAGGGTTGAAGAGGGGGGGTGGTACACTGCTACTCGTAAATCAACCATCAACCCAACCCCCTCCCCTTCTCTCATCATTCATCATACAGACTTTGTCTTTCTGTTTGACAGACAAACCCCCCCCCCCCTCCCCCGTTTGTCTTCTTTGTCAGACTTAATTTGAAAACCAAGCAGCTAGTCATTTGTTCTAACAAGTAACTATATATAGACCTATCTGCATATACTATACTCAACCAAGACTTAAAGGTCGTGTGTGTGTGTGTGTGTGTGTGTGCGTGTGGGTGTGTGTGTGTAGGGGGCGGGAGTGTGTGGGTTGAGGAGGGCGGAGCTAAGACAGGTAAATGACATCACCGGAAGTAATATACTTTCAAATTTTCTTTGATCTGTGCGCGTAAAACAAAAAAAGCCTCAAAGACAAACCGCTATACCGCGAATGACTTGTGGTACATACATGCATACATACATACATACATACAAACATACATACATACATACATACATGCATGCATTCATACATACATACATACATACATACATGCATGCATTGTTTTACAGTTACGACATTGTTTTAAAGTTACGACATTGTTTTAAAGTTACGACATTGTTTTAAAGTTACGACATTGTTTTAAAGTTACGACATTGTTTTGAAGTTACGGCATTGTTTTGAAGTTACGACATTGTTTTAAAGTTACGACATTGTTTTAAAGTTACGACATTGTTTTAAAGTTACGACATTGTTTTGAAGTTACGACATTGTTTTAAAGTTACGACATTGTTTTAAAGTTACGACATTGTTTTAAAGTTACGACATTGTTTTGAAGTTACGACATTGTTTTAAAGTTACGACATTGTTTTAAATTACGACTTACGACATTGTTTTGAAGTTACGACATTGTTTTAAAGTTACGACATTGTTTTAAAGTTACGACATTGTTTTAAAGTTACGACATTGTTTTAAAGTTACGACATTGTTTTGAAGCTACGACATTGTTTTAAAGTTACGACATTGTTTTAAATTACGATTACGACATTGTTTTAAAGTTACGACATTGTTTTAAAGTTACGACATTGTTTTAAAGTTACGACATTGTTTTGAAGTTACGACATTGTTTTAAAGTTACGACATTGTTTTAAAGTTACGACATTGTTTTGAAGTTACGACATTGTTTTAAAGTTACGACATTGTTTTAAAGTTACGACATTGTTTTAAAGTTACGACATTGTTTTAAAGTTACGACATTGTTTTAAAGTTACGACATTGTTTTAAAGTTACGACATTGTTTTAAAGTTACGACATTGTTTTAAAGTTACGACATTGTTTTAAAGTTACGACATTGTTTTAAAGTTACGACATTGTTTTAAAGTTACGACATTGTTTTAAAGTTACGACATTGTTTTAAAGTTACGACATTGTTTTGAAGCTACGACATTGTTTTAAAGTTACGACATTGTTTTAAATTACGACTTACGACATTGTTTTGAAGTTACGACATTGTTTTAAAGTTACGACATTGTTTTAAAGTTACGACATTGTTTTGAAGTTACGACATTGTTTTAAAGTTACGACATTGTTTTAAAGTTACGACATTGTTTTGAAGTTACGACAATGTTTTAAAGTTACGACATTGTTTTAAAGTTACGACATTGTTTTGAAGTTACGACATTGTTTTAAAGTTACGACATTGTTTTAAAGTTACGACATTGTTTTAAAGTTACGACATTGTTTTAAAGTTACGACATTGTTTTAAAGTTACGACATTGTTTTAAAGTTACGACATTGTTTTAAAGTTACGACATTGTTTTAAAGTTACGACATTGTTTTGAAGCTACGACATTGTTTTAAAGTTACGACATTGTTTTAAATTACGACTTACGACATTGTTTTGAAGTTACGACATTGTTTTAAAGTTACGACATTGTTTTAAAGTTACGACATTGTTTTGAAGTTACGACATTGTTTTAAAGTTACGACATTGTTTTAAAGTTACGACATTGTTTTGAAGTTACGACATTGTTTTAAAGTTACGACATTGTTTTAAAGTTACGACATTGTTTTAAAGTTACGACATTGTTTTAAAGTTACGACATTGTTTTAAAGTTACGACATTGTTTTAAAGTTACGACATTGTTTTGAAGTTACGACATTGTTTTAAAGTTACGACATTGTTTTAAAGTTACGACATTGTTTTAAAGTTACGACATTGTTTTAAAGTTACGACAGTCTATGAGTACTTGAACACACACGGGGGGGGGGGCGGGGGGGCGCTTGAGAGTTTGCGTATTTCGCCCACCCAAAAGAATGACTCTGCTGTCCCATACAGGGGATGGGAGGAACACGTGCCCGTGGGCCACGTACGACCAGTTTAGATGTTTGATTCGTCCCGTGCATTTCATGTAATGTGCATTTGACATAAACATAGCGGTACATTCCACCTATCCGCTATGGGTCCGGCTCTTCTATCAAATTTTAAGACCCCATTGCTGCCCACGATTAATAAAGTTTTGCCCACCCACCCCTGTGCAATTGCAAGCGGTGAGATGGTTTTCCCATTTCGTCACGTGGTATTGATCAAACTTTATCCAATCAAATCGATTCTTGTTTCGGAATAAAAACAAAAGATTTTTTTTGGTCAGAGACATTGGGAATTCGGTTGTAAACTGAAAGAATTGATAGACATATACAATTATAGAATATAATATAATAATAGCGATTTGGGCGCTGCGTTAAATCGAAAGTAAAGAATGAATACAACAGTATTCCAGCTTAAAATACAATCATGAAAAAATCGGATCTGCCCGAAACCAACAAATAACCTCGCCTGCCGATCAAGCCTAAGGGGATATAACTCTATGCAAATGTTTTGCAGGGTACATCTAGTATAATATAATAACATAGAATAGAATAGAATATACAATTATCAAAACTCCGTTTCAAGCGGCTACCTTTTGGGGTGAAAGTTCGCAATGAGGTCAAGGTAACAACCGAGATGATTGATACTGTACCTGCTGTCTGAGTGAGTGAAACTTTGCCCATGAGCGCGGGCATGTGTGTTTGTGTATGTGTGTGTTTGTGTATCTGTGTGTCACAGTTTCTGTGTCTAAGTTACCTGAATGTTCTTTGTTCAAGAGATTTATATTTTGTTCAGCTTCCGAAAGCAGCATTAGTCTTGTTTTGTTTTTTTTTGTTTTTAAAGCCGTCATTGTACTCACAAAAAGTTATCCGGCAAGCTAGGCACTACGGGGTGACAGAAAATTGTAAAAGATTTTGAAAAAAAAAAAGGGGTGGGGTGGACGAGGTGAGGTAACTCTTGTGTTTTTTAAGTAGGTCATTTTAGGAATCTGTTTACACATTTTTTTCAAGGTAGATAATTATCTGGTATTTATGTTTGACCTAATTTTAAAAAAAAAATATAACTGGTCTACGGTCTGGTTTATGTCAGTCTCCCCCCCCCCCACCACCAAATATCTCTCTCTTCCCTCCCCTCCTCCTCATCTCACTCCACCCCCCCCCCCCACTTCCCTTAAACTGCCAGTGTAGAAAGTTGTATGAAAAACGCCTTATCTGATGAATTTGGGGGAAAAGGGTGTATGGTTGGGGGAGGGGTGGGAGATATAATTCTCAAGCTTTTGTTTATTTACAACAAAAAAAGTAAATCATCATAAAACGGTGACTCATGATTGGTGTACCTGGTTCTACGAGTAAATTTTATTTCCAGATGAAGTTGTTTTAAAATTTTCAAATTCCTTGTGTAGCCCGCAACCCACGGCACATGATGGAGTTGTTCTTTTGTTTATAAATAACTAATACTGAGCGGTACATTCTTGTCATTGATAGCAGTGAAATACTCGACATGTGTTGGATTTGACACTGGTAAAACAGTAAGACAGTAAAAAGTAAAACAGTAAAAAGTAAAACAGTAAAAAGTAAAACAGTAAAAAGTAAACAAAATAATAAACCATTAAAACAGTAAAAAGTAAAACGGTAAAAAGTAAAACAGTAAAAAGTAAAAAAAAACCCAGTAAAACAGTAAAAAGTAAACCGGTAAAAAGTAAAACAGTAACAAAAATAAACCAGTAAAACAGGAAAACAGTAAAAAGCTAAAAGTAAAAAGTAAAACATTAAAACAGTAAAGTTGTTGATTGTCTTCTGAGATAATCACTAACACTTTACACTAGGACCCAGCTCGCTCCCTCACTCCCTTGCTTTACTCGGGCCCCAGCAAGAAGATGGGACCCCCCCCACACACACATCCCATGGGGGTCCTTAGGGGTACAAGTGCAACTGTTTTACACCAACTCACTGATTAATGATTGTGTGTGTTTGATTGGTCTGAGGGTGCCCAGTTGGTGGTGGAGTGTCAAGTGCCCCCCCCCCAAGATTAAATGGCAGCCATGGTCCACACCTTCTCCCTTTCATGTCGCAATAGTGTCCACGTCGAGAGAGAGAGAGAGAGAGAGAGAGAGAGAGAGAGAGAGGAAAAGTGTAATATGTGTAATATAAAAACAGGTGTGTAATATAACTTCAGGTGTGAAATATAATTACAGGTGTGTAATAAGATGACAGGTGTGTAATATGATTTCAGGTGTGTAATATAATTACAGGTGTGTAATAAGATTACGGGTGTTTAATATAATTACAGGTGTGTAATATGATTACAGGCGTGTAATATAATTATAGGTGTGTAATATAATTGCATGTGTGTGATATAATTACAGGTGTGTAATAAAGAATAAAAGAAATATAACGGCCTGGCGAGTGAAACTCCACCCCCCACCCACCCCCCACCCCCCACACACAACTTCGTGGCCCAAAGAACAAGGAAGACTTAATCCATCTTTAAAACTCTTTCGATAGAAGCCGTATCCATGGATATCTATCCTTAAAAATCACTTTTGACAGAAGCCCGTATCCATGGATTACGATGGATACCCCATCCTCAGAACATCATCGCTACAATCATAATCCATCTTTACTCACGGCCTTTATGTGATGTGAGACAATTCGATCTCTTCTTTAATGACGTCATTGATCGTCTCGGCACACTCATACGCCGTGGACAATAAACCGATGCCGCCATCTTTACGCCCACCACAACCCATCGCTCAACTCCTCACTCAGTCCGCCACTCCGCCCCCCACCCTCCCTCCCTCCCTACTCTGCAGCCTCGTGTTTTTTTTTCTTTTTTCTTCAACTCCTTTTCCGCCTCAAGCAGTGAACCACTACGACGTCACAGCGGGCCTCGCCATTTGTGGTCATTCTTTAACGGTTTACCCCCTCCCTCCCCCTTCCACCCCCCCTAGTGCGTACACCATCTCCGTAATGTACATACTTTTTGCTTTCATCACTTGACAGCCCCCCCCAAACCCCTTCCCACACCCCAACCCTCCCACGCTCTGTATCTGTTACATCCAAGGCTTCATTTGTCAGGGGTTCTCAAAAAAAAAAAATATGGAAGAAAATAATAATGATGTCTGACATCGTGATGAAAGTTTGAATTCTTTTGTGACATTTAAAAAGAAAGTAAATAATGATGGAACCCGGTGAAACCTTTTAATTTTCCTCGTCCTCTTACTTGCTGGCGATAGAAAGAAAAAGTTACCTTGGGTAAAAAAGAAAGAAAAATCTTTCTTTCTGGACATGCCATTCGTCCTCGTTGATTGGGCACGTGCGGGCAGACAGCTTTAATCACGTGAGCTGGCACGCGCAAGGGGTATATTTAGACCACGCACTTATAAAACCGGTGCATGTCTATGTGAATGAATTACCTTTTTTATTTTTTTTTATTAATTAAAGCAAGTTTTATTATGGCTGGTTTTTATAAGGCATCACCGGGTGCATGTGTTTTAAAAAGTTCTCCCTCTTTGTGGCTTAATATCAGGCGACGTAGTTGAATCAGAGGTGTGGAGGATGCGAGGGTTTTGGGGAAAAAGGGGGGGGTGGATTTGGCTCAACAGAGCCGTCCTTAAGACTTTTGCGGCAATAGGCAGAGACTTCCATAGATATTTGGGGGCCCTAGACGAAAGAAAATGATTTGGGGCCCTCATTCCACACAATCAAATTTAAGTTATGAAACCGAAAGGTGGAACTTTATCAGTGGGAAAGAGGGAGGGGGGGGGGCTATTCGATCGCTTAGTTTGCTGGTCCATACAATCGGCTATTCGGGGGGGGGGGGGGAATTATAGAGATATCGGGTCAGAGCGATCTGATAAAGAGTTTGAAATTAACATCTATGATTTGACCAAATTTGACTACATGCCAAAAGTCTGTGAATTACCGAACGATGAACTTTGACCCCAATTCTCGTTTTCTCGGTGCAAAAGTCACCACAACCTCGGAGAAACGTTTACGTGCTGTGCGGCACAACACACACACACACACACACAGACGACAATCTGATGTAATGGAGTCGCACGATTTCGCTTAAACCATGTTTCTACATTTAGTTTTATTAGTTCGCGCAAAAAACGATTTGGGGGCCCTTGGGCGTCAGTGGATGAGATCCATTGACCTGACTGTTAATAAAAGTCCGCAGTGGGCGAACGGGGGTGAAGAAGTTTTATTTATGTTCTGCCCTGGGGCGAAGCATCTGTTGAAAAATATACCTGTCTGTCTTGTGTCTGACACGTGGTTTGACCTTCACGTTGATCTACCCACCCCCACCACACCCCCTCTCACCCCCACCCCCCTACCTCCTTTCGTGTATCTAAATTTACTAAAGTAGCATTGGTCTTGCCCGCTAGCAAATAACGTTTTTTTTTGTATCGGTCTTGCCCGCTAGGAAATAACGGTTTTTTGTATTGGTATTGCCCGCTAGCAAATAACGTTTTTTTTTGTCAGAACGGTGGGGACGGTAAACGCATCAATGTGTGTGAAAACAAAGGGGATTTGCAAATAACTGCTGGTTCAGGGACAGTATTTGAATATTTGGTATCCCCCCTGACAATCTCAGACAACTGGGCCTTCCTCTGACAGTATCAGATCGCTGGGGCCCACATCTGACAATCTCAGACATCTGGGGCCCCCTCTGACAATATCAGACCATTGGGACCCTCATATGACCATCTCAGATTCTGGGGCCCCCTCTGACAATCTCAGACAACTGGGGCCCACTCTGACAATCCAGGACAACTGGGGCCCATTCTGACAATCTCAGATTACTGATTTAGTCTTTTTGTAGGGTGCACTTCTTTGCTGCAAAACAGACACAATGAAATAAATCTCTAAAGTGACAAAGGTATGTCTTTAGACAACCTCAACCTCAGACACAGCAGCAGAAAAAAACATGAATTCTACATTTCATCTGCACCGATGGGACGTCAAAGGCGGCTTGGGGAACTAATTGTTAAACAGGAGTTGTGGCGCATGGTGCTAATGAGAGCTGCACTTCGGTTGGTGCCTGTAGTAAAATAACAACAATACTTTGAAGAAGTCGCGCAGTGCGGGCACTGCGGGTTGTCCGGTCGCACAGGGCGCTGAACTAGGGAGGGGCGCCAAGAGAGCGGCGTTGAATGTTTTTTTTTTGTACCTTTCAGATTGGGGAGGAGGGCGCCAACGCATGTAATTCTCACAGGGCACCACAATAGCTAGTCACGGCTCTGCCTTAAAAGAGCCGCTCCTGTATCGATCGCTCGGGATTTATCGGAGAGAAAAGAAGAATGATTTGGAGCCACAGAAAACTTTACGATGAGCCGCATTTTGCTCCACTCTGAGCCAAAACCGACATTTACGTATTCATTTAAACCAGTGGTTCCC
>JAGDYQ010000039.1:3089044-3110606 GCA_021962125.1 Bulinus truncatus
CTCCGTATGGACAGCAGAGCCGAGTTTGGTGGGCGCCCTCAGCCATGTGTTTCAAGTACTCTGGTAGACTGTCGTAACTTCAAAACAATCTCACATTTTGATCTATCTGTTTCCTCTGCTTATGAATGATTCGGTTCTCTTTATAGCGGGGCACAAGCACTGCCTTCGAGACATAGTACAGAAGACTGGGGAGGGGGGGGCAGCTCCTCGGCTCTGGATTAAGTAGCAGTCTGGTCACAGCCGCGGTAAAACAGAACTAAGAAGTAACTAATTTTAGATTAGATCGGCATATCAAAGACAAGATGTAAAATTGCACGAGGATGGTGAGGAATAGACTGCCTTCAACAGTGACCTACACCATAAAATTATATGTATGTACGTATGTATGCATGTATGTACCACAAGTCATTCGCGGTATAGCAGTTTGTCTTTGAGGCTTTTTTGTTTTACGCGCACGGATCAAAGAAAATTTGAAAGTATATTACTTCCGGTGATGTCATTTACCTGTCTTAGCTCCGCCCACCTCAACCCACACACTCCCGCCCCCTACACACACACACCCACACGCGCACACACACACACACACACACACGACCTTTAAGTCTTGGTTGAGTATAGTATATGCAGATAGGTCTATATATAGTTACTTGTTGGAACAAATGACTAGCTGCTTGGTTTTAAAATTAAGTCTGACAAAGAAGACAAACAGGGGGGTTGTCTGTCATACAGAAAGACAAAGTCTGTATGATGAATGATGAGAGAAGGGGAGGGGGGTTGGGTTGATGTTTGATTTACGAGTAGCAGTGCACGACCCCCCTCTTCCTTCTTCCCCTCCCCTCCCCTTCACAACGGTCTATCCAACTCTATAACATGAACGTCATTTAAAAAAAAAAAAACAACAATGGCTGAGACATAAAAATGGATGGAGTCGAATTGTGGACGATAATAAGTGTGTGTGTCGGATTTGATTCGGTTGGGCCCCCCCAACCCCCAACCCCCGGGGGCGCTGAGAAAACTTCAGGGACGTTTAAAAAATGAGAGAGAGAGAGGGAGAGAAAGAGAGGGAGAGAAAGAGTAGGAGAGGGAGAGAGAGGGGGGAGAGCGGTAGAGAGGAAGAGAGAGGAAGAGAGAGAGTGAGGGAAAGAGAAAGAGGGAGTGAGAGGGAGAGAGGCAGAGAGAGAGGGACAGAGAGAGGGAGAGAGAGAGAGGGAGAGAAAATACACGTAGGGATGAATAATATTACATGTGTTATGTCGCTGGGATTAATTAGGGGGGGGGGCTCTCCCGGAGTCGGGTCCTAGAACCCGATACGCCCAGATTCAAAATTTGCCTCTGAGTATAAACCTATGCTTGACCTATTAAAGTATTTTTACTGTGCTTACAAAAGAAGGGGGTGGGGTTAAGGGGGGGGATACCAGGCCCTAATGCGTGCCCAACCCATGTACAGAACGGCCAGGTTCAAAGAAGAATGTATCTATTGAAAGTTTGGATCATAAAAGTACTGTGTATTGGTGATTTAACACACATACACAAAAAAACCCTTGAGAAAATTGCTAAAAAAAAGGGGGATGGAAGGGAAAGGGTGGGTGTGTGTGTGTGTGTGTGGATGTGTGTGTGTGGGGGTGGGGTGGGAGGAGAGGGGTGGATTTGGTAGGGCAATACTTTTTTTTATATTTCCCATTTTGCCGCTATTTTCGACGTTTATTAAAGCCCCTTGATTTCAAGAGACTTTGATTGGTTGAATGCCGAGATTTAGACACTGATCCACCGTGGTTTCTTCCACCCTTCGGCCCCCCACCTTTACTCCAATTATATTTATTGTTTGTGTGTGTGTGTGAGAGAGAGAGAGAGCGGTGTGTGTGTGGAGTCTCGCTTGATCAAATTGGGAGTCCCCATTATTCAAGCGATAAGCTGCAATTACCTTCACCACATATTATTATTATTAATGTTTTGAAAATCCTTTTGTTCATGCGTGATCCAATCTTTGTGTCACATTCTAATGCTATATGTGCGCGCAGACTTTCACTGACGAATTATTTAATTACTTCCAATCCGCAGAGAGTTCCTTTCAAAAAATCTATTCACGAGGACGCCATCTTGTGTTTGTGTGGTGGAAGAGTTGGTGTGTGTGTGTGTGGTGTGGCGAGGGTTTGAAGTTGAGATTCTCATGGGATATGGTATAAATATTTTTACCCTCCTTCTGCTCTTTGACATGTATTCATATTTTTCTAATAGTGATTTTTTTAAAATTAAATAATTATTCTTATTATTTTCACTTCAACGTCAAGAAGCGGATGGCTGGAGGAAGTGGAGAAAGACCTCAAAGCCATAGGAGTGAGAGAGTGGAAGAAGACCATGGATCGGAGAAGTGGAGAGAAAGCTGAGCCCAGGGCCCTCAAATGGGCTGTAGAGCCAAAGGAAGAATGAAGAAGAAGTTTTCACTTCAACGTACCAGTCACAGAACTTCCCATTTTTTTCTCCTCAGTCATTCATTACTTATTACATCATCTTTATAAATTCGGTAGTTTTATTCATATTCCAATGGCTTCCATTCAGAGTATCTCGTTCTCTCAGTGTTTTATTTATATTCCAATGGCTTCCATTCAGAGTATCTCGTTCTCTCAGTGTTTTATTTATATTCCGATGGCTTCCATTCAGAGTATCTCGCTCTCTCAGTGTTTTATTTATTTTCCGATGGCTTCCATTCAGAGTATCTCGCTCTCTCAGTGTTTTATTTATATTCCGATGGCTTCCATTCAGAGTATCTCGCTCTCTCAGTGTTTTATTTATTTTCCAATGGCTTCCACTCAGAGTATCTCGTTCTCTCAGTGTGGGTCGGGCCCCACTACGTGCTGATTTGCAGCCGGGGGGGGGGGGGGTCAAACACATTTTTTAAATTCAAATATATACTTTCTGGAGAATATTTACAGTTAATTTCATCCGTCTTTCCTTTATTTTCTTTCTGTCTCTCGTTGCGGGTCACAAAAATCCGAAACAGAAAGTTCATTAATCGGTAAAGAAGTTTGAGAGCCACTGCGGTAGAAGAACGCCATTTTTTTTCTACTTTCGTTTTCATAAACATTCTTCGAGATCTTTATATTTAGAGAGTCTAGAGGGGATGGGGGGGGGGGTAGGGGGAGTGCGTGTGTAAAAGTTTGGGAGGTGGGGAATCTGTATGACAAAGTTTGTTTGTTTTTGTGTATGTGTGTGTGTGTGTGTGTATTGTTGTTGTTTTCTTTACGCTGTGTCCGGGGAAATGTGTGCGTGCGTGTGTGTGCGTGGAAATATACGGGTATATAGAGCATGCGGACCGTGCGCTTTCAGCTCAAAGCATGAGTTCCCATTTTCTACTAGTAATACGACGGTGATACAGAAGCGATAAATGCCGGTGTGTGTTTACCATACCGTGTGGCCCGTATACAGGCAGTATAATTAACAAAACAGAAATACGTATGGCAACCGCAGCCTGTGGTGTTGTATATACATTAGCACGCCACGCTTTCGGGAAAGTTGATCCTGCCCCTCACTGCGCTTGTTTGTCCCTCCCCCCCACTTCTTCCTTCCCGGCAACGGATGAGCAAGTTATACTGTTCAATATTAACATATATTCAGCGCTGGTTCGCTATTTGATAAATTCTTATGTTGAAAAAGTGTTCATAACCCAGCGTAACGTAACCGCTAAAAGCGCGTTAAGCGAACAATCATAGTTTGTATATGATGAGTAAACTAGTAGATGAGTGAGCCGCTACACACCAAGGGGCAAGGCGATTTTTGTAGGGGATGAGAGGGGGTGGTCTTCGATAACCTAACACACTACGATGGATCCACAAAATATGTATTTGTACTGCAATACCCAACTGGGAAATGCTTGCATGGTGCGTGTAAGTGAAAGAGAGTTGAAAATTACCTGACATATGGGGGTGGGGTCTAGCTGTTATTGCAGTAAATGATTACAGTTCAATAAAGATTATAAAATTTAAGTCCAAAGAATAAAGCATATGCCATACTGTAAATGCCACTTTATTTTCTTTTTAATTAAAGGTTTTTGTACACTTTATCTTTATTAGAAGCGGTATAAAATTCGAAATTGAGCAGAACACACACACGTCATTAATACATTACACCGTAAAGGCATGGTTTCGCTATATAGAAAGGGAAAAGCACTTCACAGAGGTAAGCAAAGACGATAGAGAATGTGTGGGGAAGGGACATGATAAACCGCCATTCGCTTATTGTGGTGAAGAGTTATAATAAACACAGCCCGGAGTCGCATCAGAGATTTCCTCCAACCCCTGCGACTGCTCCTACCTGATTGCGTAAAGCTCATGCCCGTGACTTTGAAGGTCTAAGAGTTTTCCTTCTTCTCCGTCATGGAAAGAAGCCTTCTTTCACTCTCTCTACGAAGATTTATTAAAACCAAAGGTTACCATCTTCAGAGCCTGCACAGGCTGCGGAATCGATGAAGATAACAAGATAAGATAACTGAGGAAATCAGATGGGCGAATCCATGGGGAAAGCTTCCGATTAAAGTCAAGATTACATATCCCAAGATGACAAATGCGACGAGGTCAAGACAAGAATCTGATATTTGTAAATGATTGGGTATCACAAGACGGCAGAATCCCGATGGTGAACTAGACAGAGAGTTCAAAGATAGTAGTCAAGACGGCAATCACATAATAAAGTCAAGATTGTGCGATGTGGAGCCGAAGAGCTAAAGAATCAAGATGGTGAGTTCCAAGATGCTTAACAGACGGCACAAGATGGGCGGAGTTCAAGATGCTGCTAAAGCCACATGGCTGTAGTTACCAGATTAGTGAGTTCAAGACTGCGAATCAAGACACATAAGCACGGTGTCAAGATGTGACATGCAGATGCTAACACAGCCTGAATATTAGTAAAAAAAAGGTGGTAAGGGTGTCAGTAAAAAATAAAATATAATTGCCCATAGTGAGTGGTTTTAATGCACATTAAGAAATTATGCACTGCCAAAATTTACAAAAGTAATTATTGTTAATACCTGGTGTAAATGCACTGGCCTGGGCACTGACACGTGACACTGCCCACAATTAAGATGAATCGCCCCTGCCTTGCACCCCCTCCTCCCCTCTCCCCCGGACGGCAGAGGGGAACAGCGTCTTGTCCCCCACCCCACCCACCCACCACCATGATGGGCATCTCCTCCAAAACCAGTCTCCCCTTCCCTATAATATATATATATATATGCCCCTGTATTTCACACAATACATGGTCTGTTTGAGCTCAGATGTGCTTTGTGTGTGTGCGTGTGTGTGTGTTTTCCCAGGTGATAGTTGCGTCTGTAACAGTTGTTTTTTTTAAAACAGTTACAAAGTATTAAGTAACATCCCTGCAGTGTATTAAATACCAACGGCAGGTATTTGTCAAAATGTTAAACGCGCAATGTCTGATTTCGCACTGAGGAAAGGAGTAGAGAGGAGGAGTGTGGGGGGGGGGAGGGGAGTGGTCGGGGGTGGGGTGTCGGAGTCTCAGTCCATTCTAACAGAGATGCCCCCTTTTTTTAAATTTCATCATTTTTGTTATTTTTTTTTCTTTTGAAAGTATCTGGGATCCCCCCTCTCCCCCTCCAGCCAGCATTGGGGGCCCCTGCCCACCCCTGACAGCCAGCATTGGGGGCCCCTGCCCACCCCTGACAGCCAGCATTGGGGGCCCCTGCCCACCCCTGACAGCCAGCATTGGGGGCCCCTGCCCACCCCTGACAGCCAGCATTGGGGGGTCCCTGCCCACCCCTGGGAGCCTACGGTGTGGGGTGGGGGGTAGGGAGTGAAGCCCCACCAGCAAAAACTACCGCTTGATATTTTATATCAGATAAGGTTAGGGTTAGGGTCCCTAAACAAAATGTTCACGCCCCCCCCCCCCGCAAAGGGATCGTCGGGCCTGCTTGTACTGAAATCTGCACCGCCCTATATATATATATATATATATATATATATATATATATATATATATACCCAAAGCATTGAATTCAAGGACTAGACCATTAGTTTAAACAGCCCCCCCCCCTTGCGCCAGAACTGTGCAGCGCTGCAGCGTAATTCAATTACGTAATTTCTTCGTCCTGTTGAACGACTAAATTACTCTCTTACCCAGATAGGATCATTTGTTGTAAAAAAAAAATTATGGTGGCGTCATTGCGGTTAAGGGTTGCGGTGGGGGGCGGAGGAGGGGGGTTGAGAAAGGAAGTGGGGATGTTATCTTTATAGAGGAGACTAATAAAATGGGTTAGAGGCTATGGGGGAGTGGAGAGTATTTATTTTTAAATGCCACATGCCGTTTAAACTTTATCACGGGAGACACCTATGACACAATGGAGCACGTCGTCTGGCTGTAAAATAAAAGTTAAATTATAAAAAAAAAAGAATAAGAAGTCACAAGGGACAGGGGTTAGAGAGTTTCTGTGGTTGACTTGTGTCATGTCAGTCCAGTTTGTTGTAGTGTTTGGAGACTGGGTGCTGGTGGAAAACTAACACACAAAAAAATGAGACAGAAGTGAAGGATGATTAAAGCAAAAATTAATTATATCAGTCGTTATCTTTATTATACTGAAACAAATATACACAGAATGGGCAGAATAGATATATAGATAGATAGACAAATGGATTAGACAGGTAGACTGACCAGGCAGATAGATAGATAGATAGATAGATAGATAGATAGATAGATAGATAGATAGATAGATAGATAGATAGATAGATAGATAGATAGATAGATAGATAGATAGATAGATAGATAGATAGATAGATAGATAGATAGATAGATAGATAGATAGATAGATAGATGTAGATGGATGGATGGATGGATGGATGGATGGATAGATAGATAGATAGATGTAGATGGATGGATAGATAGATAGATAGATAGATAGATAGATAGATAGATAGATAGATAGATAGATAGATAGATAGATAGATAGATAGATAGATAGATAGATAGATAGATAGATAGATAGATAGATAGATAGACGTCAACCACAAGGATCCACCTTACACGCAAACCATCCTACATTGTGTGTGTGTGTTTGTTACTTGAGATTAAAGACATTAAAGAACTTCTAAACTTTAAAACAAAACAACACAGAAACCGTCCAGATTATGGATTACTTTAATCTTGGGAGAACTCGATACAAAACACACAAGCACAACAACTTTCTACAATCCCAAAAAAAAAAAATGTTTCTCATAATTTGAGCACCTATATAATATTGTCTAGCGTGTAGGTATGAAAAAGGGTTTTTACAAGATTCGGGTTACAGTTTATGTATAGTAGGCTTACCAGTGAGGTGCAGAAAGAGAGTATGTGGAGTGAGAGGGGGGGGGGAGGGGGTGAAGCTTGGAGGGTTTGTGTTATTCTTTTTTTGAAACACAATGGAATGTAGAGAGAACTCTTCTGACAAGAAAGGGAAAAAAAGTTCAGGATCTTTGGCTCTTGTACTCTCGTGAACAGTAGCTTGGATGTAGCGCAGCGCTCCATTAACCCTTGTCACAGGACTTAAGATGATGGGTTCAGAGATTATGATCATAAAAATAAGCCAGTAATAATGATAGGATGGGGGGTGGGGAAGTATACAGCGAAAAGGCTGCATGACGTCATCAAAATGTGTGTAGGGATTATATTATTTTGCGGTTATGGAGATCTATCTATCTATCTATCTATCTATCTATCTATCTATCTATCTATCTATCTATCTATCTATCTTTCTATCTATTTATCTATCTTGATCTATCTTGATCTATCTTGATCTATCTTGATCTATCTTGATCTATCTACCTACCTACCTACCTATCTATCTATCTATCTATCTATCTATCTATCTATCTATCTATCTATCTATCTATCTATCTATCTATCTATCTATCTATCTATCTATCTATCTATCTATCTATCTATCTATCTATCTATCTTGATCTATCTATCTATCTATCTTGATCTATCTATCTATCTATCTATCTATCTATCTATCTATCTATCTATCTATCTATCTTTCAATGTAGTTTTTACTTTTCTCTTTATTATTACCATCTCTCCCCCCTCCATGTGTGTGTGTGTGTGTGAGTGTGTGCAGTGGCGCAACCGGGGGGCTAAATCATCAATACATAATTTGGGT
Organism: Bulinus truncatus; assembly: GCA_021962125.1. Taxonomy (NCBI): domain Eukaryota; kingdom Metazoa; phylum Mollusca; class Gastropoda; family Planorbidae; genus Bulinus; species Bulinus truncatus. The sequence goes on from JAGDYQ010000039.1 coordinate 3,097,188, forward strand.
TATAAAGTTACAAAAAAGACTGTTAAACTGTCTTCTTTCACTATGTGAGGCCCCCTCCACATTACTTTTTGCTGGTTGCGCCACTGAGTGTGTGTGTGTGTGTGTGTGTGTGTGCTAGACAAGCTCTTAGTTAAGTTAAAGCATTCCAATACAGCTGTATACAACAACGCTCATTATGATATCGAATTACGTATTAGATTTCTACATTTATTGGCTGTATATTAAAAATATTACAGTCCAATCTTCTCTTAATGAGAAGGTTGGTTAAATGGCAGCCCCGTAGCGTGAAAATTCGACAGCAGGGGGCCAGGCATTCTACAGCTGGGAGCCAGGCATTCTACAGCAGGGGCCAGGCAATAGCGGGGGGGGGGCAGGTAATACATTTTACTAAGTAGAGCAAATAAGCAGAGGGGGGCCAGACAAAACGCAGGGGAGGGGGGCTGATAAATGGGCCACATGGGGCTCACTCTGGCTACGACCTCTTAGCCATGACGTTATTATCTTTTTTCTATAAAACAAATTCAAATGACAAAACCATGAGAAATTATAGAAGGTGGATTGTGTGTGTGTGGGGGGGGGAGTATGGGGAGAACAGGGGTGAACAGTTAACCAGATTCGGCAGGTGTTTAGATGTTTATCATTTAATGTGTTTCCTTTTACATACATGGGATATAATTTGACTTGAGTGCACACAATTTATAGAGACGGATAGAGAGAGAGAGAGAGAAAGAGAAAAAGAGAGAGACAGAGAGAGAGAGAGAGAGAGAGGGGGAGATTAATTCAGTGCGTGACATGTATGAGATCATGGTATGGTCTGTCTGTCTCTCTCTCTCTCTCTCTCTCTCTCTCTCTCTCTCTCTCTCTCTCTCTCTCTCTCTCTCCATCACGACGGATCTTATTTCATGACGGGGCATGTATGTCATTATTGTGACATAAACAAATGTGACAGATGAGATTGTCTCACGTGACATGTTGTGTGACACACGAAGCTGGACGCCCTCCCCTCCCTCCCTTCCCCTTCCTACCCCCCCACCCTACCCTACCCCATCATCGGTGACGTAATTTTTTTAAGTAGATTACCGTATATTGTTTGCAAGATACGGCGTCCATTAAATTGTGTGTCCAAACAGTGAGTGTGAGTTGACCCCCTCATTTGCATTATTATAATCAGGGTCGATTGGGGCACGGCCGACACAAGGGAAGGGGGGGTAGTGCATTTCAAACACATTCCAGGACAACCCCCTCTCCCCCCCTACCTTTCCAAGCCTTTAAAGGCCTCGATGGATGCCGTGATCTGATATTAAGAACACTTGTGGAAGTGTGTGATCATATGACATACCAGTTGTTGGATAATGTCAGGGGGGTTGAAGAAAGGGGGGGAGGTGGTTGGCGCAGCGCTGGCCAAAGCCCTCGGGGGTTAAAATGATAATACCGCCCCCCCCCTTCCTAAGCAAGACGGAGGCCCTGTGTCTCGGTACCAATTGACCGGTGCGTCAATAAGTACAAAGTAACCGATAACCTAAAGACCAATACGTGAAAACATTAGTAGTATTTTTTGTGTGTGCGCATGCGTCACTGCTTTCCATCAAAGGGATGTAACTCTATAAGAGACACTCTGGGTGGACTCTGTGAAGTGAAAATTACAACGCCCCCATTCTCGGCGCCCAAAAAGGTGCTTAAGGTTCGCCGCTCCCGCCCTCCCTCCCCCAGGGGGGGGGGGCCTGAGGCCAGATAGGCGCCGCACAGAGATGACCGTGCCTGATGTAACGTCCATTTTTTTAAGACCGTATCATGAACGTATCATATTTACTTCCACCCCGTGACACTCTCTCTCTCCCACAGATATCACCTGGTCAAGACTCTACAGGTGTTTCAAAGACCGTCTGTCAACCGGCCTTCCGCTCGGGTAAGCAGCCATTTCTTAAGAACCTACTGGGAGAGGGTTTCCCCCCAAACAAGGTATTCACCTCTCCTAAAGTCTGTTGATACTAAAATGTCATAACCCCCCCCCCACACACACACACACCATAACCATTCCAACCAACGCACCTTCCACTTCAGTAAGGTATGATTTTTTTTTTGTACAGAGGAACATACCTATAGAGCTGACACCTGAGGTATTGAATGACTTCGATTGGTCTCTCCCTCTCTCTCTCTCTACCTTGTGCAAATTATTGACAGTTTTATTAATAAACTTCAAACTAAACTGTGAACCACGTTAAATTGACCTTCACCTTCTTAGAAATTATAAAAAAAAACTGTTTCCATTAAACCGTGGATTCATCAATTATATTTTTTTGTTGATTTTGAAAATTTTACCTGTAAGGTGAAAAACTTGTGTGTGTGTGTGTGTTTTTAACAGGCCATGACTGATATCCCCACGGGCTGATAGAGAGACTGTGGGTGGGGTGGGAGGGTGAGGGGGCTAGAATTCAAACTTGTGTCAACTGCTTATTGTCATACCCATGGGGGCGGACTTGTCTCGGTTGAGGCCCCCCCGGGCGCGGGGGGAAAAATATTGGGGCCCTTTAAAAAAAGGAGAGGCGTATCCAAGAGTTTAAAAACTGTGCACTATGGGGGGCCCTAAGTATTCGGGGATCCCCCTGGGCGCGTGCCCTTCCTAAGATCCGCCGCTGGTCATACCCGTTCTCATGGACAGTCGGACCAGGCAGAGGTTAAGTCCTTAGATGTCAAAGAGCCCCTATTTAATTCTTATGAAATCTGATGCTAATTGACGCCTCAAAAGGGAATTTGGCCCCAAAAAATGTATCCGGGCCCGAATTTCCAAGAGCGGCCCTTTTATACAATTAATCTGTCGGCGGGACCTTAGCGGGCTGCCCCGGGGTCATATCTGCCAGTTCTTCCCTCTCGCGTCCAGCGAACAATGGACCATTGACACGTTGGCCTGTCCAGTCCAGACATTTCTGTTTTGGCATGTCCAATCCACAACTTAAGTACATGCATATAGATTTGTTTATTCTTCGACTTTATAATTGGAGTAACGTCAATAGTCGGATACAGCACATGTATATTTATATATATATATATAAATATATATATATATATATATATATATATATATATATATATCGGATCAGTGAAGTAATGTAACGAATGCGATTGAGAGACACAGAGAGAGAGAGAGAGAGAGAGAGAGGGGTGGGGGAGGTATATCTTAGGATACAATTTTGAGAGTTGACGAGGGGAGGGATGAGGGAGGGAGGGAAGGGAGGGAATGAATAGGAACTGTACATATTTGAAAGAAGGGTGGGAGGGGAGGAAAGAACCATACCTGTGTATATAGCTGAATGGTCTTTGAGATTTATTTTATTAATGGCGGGGAGCAGATGGTTAAGGAATGAATCAGAAAGCCACTCGAGCGTGACGGCAGGTAAATACACTGCATGCACGTCTGCCGAAGTAAAGGGGCTTTTAAAAAAATATACCTGTATGTGTGTGTGTGTGTGTGTGTCTGTGTGTATTTGTGTCAGTTATTGGTGCCTTCAGACCTGCTCATTGGTGTGTATGTCAGTGCCAGTCAAACGTACACACGCACACAGACACACACACACATACAATGCACTAACGGTAATTATTAAACACATAAAGTGCAACTACCTTATCAGAACACACACCCACACACACACACATGTGGATCAGAGGTGTGCGGATCTTGAAATTTAGCGTCCGCGTCCGTCCGCGGATTCGGAAAAGTCTGCGGATCTGCGTCCGCAAGCGGACGCGTCCGCTGTCCGCTCATCTCTGATGTGGATCTGTATTTATGTCTATCTATCTATCTATCTATCTATCTATCTATCTATCTATCTATCTATCTATCTATCTATCTATCTATCTATCCAGCCATCCATCTATCTATGTATCTATCTATGTATCTATCTATGTATCTATCTATCCATCCATCCATCCATCCATCCATCCATCCATCCTCCATCTATCTATCTATCTATCTATCTATCTATCTATCTATCTATCTATCTATCTATCTATCTATCTATCTATCTATCTATCTATCTATCTATCTATCTATCTATCTATCTATCTATCTATCTAGAGAGAGAGAGAGAGAGAGATTGAGAGAGACTCAGAGAACACAGTCATCTGTGACGCCTCACACGATCTAATCACTCCACCTACATCTTGCCTTCCAACAATTGTCCATATATAGCCATCATCAACTGCACACAGCCATTGCTTGCTACCCCCCCCCCCCCCAACTATACCGGGCAGTCATCACACACTGATATAACAATTGTGCCACCTGTTTCACTTTTTATCACTTACTGGTCGAAATTTATCATATACCCCTCCTTCTCGTTAATTTCACGGTCAGTTCATAAACCAACCCCCCCCCACCCCCCCACCAATGTTTCCTCTAAGGTGTGTTTTATGAAGTGAGCAAGAAATTTTGTCTCTGAGCGACATCTTTATTTGAGGCCAAAATTTGTGAGCGATTTAAGCGAGTTCGTCCGTCGGAGTGAGCGATCGTACGTGTAGTATGAGCGACGCTCTGAATACGTGTGAGCGATCGCTCACGCGCTCAGCTTAGAGGGAACATTGCTCCCCCCCCACACACACACCTTTTTTTTTTCAACCCACCTTTCCACCCCGCCACTGACTCCTCACCCACCGTCTCCGTTTTTTTGTTTTTTTAATAACGCTGTCGGGGGGGGGGGGGTGGGGTGAGTAATGCAGAAAGTATCTGGCCGACTGCCCAGTCTAAACCCACTGACCACCTGTAGGGGGATAAACTTCTTCAAGAACAACAGTGCCAATTATATCTCGTCAGTATGGGGGGACGGCTTTCAACACAGCAGCTTTTTTAAAAAATAAATCTATGTTGTTATGGAGACATATGAATAGATGATAACATATCATACACACTCAATGCCGCCGAGAGGTGGGAGGCGCAGGGGGGGGGCTAATGCCCAGGGGCCCGGCGAGTTTTAGGGGCTCGGACTGAGCTAGCCAATTAACTGTTGAAAATATTATTATCAGCACGTGTGGGGGGGGGCGCGACAGCCCTGCCCAGGGACCCGAAAATTCTGTCGGTGGGCCTGTACACGCTGGCCCATCATGTATCAGTAGCCGCTCACCCTCAACGTTTTGTAAAAAGGGGGTACGGGGGTCGGGGAGGGGCTGCTTTATTAAACCCCCAAATCCTCATAGCTACAGGTCAACCTCAAAGACACCGCCACAAGTTAAACGCAGTGCCGTCGATATAAACTGCGAGCCGCGTTGCTAAGAAATATTAAACAGACGTGGAGGTCAGATTTTCATGGGCCCCGGAGGAATTCATTTGTTGCACAAGGGTCACACATCAGGGTCACACATCAGGGTCACACATCAGGGTCACACATCAGGGTCACAAGCTATGACAGTCGGGTCTCATTTCCACCCTAATTTCCACTGCTTGAAAAAAAAATTAAATCAAAACATATTTCAAAAGCGACGGGGGACCCCCAGCATTGGTTGCGGCCCCTGACAAGTGCCCATGAAACCCATTGCCCTAGTGACGGACCTGCCTGCGCCCCAGCCCATAATTTTATACAGCAGTCATCGCCCCGGGGTTTGAACATATGACCTACACAGCGAACTCAAGACCAGAGTGCCACCAAATCAATCCTTCAGTCTGCTATGAGCTACATATTAGTTGATATGCTACTTTTCCTTCAGTCTGCTACGAGCTACATATTAGTTGATATGCTACTTTTCCTTCAGTCTGCTACGAGCTACATATTAGTTGATGTGCTACTTTCCCGGTCTTTTCAGTTGTTGTTTTTTTTTTTCTTTTTTTTTTTTAAATAAATAATACAATCGTACTTTATGATTCATAAACAACTGCAGATTTATGAAGGGGGAACAAAAATATTCCATTACCTTTTCAAACCCTAGTCAATGTTTCTACGTTTTTTTTAAATTTACTTATATTGTAATTATATATATATATATATTAAATCCACAAAGTAATTTATTCTCCTTTCATGTTGCTCATTCCCCCCCTCCCCCCTACTCAACCTCCACCCCCTCACACACACACACACACACACACATCCACAAACGAATAATGAATGAATTCAGACGAGAGGTAATGCTATGAATAGAGTGTGGTCGAGAAATGTTGTTTAGTGAGACATTATTATTATTTTTTTTTAAATATATTTTGCTTGAACAACCAAAAAAAAAAACACATCAAAGACGTGAACAAACAGATTATCGTGATGTGATTAGAGGAGATTAGGTCTGGCTTACTGCGGCATTAGATTAAAAAAAAAGTCGGCAATAATGAAATATTCCCCCGATGAAAGTGTCACTTGGTGGAAGCTCTGGAGTCATGATGAAAAATTATGGAGATTAGGGTGAATTTATATATATATATATTTTTTTTAATGTAGCTTTAGCTATAGACATTTGGTAGGTTACCTTAGCATGTACCCTCGTAGGTAGTAAAGTTCCTTTAGCCCATGGGGGGCAGATGAAGTGTAGAAGGGATTATGTGGTTAGCACAACGCCCAGCCGCCTTTACTTCCCCAACTTAAAAGTCAGGTACCCATTTAAAGCTGGGTGGACCACTTTGTAACAATTCACCTGGGAAAAAATTCCTTTGTTCCTCGCTGAAAATCGAACCCGGGACTCTCAGGTCGACAGTCGAGTATTTATACCACTCGGCCATCCGTCCCAGTTTATAGAGGTTGAAACAATTAGATGACTGGATGACGTCTCAGCAAGTCAAAGTCAAATGACATTTTATTTATCAACAGTTGCGGTGATGGTGGGTGGGGGGTGGTGGTGGGTGGGGGGGGGGTGATACGTGCCCTCTCCCCTCACATGTCAATGTCTGTACACATAGCCAACGCAAATGTATGTCGGTGTCTGCACACCCTACAGCCAATAGAAACATCCGTCGACATCCGGGTCAATAGCCACATTCAAAAAAAAAATCCCGCCAAATAAAAAATCTAAACATTTATCAATAATGTTTATGATTTTTTTTTTATTTTTAAGGAACGGGATGGTAAAGAAGAATGGGTGGCGGGGCGGGGAGTGGGTGGCGGGGTGGAACCATGTAGTAGTGGACAGAGCAATTCATATGAATAGACCCATTATAGGTCCGCGCAGGGCCGTTACCCTCTCTCTCTCTCTCTCTCTCTCTCTCTCTCTCTCTCTCTCTCTCTGCCAACGGACCACCCCCCTTTCCCCCGTTTCAATAAAACATCTCTACCACTTGATATATAGTGCACAACGTGTACTTTTACCTAGGGCATGAATTCATTGTGAGCAACTCCCTTCCGCATTCCCCCTCCCCTCTCTCCCCCATCCCACCCCCGAACTCCCCCCCCCCCCAAAAAAAAACCCAAAACAACAGCAATAAAGAAACACAACAAAGTTTCTGGTATCACCAAGTGACATTCTGCCGAAGTGTGACATTTTGTGACATGGTGAAAGTCCCTAAACACTGACATTCTGCATCCCAGTGAAAGTCTACATCGGTGTGACATTCTGTGACGGTTGAACCTCGTGATGAAATCTCACGTCTGCCCCTCTCCCCCACCCCACCCTCCCTGCCTCCTAAAGCAAAACAAATAGTTTTAACTAGACGAGAGTGAAAGTGAGCTAACTTACTTACCGTCATTTTGTGAAGTTAATCCCTTTTTCAGCCTTTAGCCTTGTACCGCTTAATCCAAAAGTTGAAAGTTCACGAGTGTGCAGAATTTACCACACACACACGCACGCATGCACACACAAATTTTTTTGAACAATTTCTTTTTTTTTTTTGTTCTTTCTTTTTATGAAACAGCAAAAAAGTTCACGCAAAAAAACATAATCCTGTTTTAATGTTCACTTTTTAAAAAAAAAAACATAATTCACAAAGCTTCATCTCTTCACGCAATATGAAAGTAGAAATATGTTAGATGATGAAATAGTGTATTGATCTAGTATGTATCATGCACATAATATATATATATATATATATATATATATATATATATATATATATATATATATATATATATATAGCATACATAAAGCGCATTGCTGTTTAAAAACTCCTCTAATAATGACTTTATAAAAACTGTCCCCATTTGTGTTATTTTCCTTCAATATATATATATAAACAATGACGCAATAACAACAAATATGGCGGGATTTCCGGAAATGTCAGATTAAATTAACGATGCGCATTCCGTGGTTTGCAAAATGTATGGGATACGATCCCAACCGACCCTGGCTGCCAGTGGTATGCCATGCCCCTGTAAGAATGAGGTTAAAATCTCTTAGATCTTATAAACCACTAAATGGGGCTGTTTATTGATGGTATCATTCTTTCATCCCCCACCATAGACGATAGTGCAATGGCTACGGAGGCACCACGGGAGATATACAAACGGGGGGGGGGACTTTAACCATGACCTGAAATATCCATTGGTCGTCACAGGAGATCGAACCAGGGAGTTTCAAGTCGACTGTCGAGCGCTTTACCAGACGACCACGGTAGAGATGTACGCAACAAGTAAATACTACCGTACACAACAAGTAACTACTACAGTACACAACAAGTAACTACAATAGTACACAACAAGTAAATACTACTGTACACAACAAGTAAATACTATAGTACACAACAAGTAAATACTACAGTACACAAGTTAATACTACAGTACACAACAAGTAACTACTACAGTACACAACAAGTAACTACTACAGTACACAATAAGTAACTACAATAGTACACAACAAGTAAATTCTATAGTACACAACAAGTAAATACTACAGTACACAAGTTAATACTACAGTACACAACAAGTAACTACTACAGTACACAACAAGTAACTACAATAGTACACAACAAGTAAATACTACTGTACACAACAAGTAACTACAATAGTACACAACAAGTAACTACTACAGTACAAAACAAGTAACTACTACAGTACACAACAAGTAACTACTACAGTACAAAACAAGTAACTACTATAGTATCTCCCAAGAAGTAATTAAGTTCCTAAATATTATTAGCATCGCAGTGAAAGTCGGTGATTCCATCTTTCAACAAAAAAAAAAAACCCTTTCAAAATTAGTTGATTTCATTCTAAACGCTACAAATACAATTATACTTTTAAATCATGCGAGGATTGTTGTGATTAAATATACCACAACTTAAGAATGGTTTACATTTATAATTTCTTGTGTTCCCATACTCGAGGGGGGGGGGCAAGAAGGGGGGGTGGGCATTACAAGGGACATAACTTTAGAGACCGCTTCCCTCGCTGGCCACTAAACTTAAAGATCAGGATGATCTATATCACTGACATGTTAATCCCCGCTGATAATTTTTGCATGCGATCGGACCCTAAAGATTTGTGTATAAAGATATGGGACTCGTCGATATACGTGAGGCTCGTCAGTAGGTCGAGCCATCTGGAGCCCCGGGCTTAAAACAGCCGACCCTCAAATTGAAAACAAAACAGTGCTCATCAACAGCAAGTAGCACAGGGTTTATGGACACAACAGGGTTATGGACATTACAGGTTTATGGACATTACAAGTTTATGGACATTACAGGTTTTTGGACATTACAGGTTTATGGACATTACAGGGTTATGGAAACGACAGGGTTATGGAAACGACAGGGTTATGGAAACGACGGGTTATGGACATTACAGGGTTATGGACATGACAGGGTTATGGACAGAGTTCACTGAATTGTTATTTTCTTTCATAAAAATCGTATGCAGTACCTTAAATATTGTGTAAAATAACCAACATTAATCAAATTTCATTGTATATATTTATTTCAGTGTATTTCGGTAACACTGAATAGGTCTTTACATTAGATCTACCGTATCTGTGTCTGCACCGTACCGCACCGCACCGCGCATTTCACGAACTAAGGTAGATAACAGTGCGACAAGAGCGCAATCAGAGAAACAAAAATATCCAGCAAAATGACAACAAAACTGCCCCCCCTCCCCTCTTCCCTAAGGGCCACAAGAACCGACTTAACAAAATAACACGGATGAGTTATCTCTCATCTCGCATCGAGATAAGTTGAAGGGGGGGGGGCTTTTTGAGTCTCTAACAAAACTAAATGTATGTAGTTTATTCTACTAAATAGAACTATGATAAATGCTTTCTTATTTTAATCTTATAAATCAAATGCGCTGTTTTACAAATACATTTTTTTTTTGGTAAATTTTCCAGTGTCTGAAATCAGTCTAGCGTGAAGACAGTTCGGTCGCGCTGTGCAGAGTTAAACTGTTACGTTCGTGTTTGTTTTTATTTGAAATGTAAAAGGTAGTCTTAAAAATGGTTGATCAAAGTTGTAGAAGCGGACCACGCAGGAGAATGACAGATGGATGGATAGACGGACAGGTAAAAAGATGGACAGACTTACGAAACGAAGGACACATCCACAGACAGACGAACGGGCGGATGGACGGACGAAAGACACAAAAAAAAGCAGGTTTATTGGCAGAACGGTTTGTAGGTCTTTGAGGGCCCCAAGGCGAACGACTACCCGTGGGGGCCTCTGTTATAAGAATTCAGAGGCGTACCTAGGGTGGGGGGAGACGGGGGTCCAAATTTGAAAGTCCCCCCGAGCCCCAGCTTGAGGGGGCCCCCCAAAATTTTGTTTACATTAAATATTAATTACATCATCTCATGTCATGGTGTCGAATGTCAAAATGCAGGGGCCCCCAAAGAGGCCAAGCCCCCCCGGGGCCCCCAAATCCCAAAGTTCGGCACTGTAAGAATTATAAGGAATTAATAATGGATAGGTGGGCTAGTTTACCTGTGCATTAGAACATATCGGTTTAACCTATACATTAGACCATATCGGTTTAACCTATATATAAGAACATCTATGTTTAACCTGTCCTTAAGAACAGCTATAATTATCCTATCTTGAACAACAGCTATAATAACTTATCCGACCTAAAGAAAAATCTCTGTTATGAAAATAGTTGTTTAACCTATCCATACGAACTTTAGTTGTTCAACCTATCTATAAGAACACTTTAATGAAACTATCCATAAGAACATAGCTGTTACAGTTTAACCTATCCATAAAACATCACTGTTTAACCTATCCATAAAACATCACTGTTTAACCTATCCATAAAACATCACTGTTTAACCTATCCATAAAACATCACTGTTTAACCTATCCATAAGAACATAACAGTTTAACCTATCCATAAGAACATTTCGTGTTTTTTAACCTATCCATATATCCATAAGAACACTTCTGTTCAAAAACCTCTCCTTAATAATTAAAAACAGCTGTTTCAGTTATCCTTAAGATCATCTTCCACCTTTCCATAAGAGCTGTTCAGATTTTTTTAGTAACGAGCAGAGAGAATACACCATCAGTCCCAGTCTCTACTTGTCTGTCTATCCCTACCTGTTTGTCTATCCGGGCACACAACAAAACCGAAGTCAATGCATGGGGGATAAATTCTTAACGTGTGCCATTTTTTTTTTTTGCACCAATGAAACCTTTCTAGCGAATCTCAATCGAATCGGGCGATTTGCTTAGCGTGTACAACGACGCAAAATGGCTGATGGATCTAATATGACAATATTCCCCTTTGAGTAAGCGATATGACAGACATAATATGGTTGTTATACCTGGCCTGCCAAATATAATTCCTGATGACGTATACCTACGGTTTTCAAATCATGGCCCCAGGGCATATAATAATAATAATAACCAGGGCTGTAGATAGTGTTATTTGTTGTTATTGTTTGTTTTTATATTGGCAAACATACACGTTATAATGCAAATAATTTTAAAAAAAAGGTCAGAGATCATTTAATTTGGGATTGGTTTATTATAGGTAGTTCAGAGCCGTATTACGTCAGAGACTAAGTGGAAGACCCCCTGAGGGGGGCTTCATTCTCTAACGGCCCTAACCCCCTACTAGTTATTGTAGAATCCAACACTTTAGGAGACACCACCCCATCCACCCACACCGCCTGCTGGTATACATATAGCCCCGGAATAAAGCTAAGATCATTTCTAAAGATTACCTCAACCTAAGATTACAATTGCCTAAGAAAGACTCGGCCATTAAATATGACACAGTTATAGGGATTAAGCGTTGAGTATGACACATTTATAGGGATTACACATTACGTATGGCACATTTATAGGGATTAAACATTACGTATAACACATTTTTAGGGCTTAAACATTAAGTATTACAGATTTATAGGGATTAAACATTAAGTATTACACATGTATAGGGATTATACAGTTTATAAAGCATTAGTTATGAGATGACGTAATATTGACAGGGACGGTTGATTTGGAGCCACAAATACACAAGAACGGCTTTGCATTACAGAGAAAAAACAGAGGGGAGGACGGGGGTGGAGGGCGACAGAGACAGTAATAATCTATTCATTACAACCAGCACAATAATTTTCTATCAAACGCATCACAGAAATTCTACTATGTACTGGAATCCTTGAAACGCACAGCCTATGGAAACCTTGTGGCCAGTTTGAATCAAAACAAAGTAACGGCTAAAATCATACCAACATTTGTTAAGACCTGCACAAATGTATCCTGACTAGACAAAAGATCTAAGAAGTAGAAAAAATCCATCAAAACCGCTTCGGAATTATTTTTTTTTAAAAAGTATTCCAAATATCTCACACTCTTAAAGAACACGTTTACCTATTATATATCCAATATCTGAATTAAGTGGTCACAACACAACACCATCAATAGAGAGCGCGCACACACACACGCACGCACAGAGAATTTTTTTTTGTGTGTGTTAATAACTTGACACCTAGAACTTCTGTAATATTTACTGTACCTTTCTTTTATATATATATATATATATACAAAAAAAAAGGAGAGAGAGAGAGAAGTTCTCCCCCTTGTTATAAGAATGTACAACTTCCCAATTCAGTCGAGTTGAAGAGAGAGACGGGGGGGAAACAATTTTTTTGGTCAGCGTCGCGCGGTTGTGTTTTTCTTCTTCTTTTTGCCCTCTCTGCCTTCACTGTGCAAGGTAAAAGTCCCAACATGCACAAGACAGACTGCGCGGGCCGAGCCCGGTGACTGACTGGTGGGAATCAAACTGATTCCTCCTCGCCGCCAACTCCGCGCTTTTTTTTTATGAATCGCAATATTGCCACAGTGGCGCGTGTGTGTGTGTGTGTGTGTGTTTTACTGACCAGTGAACACGCACGCACAGACACCAGTACCGTTGGTTAGATTTTAGGCGGAAGGGGATGGGGGGAGGGGGGGGCATAACGGGCCGTGACCCTAGGCAGAGATTTAGAGAGATATTTGGCATGAAGGGTGGGTGGGGATATCTGGAGCATCCAAAGCATCGAATGTTATGGCAAAATATGTACTGTAATATGTACTGTAATATGTAC
>JAGDYQ010000039.1:3111106-3126742 GCA_021962125.1 Bulinus truncatus
GCTGGGTGGGACGACTGTGGACCACATTTCACGCGGACAATATTCCATGGTTCTCACAGAGGGTAGAACCCAGAACTCTCAGGTCGACAGTCGAGTATCTTAACCACTCGGCCATCCGTCCCACAATCTATCTATGTACGACAATAAACCCAAATCTATATACAAGAATGATCACATATCTATGAACTATAATAAACCAATATCTATGTACACAAATAAAGCCATATCTATGTACAAGAATAAAACAATATATTTTTATCTTCCAGTTGACAACATTTTTATGGATGTTAAGAAAAATTTATAAACTCATTTCTTTTCTTCGTTATAGACTTGCAATGAAATCTCCCAGTAACTCAGTGCACAGCAGAATAAATCTAATTCATAGACAGCCTAATTGTATCTGCCCAAACTATATATATATATATATATATATATATATATATATATATATATATCCTGACTATTGTTCATATTATTTTTTTTACCGTTACGATCTTCCAGTTAATCATTACAACAACATACACTATTTAAAGGAATGGTTTCTTGCCCTTTACTCCACAATTTGGAATCGAGTATTGTTTTTAGAAAGGTTAAAGATATTACAAAACAACAACAACCACACAACAAGGAAACAAAAAAAAAGTCCATTCTATCTTTTGTTTCTCCTACCAACCTTAAACTAAACGTGAAATCCTGAATTAAAGTTTTGAAGTTTTTCTTTCCCCCTTATACTATTGAACGCTGTACTAACGCAAATGAAGAATTTAAAAAAAAAATAATTTTTTTATTTGTTTTAAAGACAACGTAAAAAATAAATAAAATGACCAATCCTTTGTGTATCAACAATCACTTTAAACAAGTGCTATCAGATGCGAACTTCTACTAAAATGTACTTGACACCCAAAAAAAAAAACGTCTAAACATACCTGGCCATTTCTTAAGACGGTGACAAGTGCGTGTTTGCTGGATGCTACCAACACCGACTGTCAGACCTCGGACACAACAATAGCCGGACGAAACTGGGTGGACAGCTAGATGAATAGAACGGGAGAAGGTTTTCATTGTGTTCACTCTTGACGCCAATGTTTCTCCTTCTCCTCCTCCCTCCCCTCCCCATCACTACCATGTACTAAGCCATTTCGCTGGACGATGGTCATTAACCTTGTTTCGCGATCCTTCAAGCTCTGAACTTTGGTTCTCCGTCTCGGAGCTCTGGCCCTCTCCCTCTCCCAGGTAATATTTGTCCAGTAGTTGACATCTAGGAGTGGACCAAGACTAATGGCCGTTTTATGCAGTCCATTATGTAAGTAAATGTCCAGAGTCGATGACCAATGACAGTACCTGAAAAAATATAAAAAGGGGGGAAGGAGAGAAAGTGGCAAAGGTCAACAGAGGTGGACACTGAGTGACCAGGTGTCGGTCCTCAGACTAAAGTGATGTCACACATGGTTAGGGACCGGTACTTAAAAATCGACTCCTTGAATGTTGGTGGTCTGACGGGATGTCTTTTGTGGTGAAGTTAAGTGACCTCTGGTCAACAAACTGTTTTAAAAAAAAAAAGGAAAGGAGCGTACATTTAAATCGATTTGAATAACTTCTATAGACTATTATAAATAATCTTGGGCTTATTTAATTATTTAATTTGTTTATTGTAAGATCGATGCCAGTGTAAGATCGATTACTATGCTATGTAAGCGTATGCCAGTTTCTGTCTGTGATCTCCCTGTAAGAATTCGAAGTGTATGTCGTAGATTTTTTTTACAACGGGACGGTTTCACGGTGTCCTTATTTCACCCCCCTCCCCCCCCTCCCCCCACCTTAGCCGATAGTCTAATGATCATGGAGGCACCACGGGAGACATGGGCGGAATTCTAACCATGACCTGACAAATTCCCTTGGGTCTTATCGAAGATCAAACGCGGGACACTAAGGTCGACCGCTTTGCCTCATGACCGTCATTTCCTGTCGTAATATGTCAGTGTTTGTCATGACCTGGCAGCGTACGTTTGATTCTATCAGCCAATGTCATATTCTATCAGCCTGTGTCTTATTATTTCAGCGTATGTCGTTGTTCTGACAGTGAATGTCAATAAACTGAAAGCCTAAATATGGTATATTACAGTATTCGGCATACTTTTTTCAACGTCGTTATTGTTATCCCCCCTTCCACCCCCCCTACTCCAACCAGGCCCGTAGCGTGCTGGGGGGGGGGGGCTGGAGGTGCCTGCCGCCCCCCCCCCCGCGTTTTGTCTGGCCCCCTCTGCTTTTTCGCTCTACTTAGTAACATTTATTTCCTGTCCCCTCCCCCTGCTATTGGCCTGGCCCCTGCTGTAGAATGCCTGGCCCCTGCTTTAGAATGCCTGGCCCCTGCTGTAGAATGCCTGGCCCCTGCAGTAGAATGCCTGGCCCCTGCTGTAGAATTTTTAGGCTACGGGGCTGACTCCAACCATCTGTTATTTTTTCACGGTGAATAATCATTTCATAGGCTGCGATGGAATATGGAAATCTGGGATTGATTTAAGATTCGTTCAACAACGTTTTAAACACCAAGTTAAAAAGGTTAGCTGCCATTCCTGCCAAGTCAATTCACTTAGACACTTTTGACTCTGACAGTCTGACGTGTATCAAAACATTTCCATGTTTTAAGAAAAAAACAACAACATAAAATGTCTAATAGGTAAGTCAAAAGAAGTGGCAGAAATAAATACCCAAAGAGCGTGTCACTTACTGTTTGGAGCACTGCGCATGTCACTGACTGTGGGGGTGGAGCACTGCGCATGCGCGCGTGACGGCCAGAGTCCTTGGAGACGAGATGCGCCATCTGACGAGCAAGCAGCAGAAAACAAAGAACAGGTAACCCGATACCCTCAAACCAATAATGGATTTCGCTCAACGGTTATTCTCCCTTGCTCCTTCCATCTCACCCCCCCCCCACACCACCTCCTTTTCCAACCCCTCATTCCCCGAGCTGACTCCCATGCTCCACCCTACTTCTTCATCCCCCCCCCCCCTAACTCTGCTTTCCTTTTCACCTCCTGTTTTTTTTTTCTTTCCCTCCTTCATCATTATTTTATTTTCTGCTGTTGCCTCCCTTTCAATTCCCTGCGCAGCTTCTCTTAGTTCATTCTTTTTAAGTTTTCACATTTCATAAAAAAACAAAAACAAAACTACAAACTTGAAGCTAAGGAAAAAAAAAATGTTCACTTTGACTATTTCGCTCTTCAGGGTGTTTCCTCCCCCCTCCCCCCCCCACCCCCACCCCAAGCACTGTATAAGAGTCAAACAGTGGTGCCAGTTTGAGCTATTTCTCGCAAATTCGCTACTTTTTTGAGGATATGCAATACAGAATTTTTTTTTTTAAGAAGCGCTAAATTATAATACTTTTTCCAAAATCTTTAAAGGCTAAAAAATTTTACTACTTACTGCTACTTTTCTTGTAGGTTTTGAGCTACATTTTTCCCGTGCTACTTTTCTTTTGGCTTTGTTCTACTTTTCTTTTTTTTTGGCTTTTCTATGAAACGGTCTAGCAACACTGCACACAGTCAGATCAACTTTTTTTTTTATTATATTAGTAAGTCCTATCCAGTGATGGTCTCCCAACATCTGGTGGCGTATGATTAACGACCTGGTTTGTTCCATACCTCATCATTACGCCAAGGGACATCATCGAAGCAAATCTCAAGACAGTTTCTTTTTTTTTTTTTTAAATAAAACAAAAAAAAAAAGGAAGAATTTATCTCCCCCACCCCCTTTTTTTCAACCCAAGAGGAAAGACAACCCCCGATTAAAGTAAAAGTGGGGAGGTAACCGAGGAACAATAACTTGGGAGGAAAAAAAATCTTTGGAGGGAACCAAAAGGACGGGGGTGGGGCAAATCGTGGACACAGTTCAATGTTTAATTATGTCTGATCATAACAGCGATTGAAACTTTTGTTCCCCGACCTGCCCTAATATAACAAGAGGCAACAAAACAAAACAATAACTACACAAGAAGTCTGTGCTGTCTACGACATTCGTACCATCTGTTGTGCGTGTAATTTGTTACAATCCAATGACACATATCGGGTGTAGCAGTGAGTGTGACGTAGCCAGTTTTTTCCAATTCTTGGGTAATGGCTGCCGGGAAATCTAAAACAAAAATAATAAGTTAGGAAAAAAAAAACAGACTATTTTTTTTACTCAACATGGATATGTTACGGCCAACGTATGCTAGGCGGCCAATTGCAGGCATTGGCCGTAACAGACGCAGCAGTGAAGTTTGAAAGTCACAGTCTGAAATTGTCGCCATTGTATTTCTTTTATTACTGGTAATTATTTCTTCTTGAACATTGACCTATATATGAAAATAATAATTGCCCAAACAAGTTTATATTTATTTAGTAAATAAACACGCCCCCTCCCCCCGGAACAAGGCCGCACAATACATAAGTTTGAATTTTCAGGAGCTTTGAGCTGTCGTTGGTGAATCGAATCACTAAGTTAGATGACGTAAATGACCCACTGAATCAACTGCGTGATACATTTATGTATACCGGTGTATTGTTGGACTGTTTCGTCTTACCTGGATGATATAATTGCACATCTTAAGTTGGTTTTATTTTTCCCCCATTCTAAGCCCCCGAATAGTGTAGCAGCAGGGCTGTCGCCAGCTAACCCTCGGCCTCTGACAATTTTCACCGATTGGGGCCCATCTGATCACACCCGCGCACTAATCTTTCATGGTACATCATATTATTTTATTGGACGAGAGCCCTAAGGGGGCAGAGAACTCTGACATGTGTTTCAGTTGACCGTGGTAGCAGTCACGTGATAAAGAGTCTACAGGAAAACCTTTTTATGCCAAATGGCTTGATATTTGGAGTGAAAACAATTATCAATTTACACTTACTACTGGAATAATATCTAATACCCCCCCCCCCAGATAACTCTACTTTTTTTTAGACCCGCTATAATGAACCAATCATCTACAGTATAGAGTATGAACTATCACGTCTATGGATTTCTATGGATAAAAAAAAATATATACCGAATGGTTACTTTTGATTCTCTCGCTTGGCGGTGCACAAGTTTGCGGGTGGGTGGGTGGATCTGAGACGTGTGTTCATTAAGTGTCCATCCAACAGCATCCAATGAGACAAGCCGAACATATCACGTTCTTAATGCCATTAACTAAATTCGTGGAAACTGTTTGTTATTATGTTTCTCTCTCCCCCCCCCCCCAAAACTAACAACATTCAAAGCTGGAGATGGAAGATCCGCTAGTGAAGAGGGTGGTGGTGGTGGAGTGTATCTTTGTGGTATATGTATGTATGTGTGTGTGTGTGTTGGGGGGGGGTACTGGGGGAGTGGGGAGCAGTTTACCCACAACCTTCGATGTATTCTAAACATCTGTTAACACGGCTCGCTCTAGCCTCGTTAATCCGATAATTCATGAGACTTATGATGAAAAAATCCTCCCCCACCCACCCCACACACACACCGCCCCCCCCACCCCCACTCCGTGGTTGTATTTATTTTCATTTTTCCACCGTAGACTTTGTTTGAACTCGCCCCCCGTGTGTGATTTTCATCTGTTGCATTGACGAGACAATCCTTTAGGCCGCTTTAGTTTGAGAGGGCGTGGTGGTGGTGGTAGTGGTGCGGGGGGGGGGGCCGAGAATTAGAGAGATTTTTTTTAGAAATTATGGAGGGAGGAGAAAAAGGAAACGTGTGGGTGACTGTCTGAACCATTGAGTGATTGATGGAGTGGGTTATTGATCTATCTATCTATCTATCTATCTATTTATCTATCTATCTATCTATCTATCTATCTATCTATCTATCTATCTATCTATCTATCTATCTATCTATCTATCTATCTATCTATTTATTTACAATTCGATGAATGAATTACTTTGTCTATTATAAATAATTTGGCTTTTAAGTCGTTTTATGGATTAATCTATTGTGTATTTGAACATGTATTAATCTATTGTGTATTTGAACATGTATTAATCTAATGTGTATTTGAACATGTATTAATCTATCTATTTCGTTTTTGAACATACATTAATCTATTGCATATTTGAACATGTATTAATCTATTGCGTATTTGAACATGTATTAATCTATTGCGTATTTCAACATGTATTAATCTATTGCGTATTTGAACATGTATTAATCTATTGTGTTTTTGAACATGTATTAATCTATTGTGTTTTTTGAACATGTTTTCCAGGTAATGAGATTGATATACACGTTGTATTTCCAGGAGATGAACGAACACACCTTTCTTCACCCCCCCCCTCCCGATGCTGTCATTTACCTTAAGATTTAATTGTTTGCTCTCAGTGTCCACCCAGTGTCCGAGTAGCTATAGGATGACCTCTGATAGTTAAACTCAGCAGAGCTCACGACCCGTCATCCCTGTAGATTTTTTATTCATGTAAAAGAGAAATGAACTTATTTGATGGCAAAGTACACACACACACACACACGCACAGGCACACACTGGCACACACACACAGGCACACACACACAGTGCACACAGGCACACACACACAGTGCACAAAGGCACACACACAGTGCACAAAGGCACACACACACACAGTGCACACACACACACACACTCACACTCTTCATACAGCGCTAATACAAGACATAAATTAAAAGAATTCGCTCCATTATTATTGTTGGTGTTATCATTATATGTTGTTGACGTGTGTGTTTTCTATTTATATTTGTCAAGGTGACCAGACACCTCATCATACGAGAGATTTCATCATTGCAACATGTCATCATTATAGCAATTAGGGTTAGGGTTAGGGCTAGGGTTAGGGTTATGGTGGTGAAATACTATAATGATGAAATGCTATAATGATGAAATGTCTCGTATGATGAGATGTCTCGTATGATGAAATGTATCGTATGATGAGATGTCTCGTATGATGAGATGTCTCGTATGATGAGATGTCTCGTATGATGAAATGTCTCGTATGATGAAATGTCTCGTATGATGAAATGTCTCTTATGATGAGATGTCAGGAAACCATTTGTCATCATATAGGCCCTACTCAGTAATTCAAATACTTTATTTTGTGGGTGATTGTTTTATGTTTTTTTAAAGGGAATAAAACAATTCTTCCTTTGACCTATAAAGTTACTTTATAATTTATTTCTATTGCGCAATGAAGCAACCCATTACGTCATTCACAAGCAGGTCAGATATGACTGAGTGTAATCCGGCGCACAATCAGTCCCACAGAATGAACATTTCTTATTTTGTTCAGTTTGAATACATTTTTTTTAATTGGCCGAATCAAGTTCAGTTGACTATGGTGGGGATTTCCCCCCCCCCTTGCAGTATTTGAACAACTTCACTGAGGCTTTTCTTTTGTATGGCGTTGTCGCCCTCGCTTCATCAGGGGCATTCTTTTGGATAGGGCAACAAGGTGACCACCTATTCCCCCCTCCCCCTCCAATACCCAATAACGACTCTGATTAAACACACTAATTTTGTTGATGCTAAGTTTCCGCGGACCTACCATATTGAACAAAATAATAATTAAAACTTTCCAATGAAGTAATATTTGATTTACGTTTAAGCTACACAAGCTGTAGCTCAGAACCCCAAAATATTATCCTAGTGGGCAATTGTCATATATTCTTAAGTATTCGGCTCTGGCATATGATATCTGGGCTTAAAAGGAAAAAAGGGCCTCATATCTCAAATATCTTCGGACAATATCAACTCTAAATCCGGCCCTGTTTATATGTGGCATATCTGTAAATATTGCTGACAACTTTATAGCCATTTAAAAAGAAAATTAAATTTAAATAATTTTTCGGTTTTCTTTTTATATTCTCCGTTCGGAACCCAAAGAAAAAAAAAATTCGTTTCTATGTCAGTTGCCAGTTTGGTTGAACACGAACTTAAAAAAAAAAACAACACGCGAAAGGAAAAAAAAATGCAGGGCGTAATTTTGTTAAGTTTGGCTTTGGACTCCAGAGGAGGGTGAATTCTGGCAACCCTAAGAGACTCGCTGGAAGTCTGCAGAAATAGAGAAAAACAAACCGGGGAAATTTGAGACGGGCGCGGGACACGGGGGAGGATTGGGCGTCTGGGAGGAGATGGTGGAATTTTTTTTTTCCACAACTAGACAAGAAGGTAAAAAAAAAAGTGGATTTTTTAAATTTTTTTTTTTAAATTTTTTAAAGATTTGAAGTTAAGAGATAAGAGAGGGAAAATAAAAGAGAATTTAAAAAAACACAAACAAGAAATGTTAACAGAACATTAGAAGAATTTATCATCACTTGACAAGAGTTTTTTTTTTAATCTAAATCATTATCTGTACATTACACAGAGTGGTATCGGTGTATCACACGGTGTTAACATATAAAAACTATCCCAACATATCTTTGCAGCCCGCTAATGAAATGTAGTATCACACGGTGTTATCAAATAAAAACTATCCCAACATATCTTTACAGCTAAAAACCATCCCAACATATCTTCATAACCTGCAAATGAAATGTAGTATCACACGGTGTTAACATATAAAAACCATCCCAACATATCTTCATAACCTGCAAATGAAATGTAGTATCACACGGTGTTATCAAATAAAAACTATCCCAACATATCTTTACAGCCTGCTAATGAAATGTATGAAGAAAAATTGTGTAATAAATTTTTTACAAGATGATCATAGTGATGAGAAATTTTTCGGAATTGTGAAGACACTGAATGTATTTGTAGATTTTACTTTTAAATAACATTTATTGTAGTTAGTGATGATAATGTAGTGATAGCAGTATGTATGTAACAATTATATAGGCCTATACATTAATTTATTTTTTATTTTTACTTAAAATATCTATGGTTACAGATAAAAGCACTACAGATAATTTATTTCTACAAATTTACACAATTTTATTAAATTTCTTGTTGCATTTATGATATTTTTTTAATGCAGTTAAGTTAATGTCTGAACTATTTTCAAAACATGCTAGGTAGTATACAATGGTGTTTTTTAAATAGAAAATATTTAAAAAATTATACATGTAAACTGTACGCTAGAAGTATTAAATAAATGTGTAATATTGCTATTTCATGTACTTTGCTTACATTTGTGTTATCTTTTTTTGTATCGACCCAGCTATTGGTGGCTTTTTATGCATTCATTTCTGTTGATGGTTTAGGGTTATAAATATATATATATATATATATATATATATATATATATATATATATATATATAGAGAGAGAGAGAGAGAGAGAGAGAGAAATATTCAGTTGGCTTAAAATAACTATGCTAGTTATACATCAAATACAAGTTACAAACAAGTTACACCAATGTTAAACACACTCTCTGCTCACAATACGGCAAGTTCAAAAACCTAATGTTTAAAATACACTCTATCTTCTCACTTTAAGACTCGTAGTTTACCTACTTGAACCCCGGATTAAAAAAAAAGAAAAAGACAGGCAATACTAGTGTATTTTGACTCACACTCAGCTTATTTAGAATGAACCCCGTCAGTGACTGAAGCAACAATCACGTCTTATCTGGGTTTATTATAGAGCCGGCAGGTGGTTCCCTACTCGATATCTTGCTATAGCTGGGTGGGGATGACAGATAGCTGTAGCTGGGTGGGGATGACAGATGGCTGTAGTAGCTGTGAATGATGGAGTATCCATTCAGCTGGCGCACATTATAACAACAAGACGACGTAGTTGAGTACTTTTTGTTTTGTTTTTTAAAACTAGTGAAATGTATTGAGGAAATGTAGATAGGTAAATTTAAGTATTGTGAGGATACACCTTTACGCTATTTTACAGCAGACGTAAACAGAGGCGGATTCAGTGTGATCTGGAGGCAACGGT
This sequence comes from Bulinus truncatus, assembly GCA_021962125.1. Lineage (NCBI taxonomy): Eukaryota > Metazoa > Mollusca > Gastropoda > Planorbidae > Bulinus > Bulinus truncatus. Next base: position 3,120,972 of record JAGDYQ010000039.1, read on the forward strand.
GGCCCACCCAGACGCCGACTTAGGACAAAGGACAGACAATCTGAGGCACTAAACAAAAAAAAAAAGTTAACAAAAAAAACCAAAACCCCCAAAAAAATGTAAACAAAAAAAACAAACCCCCAAAAAAATGTAACCCTAAGGCAACCTTCCAAAAAAATGTTAACAGACAACTACAATCCAAAAAAAATGTAACTGGAACTAGCTGAATTACCCACAAAAAAATGTTTAACTAAAACAACAAAATCCCCAGTAACCAGGCTAAGGCAACAACCCCCTCCAGGAGCAATGTTGACTGAGGCACAAGCCTCACCACAGAACAATGTAAACAGAGGCAACAAAACCCCCAGAACAAGTTGACAGAGGCAAAAAGCCCCCCCCCCAGAACAATGTTGACTGAGGCAACTAGCCCCCCCAGAACAATGTTGACTGAGGCAACTAGATCCCCCCAGAACAATATTGACTGAGGCAACTAGACCCCCAGAACAATGTTGACTGAGGCAACTAGATCCCCAGAACAATGTTGACTTAGGCAACTAGCCCCCCTCCCAGAACAATGTTGACTGAGGCAACTAGCCCCCCCCTCCCCCAAAACAATATTGGCTGAGGCAACGGGCGCCAATGACAGTATTGGCCGAGGTGACGTTCGCCCCAAGACAATATGGGATGAGGCAACCAGCACCCAAGACAATGCGGTAACCTTATAACAAAAGACATAATAATACCAGTGATATATATTTTTTATTGTGATTGTCTTCTTACAAGTGAAGGGGCAGTTATATGTGTGCTATATTCAGTCCTGGAGTGACCTATAACCAATATAAGCACGAGCCTGCTTAGGGCATTGAAGGAAAGATCGAGGGGGGGGGGGAGGGGGGTCATCACAGAATGTTTTCATAGCCTAATTTATCAATTATATTTCTGAATTAATTTGATTTATATCCACTTTCAAAAATTAAAGAAAAATATTTAATAAAAATACACAAAAAAAAAACAGCTGTTTATAAAGTGTTCATGATGTGCGGACATGTTCATCCTGCGGCAGTGTTATTAAACGCGAAACCAAAACTCTTGTCACAGAATCGTAAAAGTTTGAGATACACCGTGCTAACCCAATGTTTTTTTTTTTAATTAAATACACTTTTAAGCAAAACATGTACCATAATATAAATAATATGTAGCATAATATTAATAATATGCATCAAAATATCAATAATATAAACCAAAAGATCAATAATATGTACCATAATATCAATATGTACCAGAATATCAATAATATGTACCAAAGTATCAATAACCCCCACAAAATCCCACTATGTTGTATCAATAATATTCTTAAAATATCAATAAATGTACCAAAAATATCAATAACATGTACAAAAATATCAATGATATTTACAAAAATATCAATAATATTTACAAAAATATCAATACTATGTACAAAAATATCTATAATATGTACCATTATATCAATAATATTTACAAAAATATCAATAATATGTACAAAAATATCAATAATATAAACCTTAAAATACCAAAAATTATAAACAAAAATATCAAAAATATGCAACGCGAATATCAATAATATACAACTAAAATATCAATAATATGAACCAGAAGGATCAATAATATAAACCAATATCAATAATATGTACCAGAATATCAATAATATGTACCAAAATATCAATAATATAAAACCAAAATATCAATAATATGTACCATAATATCAATAATATGTACCAGAATATCAATAATATGTACCAAAGTATCAATAATATGTACCAAAATATCAATAAAATGTACCAAAATATCAATAATATGTACAAAAATATCAATGATATTTACAAAAATATCAATAATATTTACAAAAATATCAATACTATGTACAAAAATATCTATAATATGTACCATTATATCAATAATATTTACAAAAATATCAATAATATGTACAAAAATATCTATAATATGTACCATTATACCAAAAATATTTACAAAAATATCAATAATATGTAGGCCTACCAAAAATATCAATAATATGTACCATAATTTCAATAATATGTACCATAATTTCAATATTTTTTTTTTTGGAAATATCTATATGAATAAATGTTCTTTTGAATTCATTTAGGAACAAAGATTTTTTTCAATTATTTCAAACAGAACTGTTTAGTAGGAGACCAAAATATGAGAAGCGAAAATACGGCCTTCGTTGTAATGTGGCTGGCTGTCCAGCCTTAGGCAAATTCCACCGATTGCTCCAAAATTGGGCCCCGCGTCTGGCAGGGGCACCGCAATTTACATTTAATTACAATTTGTTATTGAAAAAAAAATTTAGAAGAGAGCCTTTCATAAGCATCCGTTCAGTTGGGCCCCGCAATTAGTAAGGCCGGCCTTGGTGATAAATCATTTGATTGATTCCAAGATAAAACTTGAAAATTGTATTTGTTCAATCGGATGTAAACGTGAAAACATGAGAAACCTGATGCCAGACTGTTCACCAATCATTTGGGGGGGGGGGGGGGGGGGGGGGGGGGGGGGGGGGGGGGGGGGGGGGGGGGGGGGGGGGGGGGGGGGGGGGGGGGGGGGGGGGGGGGGGGGGGGGGGGGGGGGGGGGGGGGGGGGGGGGGGGGGGGGGGGGGGGGGGGGGGGGGGGGAAAAAAAAAAAAAAAAAAAAAAAAAAAAAAAAAAAAAAAAAAAAAAGTCTGACAACATCTGTTTGTTTTATCGTCAGAAAATAATTCAATCTCGGACATTAAATGGTGAAATGTATCCAACTATTATATAATGAAAGGAAAATATAACAACGTATCTCGGTCTACACATTAAACAAAAAACAAACTTCAAACTACTTTTTTTTTTTGGGTTAAACTACGATTTATATTAAAATGCATTAAAAAAGTAAATTTTATGATTAAGTAGATTTGATTTTTTTTTTTTTTTTACAAAATGTAGATATATTTTACTGCTTTAAAATTGTCTTAACACCATATGCGTATATACACATTCATCAAAAAAGCTGTTATTCGGTTTTGGGGGTTAGGTGTGGGGGGGGGGCGGGGTTCGGGGAGTTTCAGAAATATTTTAGGGGTCATTTAGGTGGTTCAACTAGGTTCGAAAATCCCCATCTCGTATTGCTAGTGTATTGCTAGTGTATTGCTTGTGTATTGCTTGTGTATTGGTTGCGTATTGTTGTCATTCCCTGCAACACCAGACACCATGGTGGTTCTCATTTCCGGCAACAACTGACCCCGTGGTGGTTTTAATTTTCCCGCAACACCAGACACCTTGGTGTTTCTCATTTCCCGGAACACCAGACACCTTGGTGTTTCTCATTTCCCGCAACACAAGACACCTTGGTGTTTCTCATTTCCCGCAACACCAGACACCTTGGTGTTTCTCATTTCCCGCAACATCAGACACCTTGGTGGTTCTCATTCCCCACGACAACTAAGAGCACGGTGGACTTTCATTCTACTTCGAACCCGATATCTATTGACTTAGACAGTTTTTCTACGAATGAGATGGCGATTGGGCGTGTTGAGCTCATAATGAACAGCCCGTGATATCATAATTATAAATACCTGGAATGTTTGATTTTGTTTTGCTGTGTATTGAAGCTGCCATCACAAAATGTGTGGGCTTGATATCCTGAAGCCACTCATGACTTACTTTGTACAATCTGCATGGACATAACATGAGGGTGTGGACGGTGTGGGAGGGGGGTGACATTAAGATGTCACATACAGTAACAGTGTGTCACATGACAAGGTCTGTATACTGCTAGACTACAAGACGACACAAACGGCAGTAAAAAATTCGCACCGAGTCTATAAAATTCCCACAAAAATTATTTCGGTGTAACACGATATAAACCGTTAACCTTACAGCTCGGGCAGTACAAACTTTGCCTCACACTTAGGTACTGTAACACATAAGAAACACATTAGTACGCACCGTGTAGCTTGAACACATCAGTACAAACCACGTAACTCGTACACACCTTGTAACTTGAACACAGCATGTAGCTTCAAACAACAACAACTGTGCATTTAGGTTTACTGTGGGGGAGATGCCATTGTGAGACAACACATCTAAACAGATTGCATTAAATGTGTCTATACATCAAAACCGAAATGCGCTTGAAACATCAGCAAACACGCTGAGCGTTAAGACCACATCCATAACATTGTGTTGCCCTCATAAAACGAACCGATCGCGTTGCGCACATTGCCGTCAGACATACGCACACAACCAAACACGCTGTTATGCACACAGTAAGAAACACGCCGTGTTGAAGGTGCACAGTGATGCTGCGCTAACAGCCAGAGGGCATCTATATCACTTGTCAGAATCCACCGACCTTGCTTTTGATTTTTTTTCTTTTTGTTTGAATAAAGCTGGGCACATTTGTTGATAAGAAGGGAAAGGGGCCCATTTGTTGATAAGAAGGAGAGAGGGGCCCATTTGTTGATAAGAAAGGGGCCTATTTGTTTATAAGATGGAGATAGGAGCCCATTTGTTGATAAGAAGGAGAGAGGGGCCCATTTGTTAATAAGAAGGGGAGAGGAGCCCATTTGTTGATAAGAAGGAGAGAGGGGCCTATTTGTTTATAAGAAGGATATAGGGGCCCATTTGTAGATAGAAAGGGGAGAGGGGCCCATTATTTAGATAAGAAAGTGGATATAGGGGCCCATTTGTTGATAAGGGGGAGAGAGGCCCATTTGTTGATAGGAAGGAGCGATGGGCCCATTTGTCTATAAGAAAGGGGAGAGGGGCCCATTTGTTGATAAGAAGGGGGAGAAGAGCCCTATTTATCAGAGGCCCAATATATTCTCTGTCTGCAGTCTTGATCCTAGAAACATCACCCAGATATACTGTGCTAAGAGCATTTACATCAAAATATGACCATGAACTATAAATAACTAGTTATCATACCTTCCAGTTATAGTTACTAACTAGACGACTTTCAATTTTTAACGCTAACTCAAACCCGTGGTTTTGTTTGCTTTTCCACCAATGACTCAGATTTATCTTAATATTTAGTCATTATGACATTTTCTTCTTGTAAAATAAATTCAATTTTTTTTATTGTTGTTGTTGACATTTTTATCAACAAAATTGACTATTGATTCCAATAAGTTTGGATGTGGCGTCTGCAGCTGTAGTGACTGTCACTAAATAACACGAGATGTCCATTAATTCACTTGACCATCCAGTCCACGTCACACCACAAACATTCGGTCACCCTAATTCCTTCGACCTCTCACCGCCCCTTCCTCATCCCCCCCCACCCCTCAATTTTTATAACATTTTTTTTATGTTCTCAACGCTGCGTGAAACTTGATCTTTATAATCGATTACTAACCAGGAAGGATCGATGCATGAGTCGGTCTCCGAGCTTTTCCTTTGTCCTTACGGTGGAATCGATTTCACTTTGCTCGCCAACAAACCTTCTTTCAATACTTCTGTGCCCATTTGTTTTTGGTAGTAGAATCAACTTTTCGTCTGAAGATATTCCTACATCATTGTTGACACAAACATTGTCGTAGCAGACAAACAAACGCTTGCATGCATATACACATATCGGAGCACACACACACACACAAACACACTAACAACCGGTGAGTATAAACTGTGTGCGGTTACTATGTGTTGCTACTGCGTGTGGCTACGGTATGTAGCGACTATGTGTGTGGCTACTGTTTGTGGCTACTGTGTGTAGTGACATGTGTTCTGACCACTGTGTGGCTACTGTGTCTGGATACTGTGTGTGG
>JAGDYQ010000039.1:3127242-3397049 GCA_021962125.1 Bulinus truncatus
ACTATATCATTATGATAATACTAATACTGCCAACAAACTATAATCATTATGATAATACTACTACCAACAAACTATATCATTATGATAATATTCAATACCAACAAACTATATCATTATGATAATACTTAATACCAATAAACTATATCATTATGATAATATATACTTGTTATGGAAAGAGAGACTCCTTACCAACAAATATTTTTTATGAAACATGGCTTAAAAATTAAACTATAATGAAATAATAACAATATATTTTGAAAAAAAATAAAGTAAAAAAACAGTTATTAAATATGACGATACACCGACAGAAATAACACGGCCACAGAAAGTGTAACAGAAGGTCAAAGCCTGTCAGGTCATGAAAACTTGTAAAAAAAAATAGACACGTAACTTTAGAAATGTTTGTATGTATGCGTGTGTGGGAAAAGGTGAGCAAATGACCAGAAAAAATTCTATGTTTATTTCTCTCTAAAAGTGCCGGTAGGTTTATTTATTAATTTTGCACAGAATGTCGACCTGAGGAGTTTCGTTCAAACTCGCAAGAGACTACGTCAAACGCACAGAAGTTGCTGGAGAGTTCCCTTTACGTACCAACTGCTTTAAATGGGGTTCCAAGGGGAGCAGGGTTTAATACTGTAGTTATAGAAAATGAACCTGGGGAGGGCAGGGGGCGGCCTCTTTGAGCTCCATTTCGACATTCGACTACGACATGAGATAAGGTACTTACATCTAATGTAAAAAAATGTCCACTCAGGGGGACCCTTGAATTTGATCCCCCTCCCACAATTCTAGGTACGCCTTCTGCAGAAACCGATAAACTCCTCACTTCACGCCGACGGCCTCTCTTAGGGAGTAAGGGAACTCACTTAACATAACCATATAGATGGCCATATAGTGGCGTTATAAATGCCGTAATTTACCCATTCCTAAAATGTTCATTTAGTCCAAAATGCTTCAATCAGACCCATTTCGTTTAAATTCTGCTCCTGATCACAACCACCAACAATGGTCACATCCCTAACGAAATATTTCAAATGTGGAGGTCACAAATTCAGTAATAAACGAGTTGGGTAGGTGAACTTTTGACCTTGACCTATATAGTCGTTACACTTTCGTTCTATTTATTAATGGTTATGTGAATCCACGGTAAACATGTTTTATTCAGAACACGGTCACGTGGTTTGCCGTAGGCGGGCCCGAGGGGCTGGGGGTGTGGTATTTTTTCTTGTTTGATTTCTCAAAATTAATAGTAAAGATTTCCTAAAATACATACAAAATTTTTGGTACAGAGTGATTCAGCTGCATGTGGTAAATTGTGTTGCATAGCGTATTTCGACGTTGCCTACATTGTTACAGTGTACTAGTTAGAATGTTGTATGAAATAGCAGTTCTCTTTTGACATAATTTCTTATGTTTCGGCATATGTAAGCGAACCGTGAAAAGTCTCGCACCCCAAAGGGGTTACTTCCGTGAGTAGCGTTGACACAAGAATTAGGGCTTCGTGTTTTTAGGCAAGGGTTCCGAACATTTGTTATAAGGCGATCCTTTGATTAATTTATTTTGTTCTTTGTTGCTTAATATTTTTATGGTTTGTAGCCCCATGATATCCAGTCATAAAAATTTGCCTGATCTCGTTCAATTCGTTCGATAGCACTGTGTCTACCGCACTGATTCGTATAGAATGTCGGCTTTTTCATAAATATTGCTCAATGGTCGCCAGTAAACAGATTCACTCCTGAGGGCACCAGACAACAGATCAGCCCATTGGGCACCAGATGGACAGATTCAGACTCATTTAGGCACCAGACAACAGATTCAGTTCCGCGGTTCATCAGACCATAATCTTCATGAGGTTCAGATCGTCAGATTTCAATTTCGGAGAGTAATTTGCTTATCCATGTAGCACCAGACAATGTGATTCACCCATAAGCACCAGACAACAGATTCAGTCCATGAAGCAACCAGAATAGATTCAATTTCCTGAGGCTATACCAGACAATAGATTCTCAGCCCATAAGGCCCAGACAACAGATCCAGCTCCCATGAGGTTCAGACGTTTTTATCCATGAAGCGGCCAGACAACGGATTCATCTCCATAAATTACACAACAGCCTATTCCATGTAAACGACTCATTCCATGTAAGACAACAGATTCACTTTATGTAGGCACCAACAGTAGATTTCATTCTCTTAATGGGGGCACAATTAGACAACAGATTCAATTCAAGAAAGTACCCAGAAAACAGATCTTCAAAGTCTCATGTTCAGACAACAGACTCAACAGATACGAGTCGTAAGCAAGACAGATCTATCGATTTAATACGAATGCGGCGGAGAGAAACGGTGGCTCCAGTCTGCCCATTCTCTGAGAGACTGAAATGAGTTACTGTTCTATTGTTATTGAATGTTTCTACCTCAAATTCAGTTTTTTTTTGCTTTTTTCAGTATTGTTTTCTCAGTAACTCAAGCTTTCCTCCGCAAAATTTCCTAAATAAGCGCTTCGATCGATAATGGTTGTCTGTTGCCTAGCGAGTCACCCCAAAATGCCAATTGAATTTCTTGTTTAATACTATATCTTTTCAAATGAATACGAGGCTTAAAAATGAATTGTTTAAAAACAACGAAAAAACAAAAACAGATCGATGTCTTAAAACATGGATTGTATTAAATGAAAGAAATTTATTTGAGTCTAAAATTTACATATTTCCAGTTGGAAATTCATCATTTAACTTACATTTAACTTACATTGACCCAAGTCAATGTATTAGCACAATTTTAGTTTATGTGTAGTCATGTTGAGCTGTGTGTCGATTATTTACAAATCGCTTCATAATCTAGTCACAGTCGATATTTTGTCAACCTAATACTCAAAAGAAAGCCAAAATCGGAAATACTTTCGTCGTCATAATGTTGACATCGAATCAAAATGATTTGTTGATGAATTAAATGAACTGCCAGATAAACGGTCATTTCGTTGCCACGGTGACCAATAAATACTTTACTGACGGACGACGCAGAGAGAATTTTATTCAAAGTAAATGTAAGTCATTTATGGGGGGCGGGGAGTGGGGAAAGGGCGGAGTGTTAAAATATATTTTTTTTTAACAACATGTTAATTCAACAAAATCGCCAGATAGTAGTGCGATATCTAATCATTTTGTAATATTGTTTCTAAAACAAACAAAAGCACAAATGTGACATTTTAAACCATATGCCATTAAGAAATAGATGTGACATTTGCAATGTTACCTAAAAATAGATGTGACATTTGCAATGCCGTGTCTAAAAATAGATTTGCAATGTTCTCTAAAAACAGATGTGACATTGGCGTTCAAATTCTTCTGTACGTGTGTGTGTGTACCTGCAGAGGCGGATAATAAGGTGCGTCATCACCACGCCTCTGGTTGATTTATTTTGTATAGTAAAAAAAGGGAATTACACATAATATCGTCACTTGTCTGCTCCACAGCTGAGGGTTGTTTTTTCATTTTTTTTTAAATTGTATTATTGATATCTAATATTATAAAGGATTTGACAGGTCTGCGTTAAATCGAGTAAAGAATTAATATAAATAGTATTCCAGTTTAAAATACATAATCATCATGAAAATGGATCGATGCTCGAAACAAAAAATAACCTAGCTTACCGATCAAACGGCGCAAAGGTTTGCATGGTGCAGTTAGTAAATAAAATAATACACAATATATATTAAAGATCAATTTAAAATTGAAGATGCTCATCTCCTGTAATAAACATTTCGAGTGCTGTCAAAGAACGTCAATTTATCTCTCAATTAAAAACTTTTTACAGCTATAGAAAGCATAATGTCCAGTTAGAGAACAAAAGGTCATGACTTGTAACATAAGGTACTTGTCAGGGCACAAAAAAATTTTAAAATTATTTAAAAAAGAGAGAAAATACTTGTATATAACATAAAGTAGTTCATTTCTACTATTACTATTCATATTTGAAAGTACACCGAAACATACAGCCTGTTCCTTCCTTCAGACAATACACTCTCCCAACCAGACGCTCAATACACGATCTATTTTCTAAAACCGGCCCTGTAATAATACATCCATTTAGTCTGGTGCTATTTATATTACACTGTTATCGCTACACTGCTTATCCCTGCATATTTTAGACTTAGGCTAGTGGCTACATTGTGTTAGTCGTTAGACTGTTAGTCCTCTAAACTGCTGCCACACTGTTAGTCACACACTGTTAGTCTCGCTACTTTTTGCGTTAGTCGCTATTATTCCCCTAAATTAGTTCCCTACATTTGCAGCTAGGGCGCTACACTGTTAAGTCGCGACTGCTATCTCATTTTTTTAAATTGTAAGTTGTGTTTTTATTTTTATTTGTATCGTCTAAGTAGTGATTCATTTTTCCCTGCAAATTCCTCCTTTCATTCTCCTGGTGGGTGAATGTCAAACTTTCTGTTTTTCACTTCCTGATGAGAAAAACAAACACAGTCCTGACCTTGTTGCTCACTGAATACGGTGGAGCGAAAAAATACCGTTCCGACTTTTACGCATAAAGCACATTTTCAGCACCTGGATTGATATTTTTTACATAATTATAGTTTACGACAGTTTACGTAATACAAATATACGGGACAGTTGTATAGTACACGGCGGGGTTGGAGTCATGGTCAACGGGTTAGGTCCTGACCAGCTGTTGGGGGTCGTGGCCAAGGGGTAATACACTGTCCATCTGCTGGTTGGGACGCCACGGCCAACCGAAGGAAAAAACGGCCAAAAGGGTGGAGATGATCCAAAATGCGGGGTCACAGCCGATATGAAGTGGACAGCTAATCATTGTACTACTCATTTCTAAGCAGAGAATGTGTAGGCCTATTAATTCATTTTATCTTATCTTTACTTTTCATCATTTTTTTCCTTTGATATACGGTCTCACTAAATTACGGTTTCATTTTGCGGGTCGCCGCGAGCAATATGCTATAGCCGGCAAGAAAGAGTATAAAGTATATATATATATATATATATATATATATATATATATTATATATATATATATATATATATATATGGTATATATGCGTCACACACCTATAATTTGTTATGTATTTTGTACAAAACCACATTTAAAAAAGACTTTGGGTAAACATGCTACACACCATTTTTGCGTAGCCAATGTACAAATACGTGTGTAAATTTACTCAAGAGAAACATTTATTACTGAAACAGTTACACATCCACCAAATAACTTGTTGTTACATTCAATACACTACAATAAAACAAAAAGTAAAATTGCAAAAAGCCTTAAAAATATGGGTCATTGCCGAATACACAACAATAAAACAGCTAAATACTTCGTACGGGCAAGTAAATCTCAAAATACGGAGGAAACACGTAGCAATAGTTTTTTAAAATTTTATAATAAAGTTCCTCGTCATATAAAACTACAAAGTTTCAGGAAGCCCGTCATCGTGTATGTCACAGCAACGCTGAGGGACGACGCCAATGTTAATATAGTTGCGTGATGCTAAAGAACACGAAACCTGCGCTTATAGGTTAGGACTATATACATACATATACATATATATATATATACATATACATACATATATATATCCAGAGCTACCAAATATTTTCAACAGTCATACTGAAATGTATTTGAAAAAAATCTAATTTTAAACTAAATATATAGCAAAATTATCTAAATTTAAAAAAGCAATAATTCAGATAGACAAATATTAAGTTGATGATATATACAATATTTCAAAAAAAATATAGTATATAATTTCACACCCTTTCAGCTCGTGGAATATTACGGCAAAATGACCTGAATCGGTCAATTTAAAGACTATCAGGATAACGAATGTCCAAGCCAACTTTAATAAAAAACGAACGACCATTTCACAGAAAGAGTTTACTAATAAAGAAACAGATATAGAAGAAAATGCTACAAAATAATATATATATATATACATAATACAGTTAGGCAACAAACAGATGAACTTAGTCGTTTTAATTAGTAACATAAAGAATCAGTTTAACTAGAAAAAAACATAAACTCTATTTTCTTGTAATTAAAAGCATCTCCCAGATTTTTAAATTTATCTATCCTGGACGATCACTTTGAACCTTTTCAATACAAATCTCATTTATACTAAAATAGTCCGCTAGATGCGACCACAACCAACGTCACTGTTAAAAAATTTAATGCTTGAGTGAGTGAAGGATGAATTCAGATTTTTTTTTTAAAAAATATATACACATCATTATTTTTTGCAAAAGTAGAGTGTCAGTTGTCGATCAAATAATGTCTATATGTCCGTTTTGGGAGTTTCATTTCCTGGTTTAAACAAAAATTTTCCTTGTCAATAATAATCTGACATCAGTCGTATTTACACTATTTATAGGTCGCACTGCCCATCGGATCATGGCGAAATAAATCAGCAGGAAAGACATATTTTTCCACAAATGTTTACATTTATAAAAATGTGTTCAGTGATGGAGAAAAATTAAACGTGCTCAATAGAATTCCATTTTTCTCCTCAAAAGTTTTAAAAAAATTAATATCATCCGAATCCGATTCGCTGCCGATCCAATACCGACAGTTAGTTGACGCGTATGCGCGGGACATCATGACCGATGGGAAGTGGGGTGTAGTTAAATACGTCTTTTTTTAATAAATACTGATAATAATTGAAATCTGAAATATTAGAATGGAATTGGAGTAAGATATATATCCACAAATCTATTTCGACGGTTTTATCACCTCAATTTTTTTTTCTTCAAAATTCCAATCATCAATGAGAATACTTTGAATTTTTCATTTCGCGTGTATTATTTTATTAAAGTTCTCTCATTTCTTCGTTTATAAATAAATACATAAATATATATATAATATAATTCAAAAATTTCCTTATTTGCTCTAATATTCAATAACGATGTGTAAATACAAAATTTTTCCACGTCCCACCGAGCAAATCTCACCTAACATTACAGGAGGGACAATAGCGGGGGTGCAGTGGGTAGTCGCTCCTTTACCCCCCAGCCAACGGACTCCTCCGACAGCACTTCTCATCACACATTAATTTTCCATCCATACAGCTCAAAAATGGTTTGATGTATTATTTGCTGTTTTTATTTATAATCAGTAGACGTAATTACCCAAGCTGATTTAAAAAATCTCAACAACACGACCCTCCGTATCTCCCTCTACCACTCTCCTGTAGATGGGGAAATTTATAATATAATACACATATATCACCACACACATTAATAATACTAATAATAATAATAATAATAATAATACATAAAACATATCAAAAGAATTCACGGATTGAGCAGCTGTTTCTCGTAATAATTTTTGCATGGAGTTTTGTAGAAGGGGTTTCACCCACCATTCATGTTTATTTTCTCTTTGAATGTTTTTACCGAGTGGTGGGTTCATGTTTGTTCCAGTTGCTTGATTCCCTAAACTTTGTTTTCTCTTCTCTTTCATCTCTCCTCTCTCTTTCTCCTTTCTCATCGTTATTTTTGCTCTGAGGATGTATTATGGCAACAAATCTCCTAGTCATATTGATTGCGTTACCGAGCTCAATAAAACTTGGCAAGCAATACGGGGAACAGATTGGGCAGCACTATCGCCGGTCGCAGAATTATCATCTAACAATAGAACCATTTTAATATATCTAACACATAAAGAACTGTTTAATAATACATCATAACCATGACAATATCTAACACATAGAACTCATGACAATATATCCACACATAATATGACAATATATCTAACAATATAGAACTACGACAATATTTATCTAACAATGCAGAATATACCGATAGTAAAAATGTGTCGGTGATATTTGTCCTTTTTTAAATCAAGTACGTGTGATATTTTCACTTTATTTTTATTTATTCAAAGTTAATTTGAATATATACTCACTCTTCTGTATCACTATATGTAAATGGTTTACACACATCTCTCTCTCTCTCTCTCTCTCTCTCTCTCTCTCTCTCTCCCCCTCTCTTTATTTATATATATATATATATATATATATTTATATATATATATATATATATATATATATATTACATATGTCATAAATAATGATGCAACAGTTATTTATTACTCCTTTATATATATATATATATTTATTACGTCCTATGGAGATGGTTACTCGAACCGGGGGTCACGCCGCCATTTGGGTTTTTGTTCCAAAGGTATTATTACCCGTTACTTATGGAGGGCCGTTCGTTAGATATCGTCGTTCGGGGGGGGGATTGACGGAGATAATATATCGGACTATTTATTTGTCACATTAATATATATTAAAATAACCAATACAAGAAGTTTGGGTTACACAGCCGTATCGACTTGTCTTCTAGCACACACACAATACACACACATAAGCACTGACAACCGGCAATATATATATATATATAAGCTCATTTCAATCTCCCTCCGCAGCCGTCCTGGCACATTGTCCCGTGTGCTTCACTACAAAACATCGTCATTATGTTCCCGTCACAAATACTTTCTGCCGTGCACTATTATTAGACACTACTTTTATATTCCCAGTCATTACCAACACGTGCATATATATAGAACACGTCTGTGACAAAATATCACACTATTTCTTACAATCAATATACACATCACACAGCTTTCTGAAGACACATATTTTCTGACATCACATTATTTTCTGACAATACACATTTTCTGACAACTTCATTTCACATCATTTTCTGACATCACATTATTTTCGCATCATCACTATTTTCAGACATCACACACACATACACACATTTATGAAAAAATACACATTTAATTAAAAAAATGTTTGACAACACACATGTCAGAAATTTAGTTTATTCCATGTGTTTTTTTGTAATCACTTATTGATACCATGCAATTCGTGATCAGAAATATTATCATCAAAAAAATCAAACACTTTAAAACCTGAACCAAAAACAAAAGAATGAATAATTTAACTCATTTGCTAAAAACCTGAAAGACTATTAGACTATTTGTTTTTTACAAAAAGATATTACTATACTACGTAATAATATTGGGATATCTTGAGATAAATTATATTATACGCGTAGCGTAGCGCCTCGGGGCACAATATTTAGAGCTTCCTTGTAGGCCCGGGCATGTCCTCTCCCTGCCCACACCTCGCTACGGCTCTGAACTTATATTAATACAACTTTTCCTTTAACTACCATTAGATACATCATAGTGTAAGCAGATACATCATAGTGTAGCCGTAAGCAGATACATCGTAAGCAATTGATGTATTTATTTCATTTTCAAAATAACAAGGATTGGAGAGTATATACTATTGCAAGTACTATTTAGTTATCTGATCATGAAATGGACATAAACAAAAATGACTGATGACCTACTAAACAGATGTTTTATTTTTGTGGTTAAACAAACATATAAACATACAAACATATGGACAATTTCAAGAGCTTGAGACGGTATAGTGCGTGATGAACGGTCGAACAGGTCGTCGAAACTGAAGACTAAGTGCCGAAATATCCTGTTTAAATATTATTTTCTTTTTTATTGTTTTTTGTTTTCTTCTGAGATATGCCAAAATAATCAACCACCACATAGGGTGCTGCAGGAGTGTGGGCTCATACTCCTGGGGGTGAACGGCCAAAATGTATAAAGCCGGTGCTGTGAAATTTTTCGATGCCAGGATTAGATGTGTTTATGATAATATATTACGACAGTTATGCGTTTATGACAGATATATGTATATGACATATGTGTACTATGACAGATTATATTAGCATTAGTATGTTGTATTTATGATTAGATATATAGTACATGACAGTTGTGTGCAGTGCTTCTCAAAAGAGTTTAGTTGAAGATTAATTAGTACTGAGAGAAACATTATTTAGACATTGTTAGTCACTGGTATAGCGTACAAATGGTAGCGTACAAGGCCAGCGTGGCCAGCACAAGCGCATATAGCTGCGTACAGGCAATAGCGTACAGCAGCCAGCGTAAGCAGCCAGCTGTATTAGTACAAAGTGTACAAGTACAAGTGTAAGCATAAAGTGTACACATAATACTCTGAAGTATCAAATAATAATTAAATTGTATTGTGCCGAAATTTACATTCAAAATTAAAATATCAATTTAAATATCAAACCAAATAAAAAACGGAAATTGTTATTTAACTCTAAATTATCATCAAAAACTTGGATCACATTTTGTGTGTGCAGACTCTGAGAAACACAAAAAACCATAAATTTATCTAACATTAGTATCAACTGTCGACTCAAAAGGAATTTCTTGTCTTGTCAAACACAATTTTGATTTTATTAAATGAGATATATTGGCCAGTCGACTTTAAAATAAATAAACATTTGTGCGTCCAAAGATTTAATGGCTGAGGTCAGTGGCAGGCAAATTTCTTGTAATTACAGAATAGCTAAAGCCGGGGGTAGGAAACTTCAAATGTCAAATACATGTTTGTGTGTATAGTGGGAGAACATTGCTGCAAAAAGTTTTTATCCTAATATTTTAAATTTTTTTTTTTTGTTTATATTAGTTATTAATATAGATTGTATTTTATAACAAATTACAGATTTTTAAGCCTCTAACTGTGTACTATATGGATCGCGGCTTATTGCAAGAAATAAAATTTGTTTGAATAATAAGTGGAAATGAACGATATAACCATAAATATAAACACAAAAGTGTCGTGAGAAGAAGGCTTCAGAAAGTTGCAGAATGTAAGTACAACAGCATAAAGTCCAGACAAGAAAACACCATGAGAACGAAAATTTTGGAAATGTAAGTATTAAGTCAGTGATACTCCACAAGACCAATCATTCCTGAGCACAAATAGTAGAAAGATTATTGTGAGTCAAAGAATATCGAAATATGCCGACGTCATCATCAATAAAGCTCAGCTGCTGAGCTTGCATTAAGAAATAAAGTTCAAATACACAATGGATTGTATTCAAATTAAATTGGCTGTAAAAATGACGCTAAGTTGGTGATCATAATGTTTTAATTTTCCTTCTCCCTCTCTCTCTCACACACATGAACGGTGTGTGTCTGTGTGTGAGAGAGAGAGGGAGAGAGAGAGAAAGAGATAAAACATTATGATCACCAACTTAACGTCATTTTACATGAATTTAATTTGAGCCACAATCCATTGTGTATATTTGAACTTTATTTCTTAATGCAAGCTCGGACGGCTTGAGTAACTTTTGTCCATCTGTTGGTGTTGACTGTTGACGTCAGCATATTTCATTATTCTTTGACTCACAATAATCTTTTCTATTTGTGCTCAGGAATGGTGTCTTGTGTGAATTATCACTGACTTAACACTTACATTTCCAAAATTTTCGTTCTCATGAATGTTTTCTTGTCTGGACTATCACTGACTTAACACTTACATTCTCACAACTTTTCTGAAATATTTCTTCTCACATTTTACTTTGTGATTTACTAAACACACAACTAGTTTTCTATTAGTTTATTTTCCTTCTAATAAACTAATAAATTTTATTTCTTACAATAAGCCGCGACATACCAGTACACAGTTAGAGGCTTAAAAATCTATGAATTTATTTATAAATAATGTCTAATCTATAAATAATGTCTAATCTATATTAATAACTAATATAGCAAAAAAAAAATTTAAATATTAGATATACACACATACACAACAATAATCTCCCACTCACTCACACACAAGAACATACATTGACATTTAAAGTTTCCTACCCCCAACCCCCCCAACTGTCTGTAATTCCCAAGAAAGTTTGCCTACCTACCACTGACCCCACGTAGCTCCGGACAATCCAGCCATTAAACAGACACACAAATAATTTATTTATTTTAAAGTCTGAGACTGGCCAATATATCTCTACATTTAATAAAATCAAAATTGTGTTTAGACCAAGACAAAGAATTCCTTTTAGTCGACAGTTGATACTAATGTTAGATAAATTTATAATTTTTTGTGTTTCTTTCAAAGTCTGCACACACAAATGTGATCCAAGTTTTTTGATGATAATTTAGGATTAAATAACAATTTCCGTTTTGTTGGTTTGATATTAAATTGATATTACCAATTTTGAATGTAAAATTTCAACACAATACAATTTAATTATTATTTGTTACTTCAGAAGTATTGTAGATGTGTACACTTGTACTTGTACACTTGTACTTGTACACTTGTACTTGTACACTTGTACTTGTACACTTGTACTTGTACACTTGTACTTGTACACTTGTACTTGTACACTTGTACTTGTACACTTGTACTTGTACACTTGTATTTGTACACTTGTACTTGTACACTTGTACCAGTGACTAACAATATCTAAATAATGTTTCTCTCGGGTACCTAGTTATCTTCAATAACCTCTTGAAACACTGTACACACAACTAATCATGTACGTATATCTAATCATAAACAAACATATAATCTTATACATATATCTAATCATAAACACACATATAATCATATACATATATCTAATCATAAACACATAACTAATCATGTACATATATTAAATCATAAACACACATCTAATCCTGTACATCTGAAAAATTTCTAACACCAGCTTTATACATTTTGGCCATTCACCCCCAGGGGTGTAATTTACCTCCTGCGGCGCCCTGTGTGAGTGAGTTGAATATTTTTGGCGCCCTCATTAAAATCAGAAGAAAGCAAAAAAACAATAAAAAAGAAATAATATTTAAACAGAACTATTTCGGCGCGAATCTTCAGTTCGACGACCTGTTCGACCGTTCATCACACACTATACCGTCTCAAATGAAACATACGTCCTTGAAATTGTCCGTATGTTTGTATGTTTGTATGTTTGTTTAACCACAAAAAATAAAACATCTGTTTAGTAGGTCATCAGTCATTTTTGTTTATGTCCATTTCATGATCAGGTCAACTAAATGTACTGCAATGTATATACTCTCCAATCCTTTGATATTTTGAAAATGGAAATAAATACATCAATTGCTTACACTGTGATGTATCTGCTTACGGCTTACACTATGATGTATCTGCTTACACTATGATGTATCTGTGGTAGTTAAAGGAAAAGTTTATTATTAATATAAGTTCCAGAGCCGTAGCGAGGTGTGGGCAGGGAGGGGGACATCATGCCCCGGGCGCTACCCACAAAGGGGCGCTAAATAGGTATTGTGCCCCGGGCGCGAGTTAAGCTCGCTACGCCACTGAATATAACTATCTCAAAAGATATCCCAATATTTATTGCATGGTGCCGAAATGTGTTTTGTCATTAAATGAATCTAATAGTCTTTCAGATTTTATCAAATGAGTCGTTCAAATTGTTCATTCTTTTGTTTGGTTCAGGTTTTAAAATGTTCAGTTTTTTGATGATAATATTTCTGATCACAATTGCGTAATAGCATCAATAAGTGATTACAAAAAAACACATGGAATAAAATAAAATTTCTGACATGTGTGTGTTGTCAAACATTTTTTTTAATTAAATGTGTATTTTTCATAAATGTTGAGTAGTAGATGTGTGATGTCAGAAATGTGTGATGTCTGAAATGGGTGATGTCTGAAATGTGTGATGTCAGAAATGTGTGATGTCTGAAATGGGGGATGTCAGAAATGTGTGATGTCAGAAATGTGTGATGTCAGAAATGTGTGATGTCAGAAATGTGTGATGTCAGAGATGTGTGATGTCAGAAATGTGTGATATTTTGTCACAGACGTGTTCTGTTATATATGCACGTGTTATTATTGACTGGGAATAATAAAGTAGTGTCTATAGTAATAGTGCACGGCAGAAAGTGAGTTGTGACAGGGTATAATACGATGTTGCAGCGAATGGGGCTACACGAGACAATGCCAGGACACGGTGCGGTTGAATGAACTATATATATATATATATTACTCCAGTTGTCAGTGCTATGTGTGTGTGTGTGTGTGTGTGTGCTAGAAGACCAAGTCGATGCAGCTGTGTAACCCAAAACTCTTGTACTTGTGCTGTGCATGGTCTTGACAAACAAACTGGTCCGATATGTTGTCTGTCAATCAATTTCTAGGCCACGACTATCTGGTAACACAGCCCTCCATAAGTGTAAGTGTAATACCTTTGGAGCAAAAACACACAAATGGCTGGCATTGATTACAGTTCGAAAGTAACCATCATCCATAGGACCTGTAAATATATATATATATATAAAGGGTAATAAATAACTGTTGCATCGATTATTTGACATATGGTAATATATATATATATATATATATATATATATAAATATATATATATATATATATATATAAATAAAGAGAGAGAGAGAGAGAGAGAGAGAGAGAGAGAGAGAGAGAGAGATGTGTGTAAACCGACACGCTTGCCAATGACACAGAAGAGTGAGTATATATTCAAATGGCAGATAAATAAAAATAAGGTAAAAAATAAATACACGTATACCGATTTAAAAAAAAAAGACAAAATATCCCACCGTACATTTTACTATCGGTGTATTGTCATAGTTCTACGTGTTAGATGTATTGTCGTAGTTCTATGTGTTAGATGTATTGTCGTAGTTCTATGTGTTAGATGTATTGTCGTAGTTCTATGTGTTAGATGTATTGTCGTAGTTCTATGTGTTAGATGTATTGTCGTAGTTCTATGTGTTAGATGTATTGTCGTAGTTCTATGTGTTAGATGTATTATTCTCTGTTTGACCGACGCTGGGTTTAAAAAAAAAAATCTGGCCCGGCATAGCACCACCCAATCCTCTGACGTTCCCCCGGCATTTAGCGTAAGTTTATGAGCTCGGTGAGCACCAATCAATGACTAGGAAGTTTGTTGCCATAGAAATACGATATCCTCAAACCAAAGCCAACAGTGAAAGAGGAGGAAAGAGAGGGGGGGGGGGAGAGGAAAGAGAGATGAAGAGAAAGAAAGAATAGAAAAAAAAAGGAGAAAATAAAGTAAAGGAAAAGGGGGGGGGGGGAATCCAACAACTCAGGGCTGGAACATTCTGTGGGCTGCCACCACTCACAAGGTAAAAAACATTCAAGGGGAAATAAACATAACGGGAAGGGGATGGTGGGGGGACCACTCTACAAAACTTCTGTCCAAGTGAGTTGAGAAGCAATGCTCAGTCAATCCGTGGATTTCTTTCTGTTATGTTTTATGTGTGTGTGTGTGTGTGTGTGTGTGTGTGAATGTGTGTGTGTGTGTCTGTGTGTGTGTGAATGTGTGTGTGTGTGTGTGTATAATTTCCCCATCTACAGAGTGTGTGTGTGGGGGGGGGGGAGAGGGGGGAGAGATACCGTCTGCCCGTGGAAGAATCGTGTTGTTGAGTTTTTTAAATCGAGCGGGTGAGCCACGTCTGCTGTTTCCCGGGGTATAAATAAAAACAACAAATTAATACATCAAACCATTTTGGTTTGTGTAAACATGGATGGAGGGTGGTGGTGGTGTTGGGGAAGGTCTGAAATAACTCAGAGGTCCGTTTAACTGGGGGGTGGGGGGTGGAGGTAAGAGGGAGCATTTACCCCCTTTTCTGCCCCCCCGCCTGTCTCCTGTAGTGTTAGATGAGATTAGGCAAGTAGGGGGGTGATTCGATAAGGCGATAGATGTGGAAAAAATTTTATCATTTACACACATCGTTTGATAGCATTTTAGGAGTTTATTGAATATTAGAACTTAAAATAGGGGAAATTTTGAATTATATATATTATATATATATTTATGTATTTATTTATAAACGAAGAAATGAGAGAACTTTTAATAAAATGTACACGCGAAATGAAAATTCAAAGTATTCTCATTGATGATTGGAATTTTGAAGAAAAAAAATTGAAATTTAATTAAAATTACTCGGTATTAGTCCGAAAATAAGATTTGTGGATAAATATATCTTACTCCAATTCCATTCCTAATATTTCAGATTTCCGGTGCTTCGTCTTTATCAGTATTTATTAAAAAAAGACGTATTTAGCTACGTCATTAGACACCCCCCCCCACTTCCCATCAGTCATGATGTCACGCACACAATAATTGTACATGGTCAACTAACTGAGAGTCATTCAGATCGGCGAGAATCGGATTCAGATATTATTAATTTTTTTTTTAAAACTTTTGAGGAGAAAAAAATGGAATTCTATTGAGCTTTGTTTAGTTTTTCTCCATCACTGAACACATTTTTTTTTTATAAATGTAAACATTTGTGGAAAAAAAAATATGTCTTCCCCCGATCACTGCCCCCCCACCCCACCTCCACCCCCTGATTTATTTCGCCATGATTACGTCGGGCAGTGCGACCTATATAAAATAGTAAATACGACTGATGTCGGAAATTGATTATTATTGACAAGGAAAATTTTTTGTTTTTTTTTTTAAACCAGGGAAATGAAACTCCCCAAAACTAGGACATATAGACATTATTTATTAAACAACTGACACTTTCTACTTTTACAAAAAAATAATGATGTGTATATATTTTTAAAAAAATCTGAATTCATCCCTTCACTCACTTCAGACATTAAATACTAACAGTGACGTTGGTTACATTGGTCACATCTAGTGGACTATTTTAGTATAAGTAGAGATTTGTGACGGAAAGGTTCAAAAGTCTGATGGGTCCAGGATAGATAGGGTTAAAAGTCTGGGGATAGCTTCTGAACAGAAAATAGAGTTTATCTGTTTTTTTTCCTAGTTAAACTGATTCTTATGTTACTATTAAACCTGTTTTAAGTTCATCTGTTTCTTTTATATATATATATATATATATATATATATTATTTTTGTAGCATTTTCTTCTATATCTGTTTCTTGATAGTAAAACTCTTTCTAGTTGAAATGGTCATTCGTTTGCAAGACCAGCGGACATTGGGACATCATCCTGATAGTCTAGAATTGACCGGTGCTCAATCCCTCGGCCATTCAGGTCATTTCGCTGTGGCTCCACAGTGACTGAAGAAGGGTTGTCAATTGAGAATTATATACTATATTTTTTTTGGGGGGGGGGGTATTGTGTATATCATCAACAATATTTGATCTATCTGGATTATTTGCTTTTTTTAAATTTAGATAATTTTGCTATATATTTAGTTTAAAATTAGATTTTTTTTTCAAAATACATTTCGGGTATGATTGTTGAAGAAAATATTTGGTAGCTCTGGATATATATATATATATATATATATATATATATATATATATATATATATATATATATAATCCTAACCCTATATTTGCACACACAGGTTTCATGTTCTTTAACACATCACGCGACTGCTAATTAGCTGATAGCTGTCGGTCCACTCAGCTGTTAAATGACATTCTGTGACATACACGATGACAGCTCAATGAACTCCCTGAAACTTGTAGTTTTTTTTATATGACCGAACTTATTATAAGGGGTTTAAAAAAGCAATGCAGCATTGTTTCCTCCATGTACAAGATACACCCGTACAAGTGTACTTCTGTTTTATTGTTGTGTATTCAGCAATGTTTCCCCCATGTACAAGATACACAATTTTACTTTTGTTTTATTGTAGTGTATTGAATATGGCTACAGCTAGGATACATTTGAGTAGGGTGGATGTAATGAATATGTCTGAGTAGCTGTTTTCAGTGTAAATGTTTCTCTTAGTAAATTTACACATGTGTACATTGTACACCACAAAAATGGTGTGTAGCGCTGTTTAAAAACCCAAAGTCTTTTAAATATGGTTTTTGTACAAAATACCTCTTCATTATAGAATTATGTACTTATCTCTCTGTCTCTCTCTCTCTCTCTCTCTCTCTCTCTTTCTCTCTCTCTCTCTCTCTCTCTCTCTCTCTCTCTCTCTCTCTCTGTACCATGTATCGCGGCGACCCACTAAAATGAAACCGCCCAATTTAGTGAGACCCGCCTGTAAAGGAAAAAAAAATGATGAAAAAGTAAAGATAAAGATAAAATGAATTGTAGGCCTACACATTCTCTGCTAAGTAATTAGTACAACGATTAGCTGTCCACTTCATATCAGCTTGTGACCCCCCACATTTTGGATGCATCTCCACCCTTTGGCCGTTTTCCCTTCAGTTGGCCGTGGCCCAACCAGTAAGATGAGACCCAATTAGTTGGCCTGGACCCCCCACCCCTTGGCCACGACCCCCAACAGCTGGTCAGGACCCTAACCCGTTGACCATGACTCCAACCCGCCGTGTACTATACAACTGTCCGTATATTTGTATTACGTAAACTGTCGTAAACTATAATTATGTAAAAAATATCAATCCAGTTAACACAGAAATAAATTATTAACTTTTTTGTCTCAATGAAAAAGTCGGAACATTATTTTTTTTCCTTTCCACCGTATTCAGTGAGCAGTAGGTCAGGACCGTGTTTGTTTTTCTCATCAGGGGGTGAGCAGTGACGGAACGGAAAGTTTATGACATTCTACACCGGGGGGGGGGAGATGAAGGAGGGAGCCGGGACAGAAGTTACAGGGGGAAAAAAATGAAATCACTTTTAAACTTAGACGATACAAATAAAAATAAAAACACAACTGGTTTAAAAAAAAAATGATTACCTGTGATGATAACACAGGGACTAGCAGTGTAGCGACTAGCAGTGTAGCGCCTAGCAGTGTAGGGACTAGCAGTGTAGCGACTAGCAGTGTAGGGACTAGCAGTGTAGGGACTAGCAGTGTAGCGACTAGCAGTGTAGCGACTAGCAGTGTAGGGACTAGCAGTGTAGCGACTAGCAGTGTAGCTACTAGCAGTGTAGCCGTGTAGGGACTAGCAGTGTAGCGACTAGCAGTGTAACATAAATAACACCAGATTTATGGATGTATTATTACAGGGCCGGTTTTTAGAAAAGCCCGTTATTGAAATAGTCGTGTAATTGAGGCGTCTGGTTGGGAGAGTGTGTGTCTGGGGGGGGGGGGAAGGGGTAGGCGCAATATATATTTCAGTGTACTTTCAAATATGAAATAGTAATAGTAGAAATAAAGACTGCACATGTTAATATACAAGTATTTTCTCTCTTTTTTTTTAAACTTCTTTAAAAAATTTTTTTAACCTTTTTGACAAAAAAAGCTGGACACGCCCCCTTATAATTACAAGGTCATGACCTTTTTGTTTTTCTCTATAGCCAGCTGGACATTATGTTTCTATAGCTGTAAAGATTTTTAAATGAGATAAGTTGTGTTCTTTATTCCAGCACTCAGAATGTTTACTACAGGGAATGAGCATCTTCAATTTTAAATTGATCTTTAACCGCCATATTTGTGTATTATTTTATTTACTAGCTGCACCATGCAAAAAACCTTTGCATAAGAGTTATATCCCCTTAGGTTTGATCGGTAAGCTAGGTTATTTTTTGTTTCGGGCAGATCCGATTTTTTCATGATGATTGTATTTTAAACTGGAATACTGTTATATTAATTCTTTACTTTCGATTTAACGCAGACCTCAAATCGCTTTTATATTATTAGATATATCAATGAGGTGCAATACAATTTAAAAAAAAAAATAAAAAAAACAACCCTCAGCTCTGTGGAGTAGACAAATGACCAACTACGGCGGATGTGTATGGTAATTCCTTTTTTTTTCCTATACAAAATAAACAAAATCAACCAGAACAACAGGCGTGGTCAACCCTGTCCCATATGACGCACCTTATTATCCGCCTCTGCACACAGACACACACACACACACACACCCAACACAGAAAGGGCCCAACGTAGCCAATGTCACATCTGTTTTTAGAAAACATTGCAAATGTCACATCTGTTTTTAGACAACATTGCAAATGTCACATCTGTTTTTAGATAACATTGCAAATGTCACATCTGTTTCTTAATGGCGTATAGCAAAATGTCACATTTGTGCTTTGTTTGTTTTAGAAACAATATTGCACAAGTTACAATGTTAGATATCACACTGCCAATGTCGCAACATTTTGTTAGATAACATGTTGTTAAAAAAAAATACTATTTTAACCTCCGCACCCACTCCCCCCTCCCACCCCCATAAATGACACATTTACTTTGAACTCGTCTCTCTGCGTGTGGTCCGTCAGCCAAGGTATTTATTGGTCACCGACTTCGTGAGCAACTGAAATGACCGTTTATCTAACAGTTCATTTAGTTCACATCAACAAATCATTTTGATTCGATGTCAACATTATGACGACAAGTGACATTTTATTGGCTTTTTTCTTTTTAATTATTAGGTTGACAAAATATCGACATGTGATAGGTTATAATGTAACGAATTTGTCTAAATGTCGACACACAGCTCAACATGACTACACATAAACATTCACGTGTCTTAAATACATTGACTTAGGTCCATGTAAGTTAAATGTAAGTTAAATGATGGGTACCGGTGAATGTACTTCATTTTTAGACTCAAATAGAATTTCTTTCATTTAATACAATCCATGTTTTAGAACATCGATCTTTTTTGTTTTGTTTTTCGTTGTTTTTTTAAACAATTCATTTTTTAAGCCTCGTATTCATTTTAAAAAGATATAGTATTAAACAAAAATTCAATTGGCAGCAGGGTCGCTAGGCAACAGACAACCATTGTTATCGATCAAGCTAAAAAATAAACTGTTTAAGAATTTTTGCGGTTTCCGTGAAGGGCTTGAGTTACTGAGAAAAACCCAACGAAAAAAAGCTAAAAAAAAAAAACTGAGATTTGAATGAAAACATTCAATAACAATAGAACAGTAACTCGTGTTCATAGTCTTGAACTCAGTCTCTCTCAGGAATAGGTAGACCTGGAGCCACCACTGCACAAGTTCCTCTCTCTACTTCACATTCGTATTAAATCTAATGCGTTAAGGTCTCCAAAATGTAATCTTGCCTGACTCATGTATTGAATCTGTTGTCTAGTGCCCCATGGACTGAATCTGTTTTCTAGTGCCTCTTGGATTGAATCTGTTGTCTAGTGCCCCATGGAATGAATCTGTTGTCTGGTGCCCCATGGAATGAATCTGTTGTCTGGTGCCCCATGGAATGAATCTGTTGTCTGGTGCCCCATGGAATGAAACTGTTGTCTGGTGCCCCATGGAATGAATCCGTTGTCTGGTGCCCCATGGACTGAATCGGTTGTCTGGTGCCCCATGGACTGAATCGGTTGTCTGGTGCCCCATGGAATGAATCTGTTGTCTGGTGCCCCATGGACTGAATCTGTTGTCTGGTGCCTCAGGAATTGAATCTGTTGTCTGGTGCCCCATGGACTGAATCTGTTGTCTGGTGCCCCATGGAATGAATCTGTTGTCTGGTGCCCCATGGACCGAATCTGTTGTCTGGTGCCTCAGGAATTGAATCTGTTGTCTGGTGCCTCATGGATTGAATATGTTGTCTGGTGGACCCGTAGACTGAATCTGTTGTCTGGTGCCCCATGGAATGAATCTGTTATCTGGTGCCCAATGGACTGAATCTGTTGTCTGGTGCCTCAGGAATTGAATCTGTTTACTAGCGACCATTGACAATATTTATGAAAAAAGTGACATTCTCTTCTGAAATCAGTGCGACCTATATAAAACAGTAAACACATGCTATCAAGGCTGAATTGAACGAGATCAGATTTTAAATTTTTTATGACTGGACTATCATGGGGCCCCTTACAAACCATGACAAATGTGCACCCTCTACCCCCCCCCCTATAAAAAATATTAGCAGCAAAATTTAAAATAAATTAATCCAAAGGATCGCCAAAGGCTTTGGGCCACTTAACAAATGTTCGGGAACCCTTGCCCTCGCCGCAAGCCCTGGGTCTTGTCAACGTATTCTCGGTAGAAGTAGCCCCCCCCCCCCCCCCCCAGGGTCTGAACTTTCACAGTTCACTTACATATACCGAAACACTGCAAAATTATGTCAAAAAAAAAGAGAACTGCTTATTTCATACAACATTCTAGCTAGTACACTGTAACGAGTGTAAACAACGTCAATACACTATGCAACACAATTTACCACATGCAGCTGAATCACTCTGTACCAGAACAGCATGTAAATTTTAGAAATCTTTGTTGATTTTCAATTTCAACATTAATTTTTTGAGAAATCGGAACAAAAACAAAGAAAAAAAAAATACCACACAATTACCCCCCCCCCCCCCAACCCCTCGGGCCCGCCTACAGCTTAAAACCACGTGACCGTGTTCTGAATAAAACATGTTTACCGTGGATTCACACATAGCGCCATTAATAAATAGAACAAAGGGTGTAACGACCTATATAGGTCAAGGTCAAAAAGTTCACCACGGCTCGTTTATTACTAATTAATTTGTGACCTCCACATTTGAATATTTCGTTGTGCTAGGGATGAAGTGTGACCGTATTTACAGTGGTTGTGATCAGGAGCGAATTTAAACGAAATAGGTCCTGATTGGGCTTATTTTTTGGACCCAAATGGGCCTATTTTAGGAATGGGTCTAAAATTGCAACATTTATAGCACACTTATATATGGCCATCTATATGATTTATGTTAAGTGAAGTTCCCTTACTCCTAAGAGGTCGTCGAGAAGATGAAGTGAGGAATTTATCGGTTTCTGTAACCCAGAGGCGTACCTAGGGTGTGGGGAGGGGGGGATCCAAATTCAAAAGTCCCCCCCCCGGGCCCCA
Organism: Bulinus truncatus; assembly: GCA_021962125.1. NCBI lineage: Eukaryota > Metazoa > Mollusca > Gastropoda > Planorbidae > Bulinus > Bulinus truncatus. The sequence continues at coordinate 3,149,831 of JAGDYQ010000039.1, forward strand.
GCTTGAGAGTGGACATTTTTTTTTACATTAGATATTAAGTACGCTATCTCATGTCATGGTGTCGAATGTCGAAATGCATGGGCCTCCAAAGAGGCCAAGACCCCCCCCTCCCCACCCCGGACCCCTCCCCCCAAATCCTTAGGTTCGGCACTGCTGTAACCACGGCATATTATTAAACCCTACTTTCCCAAACTAAAGCCTGGAACCCCATTTAAAGCTGGGTGTACGTAAGGGACTCTCAAGCCAGCTTTCAACAGGACCGTTGTCTCTTGCGAGGTTTGAACCCGAAACTCTCAGGTCGACATTCATGATGCAAAATTAATAAATAAACCTACCGACTTTTTAAGAGAGAAATAAACATAGGAATTTTTTCTGGTCTGTATTTAGCTCACCGAAATTTTTTTCCCACAAATACACACACGCACGCACGCATATACATACAAAGCATTTCTAAGGATACAGTGTCAACAATCTATAGATATTTTTTTTTTTACAAGTTTTCACTTGACCTGACAAACTTTTGACCTTCTGTTTACACTTTCTGTGGCCATGTTGATTTCTGTCAGTGTCATATCGTCGCCTTTAATATTAGCTGTTTTTTTTTTTACTTTATTTTTTTTTTCAAAATATATTGTTATTGTTTCATTATAGTTTAATTTTAAGCCATGTTTCATAAAAAATATTTGTTGGTAAAGGAATTCTCTCTTTCCATAACAAGTGCCGTTGATTATCATAATGATATAGTTTGTTGGTATTGGGTATTATCATAATGATATAGTTTGTTGGTATTGGGTATTATCATAATGATATAGTTTGTTGGTATTGGGTATTATCATAATGATATAGTTTGTTGGTATTGGGTATTATCATAATGATATAGTTTGTTGGTATTTGGGTAACTGATAGTAGGGTTCATTTTTAGACACTTTGAGGAACATCGTCAGAGGCGTTGTCAATAATTTGTCAAGCTTCTTTGGGGAGTGGGGGGGGGGGGGTCGGAGGCTGGGCAAAAGCACCTGTTAGGATGGTGATATTTTCAAATTAATATGGCTTACATACATACGTAAACACATACACACATACTAATCTTTGCAATTGTATAAATATTGATTGTTTTTTTTATCTCCATGTAATGTGCGATAATATGTGGTGTGATGTTTCATGATTTGTAATAACTCAGAATTCTCAGGAATCGGTAACGACAAAGGGGGGAAGGGGGGGGGGCTTTTGACAGTGTGGGGGGGTCAGTAGGCTTTCACCTTGTACACGAGTACGTAAACATTGTAGGACTTATTTGGTAGATTCAAAATACTTTTAATAATACTGTGACCAACAGCGACAGAATCATTCAAGACTTAGGCCAACGGGAAAGAGTATTATTACCATTAAACACTTTTATTCAAATTGTTTGCCATGGTTGAGAAATAAAATGTCATCGACAACTTAAAACAACCCACAAATATTGAAAACTTATTTTTTACTCTGGATTTAAACATGTTACTTTATATTGAACACGCTACTTTATATCTAGACATGTTACTTTATTCTTAAATGTGTAACATATTACTTTATATTTAAACACATTACTTTATATTTAAACATGTTATTTAATACTTAAAAGTGTTACATGTTATTTTTATATTTAAAACACATTACTTTATATTTAAACACATTACTTTATATTTAAACACATTACTTTATATTTAAACACATTACTTTTATATTTAAACACATTATATTTAAACACATTACTTCATATGAATTGTAATTTTTTTTTCCTCCTCCTCAGTATTTCGTCCAGATAACGGGGGTTCGGTGCGTCCCTTCCCCACCGTCCCCATGCTGCACGACCAGACCGGCACCAACGTGGGCGGCTCCCCGTCCGGGGGCGGGGGCTCCATGCTGCCGTCTTTCGGCTTCACCCAGGAGCAGGTGGCGTGCGTGTGCGAGGTGCTGCAACAAGGGGGCAACATCGACCGGCTGGCCAGGTTCCTGTGGTCGCTGCCGGCCTGCGAGCACCTGCACAAGAACGAGAGCGTCCTCAAGGCCAAGGCCGTGGTGGCCTTTCACCGGGGCAACTTCAAGGAACTCTACAAGATCCTGGAGAACAACCAGTTCTCCCCGCACAACCACCCGAAGCTCCAGGCGCTCTGGCTGAAGGCGCACTACGTGGAGGCGGAGAAGCTCCGGGGCCGGCCCTTGGGCGCGGTGGGCAAGTACCGGGTGAGGAGGAAGTTCCCGCTGCCCAGGACCATCTGGGACGGGGAGGAGACGAGCTACTGCTTCAAGGAGAAATCAAGGACGGTTTTACGGGAATGGTACTCACACAACCCTTACCCGTCCCCGAGGGAGAAGCGAGAGCTGGCCGAGGCCACGGGACTGACCACCACGCAAGTCAGTAATTGGTTCAAAAACAGACGACAGAGAGACCGGGCGGCGGAAGCGAAAGACAGGTAAAAAAAAAAACAACTTAATTAAACGACATGTCATTTGTATGTCAGTTAATCGATGAGTTGGGTTGGCAGCATGTGGGATCCCTGGTTAATGTCATGTCATGATGTCATCGTCATGTCATCATTATGTATGTCATTTGTGAAATTTGTTTGATTTGCCACAATAGAAAATTTTAATGAAATGACATTTGACAAAAAAAACTGTCATTGCCATGTCATCATTTTAACAATTTTTTTTCCGCTGTATATGTCATGTCTTTCTTCCATTCCAGCAGATCCATCTCCCATACAAATGAAACCATGTCATTCCACACAATCATGGCACTACCAGAACCACAACATTCCCCGCACCTAGCCTCCCCTTGCGCCCCCCCCCCCACACACAACCTCCTGCCTCCTCCCTGCGTTGTCCGTCACTTGCTGTAATTTAAGCCTTCGGTTTGTCTTGGAAAAAAAATCATCTGTTCGTTTCTTCTTCTTCTCTCTCTCTCTTTCTCTCTCTCTCTCTTTCTCCCTCTCTCTCTCTCTCTCTCTCTCTCTCTCTCTCTCTCTCTTTCTTTCTTTCTCTCTCTCTATATCGCTCTCTCTTTCTCTCTCTCTCTCTCTCTCTTTCTCTCTCTCTGTCTCTGGTGTTTAATTAACCCTGGCTACCAGCAGGTGATGAGAGAGAAGGGGCGGGGGGGGGGAGAACGTGTCACATTACCTGGATCTAAACAAAACGAGTTTCACAGAATTGGTTTGTGGGGTTTTTTTTAATTATCATCATCCTTGACCACAACAACAACAACGTCGTTTGGCCATTGTCCACTATTCACTGGACAGTGGTTCGAGAACTTAAGTAACCTCAATGGACATCTTTAATAAAAATGGATTTGATTTGTTTACCTTTTGTGTTTGTGATGCCAGAGCCACTCCCCCCCCCCCCCACGCTCCATTATTTTCTCTGGGACAACGGGTTGATAACAATACTTCTAGAAGAGAATCACACACCCTCCCACTCCTGCTCTTTGAAGAGTCCACACAGACCTGGTTAACAATGAGTTAGACAATTTGCCGGTTAATGAATGGAATTATTTATAAGGTAGTCTGGCGAAGTATCTTTTTTGTTTATAAACTTTGCAGTAAAAGAAAAACAATTTTGAGCTGGACAAATCGACTGACCATCATTGTAGTGGTAATACATAGACTGGCCATCATTGTGGTAGTAATACATAGACTGGCCATCAATGTAGTAGTAATACATAGACTGGCCATCATTGTAGTAGTAATACATAGACTGGCCATCATTGTAGTAGTAATACATAGACTGGCCATCATTGTAGTAGTAATACATAGACTGACCATCATTGTAGTAGTAATACGTAGGATGGCCATCATTGTAGTAGTAATACATAGAATGGCCATCATTGTAGTAGTAATACGTAGGCTGGCCATCGTTGTAGTAGTAATACATAGACTGGCCATCATTGTAGTACTAATACATAGACTGGCCATCATTGTGGTAGTAAAGCATGGACTGACCATCATTGTGGTAGTAATGCATGGACTGGCCATCGTTGGAGTGGTAATACATAGACTGGCCATCATTGTGGTAGTAATACATAGACTGGCCATCATTGTAGTACTAATACATAGACTGGCCATCATTGTGGTAGTAAAGCATGGACTGGCCATCGTTGTAGTGGTAATACATAGACTGGCCATCATTGTGGTAGCAATACATAGGCTGGCCATCATTGTAGTGGTAATACATAGGCTGGCCATCATTGTAGTGGTCATACATAGGCTGGCCATCATTGTAGTGGTAATACATAGGCTGGCCATCATTCTAGTAGCAGTAATACATATCAAACAACAGCAGCTACAGTAACAATAATAGCAACATATATATATATATATATATATATATATATATACATGTATATACATGTGTGTGTGTGTGTGTTATGTCTTCAGTTCTTTTCCCTAGCTCATTCATCACTGTTAATCGTGGTCGGCGGGTCAGGGCTATGGGGCTTTGAGCCCATACCGTAGAGAGCCCGCCTCATTGTATCTTTATTAAAAAAAACAACTTATAAATAACTGTTGGGGGCTCAAATTTGATTGTGCGTTTGGGCCCAAGTTTACATGCCAGCCATGGCTGATATTTGTTCATTTAATCCCCCCCCCCCGCCATTTTCCCCCTTAAAATTACGCCTGAATAACATACAGCTAGCAATATATGACCTATAATATACTTGTAGAATAACCCACTAGTCAACTGGCCGTCACACAGCAGCCATTACAAACGTCTCCATGACGACCAAGTCAACCTACAAAGTCAACAATTCCCCCCCCCTCTCCCCCCACCCTCGAGTCTTTTTTTTTTTGTATTTTTGTTTTACTCAGCTAGTTAATCGGTCCTTTAAGGCGTATGTTTCAACTGAAGCCATAGCTATATAGTACATAGGCCTACTGTACATGGAATGTACTTTGTGATATTGATTGTTCCTATGAAGCTCCAAACATTCAGTTAGAGGGAATTGACTAGCCAGATTTTTTACTCAGTCCAGATCAAAAGATCTTTTTTTTTTCAAAAAAAAAAAAGCTCTTCACAAAGAAGTTTTGAAATATTTACAAAAGAAAAACACTTACACTTCGTACTTTAGTGGAAATAATGTTTCAGTAATATTATGATGATTAAAACAAGTAACAAGTAATATATTTTTGTGTAAAATGGGTTATAAAATTATATATTTAATTTGTTTAATGTTATTTTTTTATATATTCTATATTTAATTGGAATTAATTAGTTTATGATTTCCCGCCAAAATGGGTTGGGGGGAGGGGGAGAGTACTGAGTCAGCTTTAAATTAATTTGAAGTAAATACACTTGTGTCTGTTGCACTTGTGTCTGTTGCACTTGTGTCTGTTGCACTTGTGTCTGTTGCACTTGTGTCTGTTGCACTTGTGTCTGTTGCACTTGTGTCTGTTGCACTTGTGTCTGTTGCACTTGTGTCTGTTGCAAATAGTTTTCCTAAGGTCAACTTTATCAGAACAAAAAAAAATATTTATACATTATTCATTGCTGTACGTCCAGTTTATAGATTTATTTATGTTTTGTTAATGACATTGAACGTGTCCGGAAAATATGTCGTGTGGTTTTAAACACATGTTTACTCAGGGGGGGGGGAGGGCTGAATCGCGCGGGGCTTGGGACAATTGTCATTTGCGGTCATGGGCGAGGAGTGGGGGCGGCGGGTGGCTGCAATAAACTTTGGGTTGTGCTACAATAAGATGACTAACAAAAAAAACTTAAACCACACACACCATCCCCCCCCCCACGCCACCCCCCATCCCCCGCTCCAGGTGAGAAACAATAGGCTTTCGATTTTTTTCAAAGTACGTATAGAATCTCATAGAATAATAGCGATTTGGGTTCTGCGTTAAATCGAAAGTAAAGAATTAATACTACAGTATTCCAGTTTAAAATGCAATCATCACGAAAGAATCGGATCTGCCCGAAACCAAAAATAACCAAGCCTTCCGATCAAGCCAAAGGGGATGTAACTCTATGCGAAGGTTTTTGCAAGGGTACAGCTAGTAATATGTATAAAAGCGATTTGGGCTCTGTGTTAAATCGAAAGTAAAGAATTAATACAACAGTATTCCAGTTTAAAATACAATCATGAAAAAAATCTGTCCGAAACCAAAAAATAACCTAGCCTACCGATCAAGCCTAAGGGGATATAACTCTATGCAAAGGTTTTGCAGGGTACAGCTAGTTTATTGTGAATATTACTTCGAAATTTTTGATCGGATTCCAAGTTGTTGAATATTATAATCTTGGTTTGTTTTTCATTGGCCTAATACTTGGGTTTGGAGAAAACACTCCCATCTCTAGGCCCACCTGAAGGCCAATAAACGACAGTTGTTGAACATTTGTTTTAAAAAAAAAAATTAAATGAATCGCCAAACCCTTTGACTGTAGGAGAAGAAATAAAGTTCCTGTATCCGGGCCTACAACTAGCACCCCCTCCCCCCCCCCCCTTACCTTTCCAGTCCTCGCCTCCTCACAGCTTTACTCTTGGCCAATTACATGGTTCGTTTGTTTTTATTGCAAATTATCAGCCGGCTGGAGTACCGGGCCCTTCCCTCCCCCCCCCATCCCATGGTGTATGTGTACCAGTTGCTGTTCGCAGTAGCAACCATGTGGTACTAATTCAGTAGATGGGTATCTCACTAGTAGCTGGTGTGTGTGTGTAACAGGGAGACGCCCATATACGTTCCTTTCGCAGTTCGATATCGGTCACAGTCTCGTTTTTAAAAACTTTGAATATATATATAAATATATATTTTGAAAGCTGGTTAATAAAGCCTATGAACATAAGATGCTAAAATAAGAATTCGTTGTTCTGCTGGTAGAGGGGGGGGGGTATAGGACATATTCATTTCTAACAGATTTAGATAAATTACAGCTTAATAAATGTGTGCGTGTGTGTGTTGGGGGGTGTCGTTGTTTATGTATTGTATTTAGGGTATAGCATCATATTTCTCATTCAGATAAAGGTTGGACTATCACATGATGACGTAATTTGACATTAAATTCGACCGTACATTATTTTGCACAGGTTTCAGTGTGACGTAGTGCACAAACTTTTACTATTAGAAAACAAAATGAAAGGGGGTGACAAATTATGGATTGGATGATAACACAACTTTACTATTACGTGGCGAAATGATGGCATCACAATTTACCTATTACATGGCATCACAATTTACCCATTACATGGCATCACAATTTACCCATTACATGACATCACAATTTACCCATTACATGACATCACAATTTACCCATTACATGACATCACAATTTACCCATTACATGACATCACAATTTACCCATTACATGACATCACAATTTACCCATTACATGACATCACAATTTACCCATTACATGACATCACAATTTACCTTTTAAAAAAAACAAAGTTTACAAGCACATGGCATCACAAATCAACAATTTACATGACATCACCATTCAACAATTTACATGACATCACAATTCAAAAAAGTACATGACATCACAATTAAAAAAAAAGTACATGACATCACCATTAAAAAAAGTACATGACATCACCATTAAAAAAAGTACCTGACATCACAATTCAAAAAAGTACATGACATCACAATTCAAAAAAGTACATGACATCACAATTCAAAAAAGTACATGACATCACAATTCAAAAAAAAGTACATGACATCACGATTCAAAAAAGTACATGTCATCACAATTTACCCATTTTGACTGGGGCTAGTAGACCAGGTGCGCTGGTCCAGTGCCTGCTGTACTGTAGGAGGCACTGGCTGGTCATATGGTACTTTGTTGCACCGCGTACACGTCTCAACATGTACACCCGCAAACAACGCAAACTGTCTTTGTCGTCTGCTCCTGCTGACTGCTTGCCTCTCAGGGGCTATCGACCGGATCTGACCAGGGAAGGGGGGGGGAAGGCGGGGAGGCATGAGGGTTTAACCGGGAGGGGGGGGGGGACAGGTAACTCGATCTTGCATTTACTTGGTCATGAATTTCATTTGAATTTTTTTTCTTTAGCTTCTTTCCTTTGTTAATTATTATTAAAATTTCATTATTTTTTTTTCTTTCTAAAAAGCTGATAATGACGAGTCAATAATGGGATGGGGGAGGAGGAGGAACCAAAATCTGTCACTTTCTAAAATTTTAGTAAATCGTCGAATTTTTAATATTTTTACTTTTCTTCGTTAGATACATTCACATTCAGAACATTGATTACACAGGCAGACACTGTACACATAATGATTGGATAAATTGATTACACAGACACTGTACACATAATGATTGGATAAATTGATTACACAGACACTGTACACATAATGATTGGATAAATTGATTACACAGACACTGTACACATAATGATTGGATAAATTGATTACACAGACACTGTACACATAATGATTGGATAAATTGATTACACAGACACTGTACACATAATGATTGGATAAATTGATTACACAGACACTGTACACATAATGATTTGATTTGAGATGTGTTTATTATGAGTGTTAGTGTTCTTGTTGCAGTTATTATATAACCTGATCAGATTGTACCTCTGACCGTGTCAACTCTGTATTGGAGGGAGGGGGGTAGGAGAGTTCACACTCTGTAAAGTTAGTTTGTCAGTAAAACAATTTTATGTATTCGTGCACACACTGTGACTTCTACAACGGGAGTGTCTTAGTCAAACAATATCTCTGTGTAGTAAAACTATTTTTTTTGTTTTTTTTTATGGTGGACAAGAATAGACCCAAGCACCTCCAGCCCTCTCCCCCTCCCCGTGTGATTAGGGCAACTAAATCCCAACAGCGGACCCCCCCCCCTCCTTTCCCGTACCTCCTCTCCAAGTACACCATGGTGATTGCTACAGACTAATGAGATGATTTCGTTTAAATGTTGGACCTGGTTTGTTGTTTTATGTTTTCCAGTCATTTGGACTACAGAGTCTAGAAGGGTCGCCACAGCTATTTATAAATTAAATGTAACAGTAATTGATATGCAGAATCATCTTCGTGGATTATCATCTTGGTGTACTGCCATCTTAGTTGACTACCATCTTGGTGGACTACCATCTTTGTTGAGTAGTGTTTGTTTGTGCGTATGACAAGTGAGAGGGGAGGGGGACAAAAAAAAAAAGATGGGAATTTCATTGTTTGAAAAATATAACCAATGGACGGTGTCGTCGTTAACCGAAGTGTGTGTGTCGTTAAGCGAAGTGTGTGTCGTCAACCGAAGTGTGTGTCGTTAAACGAAGTGTGTGTGTCGTCAACCGGAGTGTGTGTCGTTAAACGAAGTGTGTGTGTCGTCAACCGGAGTGTGTGTCGTTAAACGAAGTGTGTGTGTCGTCAACCGGAGTGTGTGTCGTTAAACGAAGTGTGTGTGTCGTCAACCGGAGTGTGTGTCGTCAAACGAAGTGTGTGTGTCGTCAACCGGAGTGTGTGTCGTCAACCGGAGTGTGTGTCGTCAACCGAAGTGTGTGTCGTCAACCGGAGTGTGTGTCGTCAACCGGAGTGTGTGTCGTCAACCGAAGTGTGTGTGTGTCGCTAAGCGAAGTGTGTGTCGTTAACCGAAGACTTTATTATTTTTTTTTACTGACAGCAGATCGTCGTTGATCAAGCACGCCATTTACCAAGGCCCGCGACTGTCGTTGTGTGGCCTCTTCACGTTCACACCAACCCATCACCCAATATACAACATCTATTTAGAACAAAGTACTTATGTTTTCAACAGATAAATGGCGTGACAGTGACGAAAAAAGAGACGGGCATTCTATCACACCACTCCAATGTTCCCTCTAAGCTGAGCGCGTGAGCGATCGCTCACACGTATTCAGAGCGTCGCTCATACTACACGTACGCTCGCTCACTCCGACAGACGACATCGCTTAAATCGCTCACAAATTTAGGCCTCAAACAAAATGTCGCTCAGAGACAAGATTTCTTGCTCACTGCATACCACACCTTAGAGGGAACATTGCATACCACCCCCCCCCCTTTACGATATATATTTATATTACTGGCTGTGCCCTGCAAAACCTTTGCATAGAGTTATATCCCCTTAGGCTTGATCGGTAGGCTAGGTTATTTTTTTTTTTGGTTTCGGGCATATATATCCGATTTTTTTCATGAGTGTATTTTAAACTGGAGTACTGTTGCATTCATTCTTAACTTTCGATTTAACGCAGAGCCCAAATCGCTTTTATATATGTTATACTCTGGTTCGAATGCGTATTCTTGTTTACACCACTACTTCAAAATGTCTTGCCTGCGCTCAAATAGTAATTTTCGCTGGATACATACACAGATAGACTCACTGCTGTACAGACAGACAGGCAAAGAGTAGAAGAATCTCTCGGTCTCTTCAATCTCATTAAGTTGAAATAGTTTTATTTTTTTTTCTTTCCTCCTTGATGTAATGAAACTGGCCATTAGCAGGACAGGACGTTGACGTTTTCCTGTCCCCACCAGGCACCACGGTAGAACATAACATGGGTTGACTTCCATTGACAAAAAGGTGGGAGGGAGGGAGGGGGAAAAATTATATTTAAAAAAAAAAGGTTATGGAAATACATTGTGACCTTTCACCCTTCTGGATGTGTCCGCCATGTTGATTTCAGTTTTGCCTAGCAACGGCACGAAAATGTGCAAGCGAGATTCCTCCCCCCCCCAACCCCACCAGCCTACCCCGCCCCATTTGGAACGTTGACATTGAGATTGAGTCAATTTGTGTGTTTATCGCTGGGGAGGGAGGGGGGTAGTTTTATTTTTTAAACTTTTGGTCTCCCCCCCCCCCCCCAATAAACTTTTGAACATAGTATTGTTTCATTCTGCAGCTGATCAATAGATGTTGTATAGTCGTGGCTGTTCCATGTAGTTTGGTTGATTAAGTCTTAGCTGTAGTTTGGTTGATTAAGTCTTAGCTGTAGTTTTGGTTGATTATGTCTTAGCTGTAATTTGGTTGATTAAATCTTAGCTGTAGTTCGGTTGATTGTCTTAACTGTAGTTTTGTTGATTAAGCCTTAGCTGTAGTTTGGTTGATTAAGTCTTAGCTGTAATTTGGTTGATTAAGTCTTAGCTGTAATTTGGTTGATTAAGTCTTAGCTGTAGTTTGGTTGATTAAGTCTTAGCTGTAGTTCGGTTGATTAAGTCTTAGCTGTAGTTTGGTTGATTAAGTCTTAGCTGTAGTTTTGGTTGATTAAGTCTTAGCTGTAGTTTTGGTTGATAAAGTCTTAACTGTAGTTCGGTTGATTAAAGCCTTAGCCGTAGTTCGTCTGGTCAATTCATTGCTGTCGTTGGTCTGGTCAATTCAGTCATTGCTGTAGATGTGTAGTTCAACCAGCCAGTTAATGCTCAGGCTAGTCCAGTTACTCTCAGCAATAGCTAGCCCATTAAGTCAGTGCTCGCGATGGTACGTGTATTCACGTTTGATTCCCTTCCGTCCAGCCACAACTTTGATGGCTTTCTTTCTTTTTTAAAAAAAATAGCTAGAACTAGTGTCAATTCAGTCAATTACAATTGAAGATGTTCCGTAATGTAGCCCTGCACTCATATTATTCCACATTGAAATGATATCAATGTCAAACTAAATTTGCTTTATACATGAGACAACCATATTTCCCTCTTGTTTTGAATCTATTCCATTTTTCAGCACAAAAAAAAAAGTTATAAAGCAATATCACACAAAAAAAAAAAAAACAACTACTGTTGTATAGTCACAATTGTTATCAAACATTCATACTATATGTATAATTTTTTTTTCTAATGCCTACATGTCAAATTATGTCTTTATTTTTTTGTAATCTCTCCTTTACATTGTTATGACGTCATTTCAAGAATATCTCCACCACTGCCAGCTCCGATGTGTTCTGTAAAATACTCTCAAACCCAGTCAATGCCGGCACAGGACGCAACTTGTTGCCACAGCAACAACTGCCCCCAGACCATCTGACCTCATGCCAAGTTCTCCCCCCTGTTTACACGACCAATACAGCCGGCCCAGTAATTAACTACAGGGGGTCCCCTATTGTCCCATACCTCACAGCAGGCCCGGCCCCTGGCATGATGTCCGTTAACACAATCATATCATCAGCGACGAGAGAGCCGGACAGCGCGGAATCGGACTGTGGTCAGCCGCGCTCCCCCCCCTTTTATCTGATGCTAATATGAAATGATCGCTGGACGGACCATGTGGTCAGCAGGGAGCCTCTCGCGACTTGGCTCCCACAAACTGGACATCGTGGCCTTTTGTGGTCAAATTAACTGCAACTAACATCGTTGTAACCGTCACTGATGATATTTCATTATCTCCGGACACGCCTAAACGTTTACACAGTGTCCACTCTTCTCCGTCCATCTTCATAATTATTGTTGGGTCATTCTCATGTGAAGGATGTTCCTTTTGTATTATTATAAGCTGACATTATAATTTATATATCTAAACGTAGCCAACTTGATGTATATCTAAACGTAGCCAACTTGATGTATATCTAAACGTAGCCAACTTAATGTATATCTAGACGTAGCCAACTTAATGTATATCTAGACGTAGCCAACTTAATGTATATCTAGACGTAGCCAACTTAATGTATATCTAAACGTAGCCAACTTAATGTATATCTAGACGTAGCCAACTTAATGTATATCTAAACGTAGCCAACTTAATGTATATCTAGACGTAGCCAACTTAATGTATATCTAAACGTAGCCAACTTAATGTATATCTAAACGTAGCCAACTTGATGTATATCTAAACGTAGCCAACTTAATGTATATCTAGACGTAGCCAACTTGATGTATATCTAAACGTAGCCACCTTGATGTATATCTAAACGTAGCCAACTTGAAGTATATCTAAACGTAGCCAACTTATCTAAACTCAGCCAACTTAATGTATATCTAAACGTAGCCAACTTAATGTATATCTAGACTCAGCCAACTTAACGTATATCTAAACGTAGCCAACTTGATGTATATCTAAACGTAGCCAACTTGATGTATATCTAAACGTAGCCAACTTGATGTATATCTGAACGTAGCCAACTTGATGTATATCTAAACGTAGCCAACTTGATGTATATCTGAACGTAGCCAACTTGATGTATATCTGAACGTAGCCAACTTGATGTATATCTAAACGTAGCCAACTTGATGTATATCTAAACGTAGCCAACTTGATGTATATCTAAACGTAGCCAACTTGATGTATATCTAAACGTAGCCAACTTGATGTATATCTAAACGTAGCCAAATTGATGTATATCTAAACGTAGCCAACTTGATGTATATCTAAACGTAGCCAAATTGATGTATATCTAAACGTAGCCAACTTGATGTATATCTAAACGTAGTCAATTTGATGTATATCTAAACGTAGTCGATTTGATGTATATCTAAACGTAGTCAATTTGATGTATATTTAAACGTAGCCAACTTGATGTATATCTAAACGTAGCCAAATTGATGTATATCTAAACGTAGCCAACTTGATGTATATCTAAACGTAGCCAGCTTGATGTATATCTAAACGTAGTCGATTTGATGTATATCTGAACGTAGCCAATTTGATGTATATTTAAACGTAGCCAAATTGATGTATATCTAAACGTAGCCAAATTGATGTATATCTAAACGTAGCCAATTTGATGTATATCTAAACGTAGTCAATTTGATGTATATCTAAACGTAGTCAATTTGATGTATATCTAAACGTAGCCAATTTTGATGTATATCTAAACGTAGTCAATTTGATGTATATCTAAACGTAGCCAATTTGATGTATATCTAAACGTAGTCAATTTGATGTATATCTAAACGTAGCCAACTTGATGTATATCTAAACGTAGCCAACTTAATGTATATCTAAACGTAGTCAATTTAATGTATATCTAAACGTAGTCAATTTGATGTAGCCTATATCTAAAAAAAAAACAAACTCTAAACTATTTACGTTTCAAAATTGTTCTAAAAGACATTGTTTTACCAGGTAGTAAATTTAGATGAACTAAACAAAGGTCATAAACTCTTCAAAACAGATTTCTAAATTAACTAAAGTACACATATGACTTTCTGTAATAATAACATTAAATCTCAACATCATAGGTTTGTTTAGGTATTTATTGTCTAAAACTTCGTTTGCTGTGTCTATTATCTTTACTTTGTCTGTCATCTAAACTTTGTTTACTGTGTCTGTCACGAACGATGATCTTCATTAGTAAGTTGATTCATTGGTAAAATATTGATTACGCTGACACACTTTCAATAGTGGAAATATTTGATTTTTCTCGTGTGTTTATTGTGAAGTTATGAGCCACGGAGTTTATAAAGTAACTTTTACTGAAGCGTCTGTTGCTATAACGGCTTATAATCTTTTGTAGAAATCTTTTGTACCAAGTGGTAATACTAATATCATTTAATAAAATTGCATGTAATAAAATTTAAAGAAAAACTTTTTTGAATCACATAAGAAATATTACATAGCCTTTGAGTTTCTAAATAGAATATTCCAAAGATATGAAATACTAAAAGTCACGAGAAAAAGAACCGTTGCTATAGTACCTGTAAGGCTGACATTACTTGATCATATAAACAACTGGTATGGATATTTGGTTAGTGCAGTTTTTCATCTCCATCATAGCTTAGTGTGCAATGACGATGTAGGCACCACGGGAGACACAGAAAGGTAAATTTGAGCCATCGACTTCCCCTGAGTGCAGGTCAGGCTCACCACCAAAGGGCCACTGGAGTCCCCGTCCCCTCCCCCACATCTCCCAAATGTTCTATACATTTTTCTAATTAACTTTCAAGAGTCGAAACCAACACATATGTCATTGTTTACTTTAGGACATACAATATTTTACCATGTCATTAATTTTTTTTTATTCTTTTCTTTTTGTGGTTTCAGGGAGCATCCCGGAATGCCTAATCAATCTGGAATGGGACAGGATCCCAATTCACCGGGGTCGGACATCAAGGAGGAGCACAGTCCGGAGTCCCTGGGAGGCCACACCAAGCTCGAGGACCACTCCCCGCCCCACCCGTCCGCCATCTACGCCGACCTGCAGAAGGCTTCCAACATGGGCGCCTCTGTCCCCACCGGAAGCATGATGCACAGCATGATGGGAGGTCACCACCCCCACCCCCACCACCACCACCACCACCCCGGGGCTCACATGGGTCACCACCTCTCGGCGCCCGGCCTGGGCGTGGGGAACCCGGGGGTGAATCACATGCTGCAGGACTACCAGACATTATGAACGTAGGATGAACCCTAATGAGGCTGTGGGTTTTTCTTTTATTTGTCGTGTTTGGGTTTTTTTTTCCAGTCTTTAGACCTGGGTTGGGAAAAAAGAGATGTACATTCTATCAATTCGTTCGCTTGTTTTACTTTTAATTCAACAAGTTTTATTTTCTGCTACAACCTTCACGGTAGAGCAAACCCCCCCCCCCCCATCCCCATCAAAGAACTATCCATGTGTCCAATTCGATACATGCAGAAAGAAAGTCATCGTCTCTGCCCCCCCCCCCCGTGAGTGCTACACTTTTGACACCCGCAGTGCTTACTCTGTGACACTGAGTGCTGCACTATGGCATGCAGTGCTGCTCCACGACGTGCAGTGCTTACTTTTTTTATATATATTTTTGTGACACCGAGTGCTACCCCAATGACAGTGCAGCCGTTACACCATCACACGCAATGCTACATTGTCTGATGGCTTGGGGGGAAAAAAAACACATCGACGGTCAGTTGTTTATTTGGCCACCACCATGGATTTAAAAAAAAAAGATGGACAGATTACTGCGGTCACCACTGCTGTGCCACATCCAGTGTTAATGTGCCATCACTGACGGCTGTCAGTAGAAAGCATGAAACCCTTCAGCTGTTTTTTTTTGTTCAATGACAAGTGAAGCCGACCTGATTTCTGCTTCTCTATTTTTTTTTTGACATCTGAGCTGCCAGAATCCAAGTTGGAAATGTCGACAATCATATTTGTTGTATTTTTTTTTCTTTGGCTTTTAGTTAAATGTTTTTTTTTTTTATATTTACAAGTTGGATGCAATCAATGCTATTGACACTACTCAGATGAAAATGTTCATTTCCAGGACATTGTAATGCAGGACTATTTTAATTTTTGGAAAACGTAGGGTTGGATTACATTGTAAAGAGTACTTACTATTTCACTGTTAGTTGTTTTACATCAACTTTACTGTAAGATTGTGTGTTTTTTTTTTTTTGGAATGTCAAGTGAATAGTGTATGGCAGACTATACGTGAAAATATCAAATAAATGCCAGAGTGTTCATCTTGGACTCCTTTCTCGACAGCCTCATTTAATGATGACGTCATTGTATAGCTACATTCTTTACTGTTGTTATTGTTTGTTTTTTTTTGCACATCAAATGAAATAATTTAAAAAAAAAAATTGATATGTTTACAGACTAATAAACAATAAAGACTTTTTCCCCGTAAAAAAATCAACAATATTTCAAAACTATTCGTGAATTTTCGAGAGTTTCATTAATGAGTCTGCTATTTAAACATTTGTACCCGTGTGTACATATATTGTTGTTTTAAATCCTCCTTATTACAGTTGTCTACCAATTTATCCGAGACTAACACTAGATCCAGGGTTCGTCAGGTTTTTTGCCTGTATACACAGCGATCACTGGACGACATATTAATGAAGTTAGCGAGAGAAAAAACAAAAATCCAGAAACAACAATCAACAACCCAGAAACACGTTTGATCGTGTCGCTGCTGAATGTAGCCATGCACGGCCAAAACCATAAAGACAAACTTGACACTTCGGTCCATTACAGCAGTCACAATGTGTTCAATAGAACACCGACCCATTAAATTCAACCCCAAAGTATTAACATGGATATATATGCCAGTGTAACAGTTGGTGAAGCAGTATCCAGCAGTTTAAAAAAAAAAAATAATAAACAAAATTACAATAACTTGTAGAAAGCCAATCATAAATGAATTTAATGAAACGTTGAATGATCTCCATAATTGATTGACCTCGGGTGGGGGGGGGGAAGGCGTAAATTAAGAATAATGAATAACAAAGGCTAAATGTATAACATGACCAGTTAGCAGGCATGTTTTATGAACTATTTCTGACATAGGATGACATGTGGGGTAGACAGCTAAAGAATTATGATGACATTTAAAGGAAAATAATGACACGCGATGACATGTAAAGAAAGATAACGGTATCTGACACCGTTGTCTTATAGTTCACTGGATACCATCCTATTGTAGCTGTATTTAAGACTGCTGTCTTATAGTTTACTGGATACTATCCTATTGTAGCTGTATTTAAGACCGCTGTCTTATAGTTCACTGGATACTATCCTATTGTAGCTGTAATTAAGACTGCTGTCTTATAGTTCACTGGATACTATCCTATTGTATCTGTAATTAAGACTGCTGTCTTATAGTTCACTGGATACTATCCTATTGTAGCTGTATTTAAGACCGCTGTCTTATAGTTCACTGGATACTATCCTACTGTAGCTGTATTTAAGACCGCTGTCTTATAGTTCACTGGATACCATCCTACTGTAGCTGTATTTAATGCTAGGCGATATCAGTAGAGTGATATTTTAGGCCTATTTAGAGAATTATATCCGTAACATGGAGATAATCCTTCAACCCACTGTCGTCTATAAAGATTTAAGACTATAGTTGTTTTTTTTTTAATTTCATCAATAAATGTAAAACTGGCCAAAAAAAAAAATCTTCTTTTATCGAACTAGTGAAATTGTCAAGCTTAATAAAAAAATTATTGATTTTGTCCCCCCCCCCCACACGAAGTGTACACCTGTGTGACGAAATGAAATAAAACAAAACAACAACAATACAAATGAAAGTTAGTTGGTGAGTAGTTTATTTAGGTGGACATAGGTCAGTCTGTGGCCTGAATGTGTTTCTATCATTATAATTGTGTGTGATTGGTCAGCTTTTGGTGGTCAAGCTTTAAACTCTTTTTGTTTTTTATTGTCTCCATTTTCATCCCCTGACATTTGTGATCAGATTCATTGATATTGTTTTATTTTTTTTTATTATTTTTTGCTAACAACCGGGACAATAGTTTGTAGGACAGGCCCCCCCCCCATGGGAGACCCAGCCCGTTTACAATAGCTGTAGCCAGTGGCGTCATTAGGGGAGGGGGTAAGGGGGGGACCGCACCGAGTGACACCAACCACAGTGACGCCACTGGTTGTAGTCCATTAGTATTTTGCATTAATACCTCTTCAACTGTTATCATAATTAGACCAAGTCCGTTTCTGTCCCCCCCCACCCCCCTCCCACCCTATATATAAAGATGAGGGGATGCCTCTTATTCCAATAACGACTACAGCAGTGCTTAACTATGGGCATGAAGTAATTGTCGTGTTCCGCCATATCAGAGTCTGAAATGAAAATGGAGGCAACACATTGGATTTCTAGTTTAATTCTAATGTCTATCGGTTATATATATATATTTTTTTTTTAAATTAATATTTTATTGCTTTTTAAAATTTTGTTATGAAGTATTCATGTGTATTGCGTCATGAGATACGCCATACTTATCCATAATTTTTTGTTAACGCATGTATAGGTTATTGAAAGCTCAATAGACTTGCTAAATTATTTTAATTTTACATGCACGCTTCATCTAGTTTAGTATACATATCTAAAGAACCAACGAATGGTGCTGTGAATATCGTGTTCTTTTTTCAAAACCCTAACAGCTTCCATCTGTAACCACTTTTAGTTAGAGGCTAAAGCTTGGCATGGATGCATTGAGCGAGGCACATGACCAATTCATTGATATGTCACACTTGTTAGAGAGTATATATACAAAGAGTTTGAGCACTATTATCGCTTTGAATTTTTCTCAACTGTCGACTTATTATTGACCCGTGGTATAACAGATGTAGTAGGTAGGGAGCGACCGATAATCGGATCGCTATCGGTATCGGGCCGATATTCGCACTATCGGTTAATATCGGATCGGCCGATTGTTGTAGGGAGCGACCGATAGTCGAACCGATATTGGCACTATGGGTTAACTGTCGGATCGGCCGTTTTTTGGCTGCCGATACATTGTTTTTTTTTTTTTTCACAAAGAGTTGCAGAAAAGAAAATCAGTAAATAACCCAATTCTATAACCAGATCAGACAAGATTTAAAAAAAAAAGGAAAAAAAAACCCGTACACAGAAATTGTCACGTATACATCAGAGATACGACCTTGAAACAATAGGATTGGCATTTCTTAATTCTAATGTATGACCTTGAATGATACCATTAGTGAACATCTGTGCGTATTTTTTGTTGGGATGGGAAGTTGGGGGGGGGGGGGAACAAGACTTACGTGTCGGCGAA
Source organism: Bulinus truncatus (assembly GCA_021962125.1). Taxonomy (NCBI): domain Eukaryota; kingdom Metazoa; phylum Mollusca; class Gastropoda; family Planorbidae; genus Bulinus; species Bulinus truncatus. The sequence goes on from JAGDYQ010000039.1 coordinate 3,169,229, forward strand.
GTGTCACGAAATATGACAGGGAAGGGGTAAGCATGGGTTGACATACGTCATTAGCTGTATTAGCACGAGAGAAACACGTGTTTGGCAATTGGCATTGTTGTTGCTTAAGGGGCTGTCCATTAATTACGTCAACAAAATAGGTGGGAAGGGGGGGGGGATCAGAAAATTTTTGACAATTGTTGACAAGGGGGAGGGGAGGGAGGTCAAGAAAAGTTGACGTCAACAATGTTACTTTTTTAAATTTAATATAATTACTTAATAAATAGGAAAATTAAGCAGCGTTTGTAGTTCTGTGTTACACACTCGCTTAACATTCAGTATTTTAATTAAACTAACTATATTCCTACTAATTTTGCCACATAAACATTTTGGAAGCCACCTTTTTAGGGTAATCAAATGTTGACGTAATTTTATAGGGGGGTCTCGGAAAGTTTGACAAGTTGTTGACAAGGGGGGGGGGAGGTAAAAATCGCCAAAAATTTGTTGACATAAATAATGGACAGCCCCTAAAAATAAAATATCGGTATCGGTATTTTAATTAAACTAACTATATTCCTACTAATTTTGCCACATAAACATTTTGGAAGCCACCTTTTTAGGGGGGGGGGTAATCAAATGTTGACGTAATTTTATAGGGGGGTCTCGGAAAGTTTGACAAGTTGTTGACAAGGGGGTGAGGTAAAAATCGCCAAAACTTTGTTGACATAAATAATGGACAGCCCCTAAAAATAAAATATCGGTATCGGTATCGGTAAAAATGCTGGGGGCAAATATCGGTATCGGACTATCGGTAAAAAGGCATATCGGTCGCTCCCTGGTAGTAGGAACCGCTGACAAAGAGAAACCGCACCTATAGACATAAAACACGACAGTTCAACTCTTGTTGCTAAACTAGGTCAGTGCGGCTTTGGCATAGCAAACATTGACTATCTATTTCAGAGTTCCCCTAACCATTTCGCGTCTGCATCATGCAACAACTATCTAAAACGCTTATACGCCCGTTAAATGTAACTTATAAGGTTAAATCATAGTAGGCAGTTGCCTTTTTAAAACAAGCTCATTTTCAAATTGCCCCCCCCTGCCTCTTAATCAGTCCAAATTAGTTTTCTAATATCTCTTTTTGATTTTTATTGATGAAGTAACGCTGGCATCCCTGTTTCTGCAATAGTTAACAGACGACTGTGTCTACTGTATTAGTTATTCTAGCCATCTCGATAGAAATGTCCGCCCTGTCATGAAACTTTGATAGAGTTCAGTGACAACGTGCTATGACCTTTGACCCCCCACTCACCACTAGACATTAACGTGATATAGCACACAAAAAAAAAAAAGGTTTTCAAATAACACGACCACTCCCCCACCCCCCCCCCCCCCATGGAACCCCACCCCGCATTAGTAAATTCTTTATGTCATCTAGCTTCTTACGCGACTAACTTCTTGTGTGATTAAATGGCATAATCAAATCTTGTGCGAAATGAATTGAATGTTTCATGAAGAAAATAATTAACATGACGTCATCAACCTACGTGTACCCGGCGTGGCTATACTTGTGAAAAGCTTTTTATGAGGTTCGCTCCTTTCATAATTCAAACTGTAGATGAATAAAGTTTCGGTTTATTATTATTTTTTTTTTAGTGCAATAATGATCTAAGTGTAAATGAAATGTGAAGTCTTGTTAACTCACTTGATGCCACAAGATGACTTGTGTTGTTCTAATTGAAAACCAAACATATAAATGTGTCATTTATGTATGCTTGCTTGTATGTGATTTTTTTTTAAATTTCATAACAGAGTGTAAAATATATTAGTGGTCGCCATACTGTATCAAGATACAAATAATTCTATATATTGATATTTATATACACATATATTTAAATCGATTTTTTTGTATAAGTTAGTTGTTCTTAGTTGATTTTTTTTGTTCTTATGTATGTTAAATTTGTTCACGCGACATATTTTGAAAAAATAAAATGTTTTGCTATCTGAGCATCTTAGTTAGACATGGCTGAGAAGATAGAGAGAGAGAGTGAGAGGGTGAGCGAGATAGAGAGAGAGAGAGAGAGAGAGAGAGAGAAAGAGAGAGAGAGGGTGAGTGAGTGAGAGAGAGCAGATCTACTGAGGTTTCATTTGATGTGATTGTAGACTATTATTTGTTTATCTAAACTATATCAACCAACTAAGCCAAGTTTCAAAGTAAATTAGAAACACAGTATAATATTGTTTTAATTCAACGTTGAACCGTAGACTAAATTCATTGTGCAAGATGGAGGTGGTGGTGGTAGTGGTGGGGGGGGGGGGGATATGACGTCACTGGTATGGATATGACGTAGCTCACATCCTATTTTATTAATATTTTTGTCCAGATTTTTGTTCGGTCACGTGATAACGATGACGTCATATTAACGGAAATGTATTTTTTTTTGCCTAATTAAATCTTTAGCAGGCTAACAGCCTGGTTTTTGCTCTTGTCCATTATACTATTGTCAATCACATTATCTGTTTTATTATGATATTTAAAGACATTATTGAAGAAATATTTTTTAAAAAGTTCATCTGCTTCAACTTAACAAAGAATGTTCTCTCTAACGTAGTTGTTGGTGTGTCTGTGCGTGCGTGTGTTTGTGTGTGTGTGTGTGTGGGTGTGTCTGCGACCTTGACATGCTGTCATTCAAAGTATTAGGTGCTATTGTGTTTTTCTATTTTTTTTTTTTTAAACAATTCATAGACCAAAGAATAAACCGAAAGGTATACAAACATAGGTGCTGCCAAATAAGTTGTTTTATATGATATGTGTGTATGTAAACGATACGATAACAGTGTACATAAGCATACGTTATGTATTAAACTTTACAACCAAAATATCCATAGCCTGTACAAAAAAAAATATTCATTGATTATATTTGTGTTTGTTTTGTTTAATGGCGTGTTTTTTGGCTGCAGTATGTCTGCATCTACTCGACCTGGGATAGTAAGAAACATCTCTTAGTTGGCACGTCCAGTTTTTAGAAGTATATGTTCGTAGTTAAATTTTTTAAAAGAAAAAAGGCGGGAATGGATCCGCGCATGTTGGTTTCAGTTTTATAAAATAATCATGTGTACAATGTTCAGTTTTATAAATTCATCTTGTGTACATTTATGTGTGTGTACATATCACGTATTAAGCATAATGTCATTTGTGATTGTGTAATATTTTTTTCCCCTTTTTATTAGACAACGGATTAATAATAATTATAATTATTAAACATGTTTTAATGAGATAAAAAAATAATTTGGATTTTCTTGTTTTTTTTTTTAATTCTGCGTTCTTTATTTGTTATGTTTTGATATCAATTTTATTTTATTTATGTGTATTATTTGTAAAATAAAAAATTGCTTGAATTCTAAAGACATTTACTGTGAAGGATGTTGTGTAACATTTAAGATATTAATAACGTGAAAACCCATTTTCTTTCTTTCTGAGCTGGCTGTTAAGGTTTAGGAAATCAATCTAGGTTGGGTAAATGCAAAACCGTTCTTGGGCATTGTGGGGCATCAGGCAGAGAACGTCAACAGGTGTTTTGGAGGCCCTCAGTACATAAACTGTCGGGGCCCTTTAAGCACCAGTTTTGAACAGAATTACTACATGAAGGGGTACATTGGAAATGATGGGGCCTTTAGCTGTTGCGTAGTTTGTCTATCAATTCAAACAGGTCATTGGGATCTTTGATTTTAACCTCTGGTAGTCAGTGTCCGGTATCTTTTGGTTGGGTCTCTGCTCTCTAGTAGATAATCCCAATGAATTTTGTTTTAGTTGGGCAACTACTCCCATCTAGCGATTAGGGTCAAAGATCTTTTAAGTTAGAACGTCGGTTGTTAAGGCTGAAGACCTTTTAGTTCTGGCGCTGGTAGTAAGGTAAGGGTTTATTTTACGAAGTGGCTACGGACTCAGCCAACGCGCATGAGCTCTAGCGCTTAGACGGACTATTTTTTTGTGTGCGCATTAGGTTTAGGGATAGGGTTAGGGATAGGGTTAGGGATAGGGTTAGGGATAGGAGCAATATCTATAGCTGGACCACGAAATCCAGCAATCGCGCATGAAAAATAGTCCGTCTAAGCGCTAGAGCGCATGCGCGTTGGCTGTATCCGTATCCACTGCGTTTAGTGTCAAGTGTTAGCCCATTTTTTTGTGATTTCCGGATGTCAAACAGGTAATTAATAAACAACAACAAAGGTACCAAATGATGCCCGATGCTAATTTGAAGAAATTAAGTGAACAATGATCATTAAAGCGCCAAATATGTTGGTCAACCATTAGCCCAACCGGAAGTCGGAGTCTTAACAGAAGACAGTCTTCATCAGATATTTTACGTTGTAATTTAATTCTGTAAATTAAAAAAAAAAGGGTCATTGCAAAGACCGGAAATGCATCCCCCCTCCCACAGCCTCACTTTACGAAGTGCTTTATGTGTATTACCACTATTTGATACTTTAAAAAATGACCAACATTATTAAGCAGGGTTGAAATGACCTACATCGACAAGAATATCATTGGGTATTTTCTAAACTGCTAAACTTTACTTGGAGAAGATCTTGCGAGCAGGAAATAAAAATCTGCAAACAGACATGGGGGGGGGGGGGGGAGTTGAAAAAGGCCTCCCAAAACAGAGTGCGCTGGAGAGTGGCTGCAGGGGCCCTTTGCTCCACAAGGAGTTCAAGGCATTAAGTCAAGTCAAAATAAACTCCATTTAGAAAAATTCTGGTTTGATTTCATGAAAAAAGGGAAGGGGGTGGGGCGGAGCGGGGGGTATCTCTTAAGGCTGGGTGGTCTAGGTTTCAAATTACGATCTTATAACGCACACCGGATCCTTACTCCCCGACCCCCCCCCCCCAACCACCACCACGACCCTACACAACGACGACTAATACCCCTCCATATATCAAGTCAGTGAATGGATCAGAAGTGCACCATGTTTTACCTGCAGAGTTGAAATATTAGGAGATCAATATCTCACTCTTCAATGTGATTTATTTTAAATTTTGTATATACAATAACTGAAATTTGTTGAAATACAAACAATATAAATCACGAGTGTCTGAAATGACCTAGTATTCTACACGGATAATGATTTCATTTTTCAATCTTTTTATCCTTTTATTAATATGATGAATAAAGATAAATAAATTAGACATCTTTAGTATAAAACAAAAAAGTACAAAGGAATATAGATTAATAATCTTTCAACATTTAATCAGAGTTCTAAAGAGTATAGAATCATCATTACATGAATTATAGAGATGTAGATGAATTATGAATCCGTTAAACCCAACAACCATCATGAAGACTACACATCGAGACATATGGTTAAAAACTGTTGCTGTATTTTAAAGTTGGCATCTGTTTATGTATTTATGTCCAATGTTATTGACATTTACAGATATATATATATATATATATATATATATATATATATATATATATATATATATATATATAATGTAGAAAATAAACAAAATTGGAATGTTGGGAAACGAAGAAATAGGTCACATTAATAAACATTTAGAAATCAATGACGTCACGGGTTTGAGGTGCAGATGAACTTAAGGATGTGGGTCTGTCACATATTGCGACATAGTGTAACATAATGCGACGTATTGTGACACATTGCGACATAGTGTAACATAATGCGACGTATTGTGACACATTGCGACATAGTGTTCATCGCATCACAAGTACATCAGGGAGGGACAATGGCCCATGTTTCGATGCAATATGAGTTTTTCCGGCATAAAAACGAAGGCTATAGGAGGAAAACAGTTGTAACGAGTTGAAGTGGACACACTGAATGTCTAGTACACCGGATAAATAGGCCGGATGACAGGGAGAGGTCAACATCTGCTGGACGATAGGAACTTGACCATTTTTATTTTTCTACTTGCTACATTATATATATTTTTTCTTACTAAATTCTGTTTGTTTGGTGTTTTATTTCCTGCTAAATTTTCGTCTTCTAATTTCTGCGTTCTGTTTTCCAATAATTAAAACTGTGTTTTGATTTCATCATGACGTTTAACGATCATATCTTGACTAATTACTTCCACATCAATGTGAGTAATGTGTGTATAAGGGTCAGGATGAAAACTAGACAGACTTGACTTGCATTATTTGCAAACTAAACATTAATATCTTACAGTTGTAGACAATCTGTTATTGGTTGAAGCGCTACCGTACTTTGGTCTTCAATTTGTACAACAGACTTATAAGATAGGATTTCAAAAAATAAATAAATGAATAAAGTAAAAAGTGTAAAGGACAACATAAATTGATGATGTCATTATGATATTTTTTTAAAAATGTTTGTAGATAGAAAAGTAAAAATTTAATTTCAATGTTTCGATACTTATAATTAGTCAATATGTTGAAATATTTTGTATCTAACGATTACATTGTTAACATTATAAAAAAAAAATGTCATAAAATGTATTTTTAGGCTGTAACGTGATTTTTAGAAAACTATTCTTTTTTTTTGGACGGTTATTTTAATCAACAAAATATTAATGTACGAAAACAAAACAAAAAAAAAAGAATTGATTCTGATTTTATGGTCGTTTTAATATTTTTTTTATTTTTAATCACCATTCAATCTGAGGCAAGCTTTAATCGCTTGATTCAGGACATAACAAAAAAAAAATGAAGACAAATTAACGATACTCTATTAACAGGACTACGGATGTTAGAACGCTTGATTATCGAACTGGGTCGGTGCCTCTGGGTGTTCAATCAGGTCGTGGTGAAAATCTTCTCAAAGTCCCCAAAGTTCAACAAGTGTTTTTTTTTAAATGGGTACCTATCTTTAGCCTGGGACGTAAAGGTTGCTGGACGTTATGCCACACAATCGCTAAAACATGCCGTGGCTAGTGGCCTACTAGTGCCTACACAAACAGGTGAGTTATGCATACAACACATCTGCCACGACGGCCGTTAAGCGCTAAGGGGAATCTCACGTTACGTTACTTTCAGGAGACAGACCAAGGGTAGGCAAACTTTTGGGTTCGCGGGGCGCATTGGGCTCTTAAATCTGATCGGAGGGCCGGACCATCATGGGCCTATGTATGGGCGGGGGGGGGGGTTTGCATGAACGAATATAAATTAAATGTAAACGCCTTAACGTAAGTGTTGTGCTTCACTTGTTAAACATGTAGCGGACCAGATCAAACAGTCCGGCGGACCGGATTCGGCCCACGTGTGGATATTTTGCCCGTTGCTGAGATAAACGCGCACACAATACACAGCAGCCGTGTCTTGCCTTATATAGCAACTTTGTCTTCTCCTACCCAACAAATGTGTCTTCTCTACCCATCAACTGTGTCTTCACCTACCCATCAACTGTATCCGTCCATCATTGCCGGCTACTGTGTCTTCTCCTTCCCATCAACTGTGTCCTTCCATCATTGTAGGCTACTGTGTCTTCTCCTTCCCATCAACTGTCCTTCCATCATTGCCGGCTACTGTGTCTTCTCCTGCCCATCAACTGTGTCAGTCCATTGCTGGCTACTGTGTCTTCTCCTTCCCATCAACTGTGTCATTCCATTGCCGGCTACTGTGTCTTCTCCTTCCCATCAACTGTGTCAGTCCATTGCCGGCTACTGTGTCTTCTCCTTCCCATCAACTGTGTCATTCCATTGCCGGCTACTGTGTCTTCTCCTTACCATCAACTGTGTCATTCCATTGCCGGCTACTGTGTCTTCTCCTACCTTTCCAACAATCTTGCAAATTCCTAGACTCAGAAAACAATATCTCCTAACCCAGGTGTGGGTGGGGGTGGGGGGGGGGGTGGCGCATACTGACAGCACAGTCTCCTGGCCGATTCCCCACCTCAGCAATTGTTGTTTTTTTTTTTCGTCCTAAATCCCATTATTCTTTTTCAGTTCTCCTTCACTGAGTTTCATGGCTTTTTGTCACCATGCGAGTAATGAGGGAGATTCGAAAAAAAGTGGCTTTTTTCCCCCACCCTCTATACATTTTCTTCTCTGCGCTCTGCCGCGACCGATGGCGAATGTTCCGGTTAGAAATTTTATGAATGAAGTGAATCCAGGCAGATCTTTTTCATCGCCTGATGGTTCGATAGCCGAGCATTTGACCTAGACGTGATACCAACCCCTGGAGGGTATAGGGAAGGGGTGGGGGGGCGTGTTTATGAACCTGCCACCTACATGTTGGCAGTCTCTGTTGTTATTTTTTACCTGGGTACAGAATGGTGAGGCATTGTTTGTTTTAGTACTCGGCTGGAGTACACGGAACAAATAGACATTAATACACCAGTGCATTGTTATATTTTGTTGTATACATCTTGTTCTATACAGAAAATATATAACATATAGTTAGATAAATATATAGAAAGAATATATAGATAGATGGAATCGGAATAGATAGATATAGATGGGCAGGTAGGAACTTAGGTAGGTAGGTAGATATTAGATTATTAGATATATAGACAGACAGACGGATGGATGGATGGATGGATGGATGGATGGATGGATGGATGGATGGATAGATAGATAGATAGATAGATAGATAGATAGATAGATAGATAGATAGATAGATAGATAGATAGATAGATAGATAGATAGATAGATAGATAGATAGATAGATAGATAGATAGATAGATAGATAGATAGATAGATGGATGGATGGATGGATGGATGGATGGATGGATGGATAGATAGATAGATAGATAGATAGATAGATAGATAGATAGATAGATAGATAGATAGATAGATAGATAGATAGATAGATAGATAGATAGATAGATAGATAGACAGATAGATAGATAGATAGATAGAAGTTTGGTTGTTTTATTTTCCAAAAAACTTTACTTCTTATCTGATAGACTTTCTTCAGACGTTAATGAGATCATACAAAAGTTACTGTTAGAATTTTTTTTTTATTTATATGCTACAAGCTTTTCGACGACGATATTTTCGGTGCGTATGTTGTACAATGAAAAGTTGGAGCGTCTGACAATACATGTGATGCGGGGTTTGGAGGGGGGAGGGCGGTGGGCGGGGAGGGGGGAGAAAGAGAGAGAGAGAGGGGGGGATACTTAACTGCAGTGTAGGTTAAACTTGTCCAATAAAGATGACAAAAACAGATGACAGCTAACGCGGCCACAGATCGATAACCACCCCCCCCCAATCATTAAATATGTAGAATAACTTGTTCGTTGATTAATATAAGATGCCACATTACCCTCCTTCCATTTACAGGGACACTCCCTCTGGCACCCACGGCCGATGACCATCTGGACCTCGTAAAAGAACGGGACACGGACAAACATGCCCGACGGGCAAACAGTTTCCGTCATGCCTGGAAATGTCAGACAGAAGGTGCATGTGTGTGTGCGTGTGTGTGTGTGTGCATGTGTGTGGGTGTGTATGTGTGTGTGTGTGTGCGTGTGTTATCGCTTTAGGCTAACATTGTCAATAAATAATAATTAGAATGGTTTTATTTTTATTGCCATTGTCTGATTGTTGGCATTGCCATTGTATGATGGTTGTCTTCTTCATAAATGGCAGTTTAATTAATTGGCGTTGAGTACTATGAATGTTGAAGAGTAAGAATTGTGAAGAATTGGAGAGATGAGTACGGGGGGGGGGGGGGGAACGGCTGAAACAGGTCGGCAGAAAAAAAAATGCAAGGCCTTCATTACGCAAGTATTTGCGGCCCCCATGCTAATCTCTCTCTCTCTCTCTCTCTCTCTCTCTCTCTCTCTCTCTCTCTCTCTCTCTCTCTCTCTCTCTCTCTCTCTCTGTCTAAGACACATTTAGTAATGTGTGTATAACAAGACGTATCATAGGCTGAAATTACAAAACATACACCCATACACATGGGCGTATTCATGGGGGGGGGGGAGGGCAAGGGGGGGCATCTGCCCCCCCCCTACATTTTGAAAAAATGTCATAAAGTTGTTATTTGCCCCACCCTGGAAAAATTTTTGCCCCCCCCCCCATGGAAAAATTCCTAGCGACGCCCATGCCCATACAATGAGTAGTTAATAAACATGCTCTTGTTTCAGCAGTTAGTGTTAATGTTTGGTCAATAATATACGTTCATCTCTTACATCGTCTTAACCACTAATGGGACGGGATTTTTTGTAGTGCCTTTCCGTCATCCATACATTAACTGATGATAGTTCGATGGCAATGGAGGCAGCACGGGGACACATACAGGTTACTGGATTTCTACAATTCATGTTACCATTTAGATTTGGTGTTGTAGGGTGTCCAGTTCCCTGGTTTACTAAGGGGGGGGGGGAGTCTTCATAATTTTATTAAAACGGCTATGACATCATCTGTATTCCAAACTTTCAAGTAGTGTTGTTTTAGTCCCAGGTCATATTTTAGTTTCAGTTTTTATTTCGTTTTGTCTGTAATAATTTTAGTTTTCGTCTAGTTTTAGTCTTGATTCTAATTTTAGTTTTAGTTTTAGTTCTCGTTGACGAAAAGTCAACATTTTCGTCAACGAAGGTTTTAGTTTTAGTTTTCGTCAACGAAAACAACACTACTTTCAAGTAGAGATACCCTGAAAAATATCTCCAGTTTATCTGTTAGGGTGTATTTAGACTTCAAAATTGAATAGTTTTTAAATGTATAGCACGGCTGAAACCAGTAAATCTGAGGCTCCTGACCGGCTATGACAACGGGGCCCCTTCTGCGCACCCCCCTCTCCCAACTCATTTTACAGTAATAATAAATAAATAAATATAATTTCTAATAGCCTCCCCTTTATTGGGGATGGCAAATACGCAGCACACGTTCCAAACTGGGAATGCCAGAAAACTTTCTTGGCACGCTAAAAGAAAAAAATGTAAAACAAAAAAAATCAACATAAAATACATTAATCTGTAAATACTAAAATGAAAATTAAAAAAAAAAAAAAACATAATGTTTAGGCACGCGCTGAAAAAAATTCATTTTAAAATGTTTTATTTTTAGCCCCTCCCTCTCCCCCCCCCTCCACCTCCCCTCCTCCCAGAAGTTTTATTAAAGTTACTTTGCCACATTTTAACAGAATGGTTTCTTTAAACTATAGTATCAATTTTAACTTACGAATTTTATTTTAAAGTAAATTGCTCACACTTAATATATATATTTTTTTAATTAAAGTAAATGTTAACCTACTCCAGCCCCGTAGCGTGAAAATTCTACAGCAGGGCTAGGCATTCTTCAGCAGGGGCCAGGCATTCTACAGCAGGGGCCAGGCAATCTACAGCAGGGGCCAGGCATTCTACAGCCAGGGGCCAGGCCAATAGCGGGGGGGGGCATGAAATAAATTTTACTAAGTAGAGCAAACTAGCAGAGGGGGCCAGACAAAACGCAGCCTTCCCCCTCCCCATTGTATTGTCGTTGTATTGCCAACTCTCAACAGTTTATTATAGTATACTCCCAGCTCTGTGCACACTTGTCTCTTCCACTTAAAGCCAATGCAAATGAGAAAAAGAAAAACCCAAAGCGTGAAATGGTGTATTGTTGGTCGTGAAACGGGTGTATTGTTGACTGTATACAGACACACTTGACATCCCCACACGTTCACGCTTGGTTGCGCTTCCCCCCCCCCCCCGTGTTCTGAATGCCAACATAAACTTCCTTTATTTTTTTTTTACGGTCTGGTATTGTAACTTCTCCCAGTACCCCACCCCCAGTACCCCACCCCCCAGAGCTGTTCTGGCAATAGGTAACGTCAGGTCAACTGCACGTGACACAACCAATTAGATTCTTTTTACTGGGCCCATAAAATAAATTGACACTGACAGCAACATTTCGATCTTCTATTTTTTTTTGTCTACCCTTTGAGTGAATATTCGAAAACAAAAGTAATAGAATTCTGCGTCTGTTTAGAGATTTTTTGTTGTTTGTGTGTGTGTGTGTTCCGTTCAATGTATCTATTATTTTTGTTTTTTTCAACTAAAAGTTCAATTAGAGTTAGAATACAAAGGGACCCTATTGTTCGTGAAAAGGGAGAGTTACTGCCCCCTTTTTTTTTAAAATATTACGACACACGTTATGAGAATGACTTGAGAATATTTGCATTGATGGGCCAAACTTTGATGTTTCGGTGCATCATGGGATGCAGAACAAGGTGCAGCCAATTACGTAGGCCAGTCTTTAAAAATAATATGACATGTTTTATGCTGATGTTAATAGAGATATGACGATCGAAACAATGCGATGACATTTTTTATTATGGAAGTTTTAATGGAACACACATTAAATAAGCACATTACGACATCGCTGTTAGTGTGTTTCGATTAGTTTCAGAGACTACTTGGGATGCTTTGATGTTTCCCAATACAACCAAGTTAAGAAAAAAATAATTTAATTACATCGTATTTACGTAAAACAGTTTTTTGTTTATATCAAACGAGAAGAAGCGAGTAATAAACGTAAACAAGTCCATAAACAGTAGAGCATCCAATAAATTCGATCGGTAACTTATTAGTTGAAGCGAAAATTATTTTTTGAAAAAAAGTGCAGAGATATTGTTAAAACGACAAAACAAAGCTATCATGTAAGTAAATAACTAATCTATATAAATAATAGCGGTGTGTGCTCTGCGTTAAATCGAAAATAAAGAATTACTACAACAGTATTCCAGTTTAAAATCGACAAACGTAAACAATAGTAATAAAAATCATGAAAAAAATCGGATCTGCCCGAAACCAAAAAATAACCTAGCCTACCGATCAAACCTAAGGGAACATAACTCTATGCAACGGTTTTGCAGGGTACAGCTGGTATATAAATAATACTGCTTTATGATACGCTCACAAACAATGTATCCCATAATTTCATTTATTATTATTATTATATCCATAAGAATTGGGATTCTCCGTGTATCATTACTTTTGATGTACATGCAAGGAACGGGTTGTCAGCTGGGTCAGTTCTTGTAGTTAGATGCATATTTATCGGCGGACGAACAGGGCTTGCCACGGGCCCCGACCTTAGAGGCCCCTTCACCCTCCCCACACACACATAAACACACATCAATTTTACATTCGTTTTACTGTTTTCATATCGTTTTAAAGGGGTGGGGGGGGGGTGCGAATTGTCCTGTGTGTCTGGGGAATCCTCGAGGGGCCTTAATCCACATAAGCCTTTAACGCCTCATCTACCTCCCCACCATGGGACAAATCTGTGATGGCCAAAAAGGGACCCCGAGAGTCACAATAAAGTGAATGTTGATGGGGGCTCCGACTCGAGACTTGCACAGCCACTCAGTCGTCACTGCTCACTGTTTGGGAATCACTGCATGTTATGAAATTAAGTTGATATCCAATAGCTGGGAATGGGAAAATCATTATTATAATTGACTTCACAAAGCACATATAGCACGTGATGCTATTTCATTATTTATCTATTTTTATCTAAAAATTCACACATAAGAATATCAGGATGTCGTGTCAATGCAGTTGCAAACTCTGCAAAGGAATTTAAGATTGTCTACTTCCTGAAACTCAAAAAAAAAACGCGTCCCCAATCAAGGAAGAATCGTTTAGTTCCTGCATTGTGCAATGTTTCATTGTGATCTCAAGGAGGGGGGCCCATGTCTTTAGTATTTGAACCATACCAAAACACCCCGTTCCGGAACTGTGCGACAATGGATGGGCGTAACCTTTGCACGTGTTACCTTCACGTCCGTTGAAAGTAGATTTAAGTAGGTGGTATTATGAATGGTGACCGGACGCAAATGCCGCATATTTGTCCAGTGTCATGAAATCATAGATATTTAGGCCTCTGACACTAGCCAACTCCCGTATGAAATGTTTTGTAGCTTTTTTGTTGGGGGCTTTAAATTCTTGAATACAATAAGGCCAGAAAACACAAGGTGTACAAGATATATACTTGTTTTTAAATAATTCGAGTTCACACTGAGCGTATGGGTTGGTATGTGTGTAAATAGATAGGCGATTGGGCTAGCATGCAGACGTAATGATTGTCAGCGGGAAAAAATAGCAGAAGCAGTTAACACGGAGAGAGGAGATCCGGAAGGCAGACAGACAGATAGACGGGCAGACAGAAAGGCAGACAGACAAACCGATAGGCGGGTAGGACGACGGGCAGACAGACAGGCAGTCAAATAGATAGAATGCTAAACAGCCAGATGGCCGGGTTGACATAATTAATATTTCTTCTTCCTAACAATTTTAACTCTTGCATTTACCATTTTAATTTCGATATTGAATCAAATCTCCAAGATAAGCACATTAACAAACATACAAACACACAAGCATACAAACACACCAAAAAAAAAAAAAAAGCACACAGAGAGAATAGACTATGCGAGACAGACAGACACAGCCAGAGAAGGGAAACGCCGGAGTCACTGAAGCGTGCAGTGTCTGTAGCAGAGTTCATTACCGCTTTCAATGGGGGTCCGGGGCCCGTTGCTGGAAGCCGGGGGTGTTTACAATGAATGGAGCGTTAGATGGTCCCCGGAGATAACCGCTGGCAGATCTTGACGGGCCTGGAGATGGCAATCACAGATTAAAGTTTGTGACATGTTTCAATACCACTTGACTGTACTGCATGTTAGTGACAAACTTTATTTTTTTTTTCAAATTTAATTTCTTCAGTCTGTGAGATGTGAATAATAGAGTCCCCACAGAAGAAATATATGATGTTATAGTGGACTGGATGTAGATATGTGAAATATATGATGTTATAGTGGACTGAATGTAGATATGTGAAATACATGATGTTATAGTGGACTGGATGTAGATATGTGAATTATATGATGTTATAGTGGACTGAATGTAGATATGTGAAATACATGATGTTATAGTGGACTGGATGTAGATATGTTAAAAAATGATGTTATAGTGGACTGGATTTAGATATGTGAAATATATGAATCGATGTTATGGTGGACTGGGTGTAGATATGTGAAATATATGAATAGATGTTACGGACCCATTATTTCTGAGAGAACGCTGTTTCTATTTACTTTATGTTTATAGTTGAGACAGCAAATGTAGTAAATAGTTCTATTGTTTGCTTCTTGGTTTCACGGCTGTGTTTAGAGAAGAGCAATTTTAGCCGATAATGGTTTATAAAAATACGACTAAAGTTAATAAACATAGAGTAATAGAGGATAGCATGACGAAGACTTGGTCCAATGTATTCTATGTAGAACACCAGACCTGTTTGTTAAAGAGTTAACTTCGAATGAAGTATTGCAGTGATGCAGGAAGCATCTATACAGATATTCCTTCGGCATGAAAAGGTATTGCAGGACTACTCGGATCTTGTGAGACATCTTCATAGGCCAGTGTCTGGAATGTACCAAGTTTTTAGTACCAAACTACACCAGAAAATGTGTTCTCAACATACGCCACTTACTTCGTAATGTCTCGGGCGACGGTCCTAACAAGAGTCCTGTTGATGGTTCATACATGTAAGGAGTCAGTAAGGACCCCCCCCCCCCTTGCCGAAAATATAGTTATCCTGGAAAAAAAAAATTCGCTTCTCTGCAGCGACTGGTGTGCATGTTTCCGATAGCACATCACTGCAGCGAAATAGACACAGAATCAGCTTTGGTCTTAGATACCAGAATTGTGTACCGGTAGAAGCATAGCTTTACAGATCGTTACAACTTTCAAATAGTATAAAACATAAACTTGTCATTCTTATATGGACTTCATATGATATTTATATTGTTATTATGTCAATCAAACATTGGGCTTCATATGATATTTATATAGTTATTATGTCAATCAAACATTGGGCTTCATATGATATTTATATTGTTATTATGTCAATCAAACATTGGGCTTCATATGATATTTATATTGTTATTATGTCAATCAAACATTGGACTTCATATGATATTTATATTGTTATTATGTCAATCAAACATTGGACTTCTAGGTTTATGGGCCGAAGATAAACCACCCGTAACATTATTTTCATGTACACTGCCACATCTTGACCACGGCCGGTTGACCAGATGGACGTGAGTGACGACACGCTCAACTGGACTTGACTTAAACATCATCACGACAGAACGATCTTATTTTTACAAATCGAGCATAAACTTTGTTTACTTTTTACCACAAGCTGATTGGTGGGTGTGTGTGTGGCAGGAAACACTTTGTGGGGCTATTTCACGGACAACATTTTGTAGCAATCATTAGACCAACTGGATTTGTTTAATGACCGGAAGTCTGAAAAAAAAAAAGAGAGGACGCGCTTCACGGACCAGTGACCTTCTCTCCTCGTGGCTTTGACGTAAATTCTATTTGGCTATAGAAATGTTTGTCTTAGGTACGGTTGGGTGGAGCTCTCCAAGTCCAGATCATCTCCCAGAATCCCGTAGGTCAACAATCGTGGCCCGTAGGACTCTCCCTCCACCCCCCACACCCACAACACCCCACCCCCACAACACCCTGCCCAGGCGCTGCTTGTAACTTTTTTTTTTTCGGAAGGTGGGAGCGTCAGCAGGGGAGGCCAGTGGAAGGTTTATTTTATTACGGGCCCTGTCAAGCAAGTTAAATAGCTGTCTGGTTTGATTGTTTGTTAGGGGGTGGAAGTGGTAGCGCGATGGTGGAGGCGTTGGGGGGGGGGTGGGGGGGGGGGAGGAGGAGGCCAAATTATTTCTCGGCGAGGGTGCAGGTAGCATCGTAGCGGACAGTGGAGCGTTCCTTAAACAAATTTGTGAAAGTATCAACAGACTGGCATGTCCAGATCAAACTTGTTGTGTCTACTTTATACATATACTAGCTGTACCCCTGCAAAATCTCTGCATAGAGTTATATCCCCTTAGATTTAATCAGTAGGCTAGGTTATTTTTTTTGTTTCGGGCAGATCCGATTTTTTCACGGTTTTATTTTAAACTGGAATACTGTTGTATTAATTCTTTACTTTCGATTTAACGCAGAGCTCATATCGCTATCATATATATATATATTATGTTTGTGTCTGTGTATGTGTGTGCTCGCTTACTCTTTTCCTTATACATTGATCGATCTTTATGTCTATCCAGTGCCGTCCTCAGGGTTTTGGGGGCCCAAGGGAAAGGTATCTGTAGGGGGGGGGGGTTTACACCTGATGAAAATGTTATCTGCTATCTAGATCCGTTTTGTAACAGCTGTAGCTTTTGTAAAGAATCAACTTGGTGACAACTAAAAATAATAAAATATAAAAGGGCATTTAACATGAATGCCCCAGCAGTGGCGTAGCGAGCTTTACTCGCGCCTGGGGCATAATACCTTTTTAGCGCCCCCCTCCATTCGAAAACTATTTCATATTATATGTAAAATATACCATTTGGCGCCTCTGAGTGAGTAGCGCCCGGGGCATAATGCACCTCTTGCCCCCCCCCCACCTTCTCTACGCCACTGTGCCCCAGAGTATACGACTGAACGAGGCTAAGTTTAAAGACACCCCGCCTTCCCCCGACACCACTGTAATTAACATGTAACAACATCTGAATATGATACACGAATCAATGGAATATAACTGAAAAGCGGAAGTGAGAAAAAAAACAACATAAAAGACGTTCATTTACTGGTTGGGTCGGCGGTCTAAATTTAACTCTGGATTTTCCCCGTTCACATCGAAACAAATGAACGTGTTATAGTGAAGGTCAAACAAAAAGAAAGGTTATGGTTTGATATATATATATATATATATATATATATATATAATTGATCTGGCAGGCGATATTCTATAACATAGCCATACAATCAAACCAAGCCTAAATACAGAATAAATAACTTAATAAGTAATAAATAACGAACAAATAAATAAACAAATTAGCTGTCCGGCTAAGTAACATAATCAAGAAACAAAAGAATCAACTAACTAAATAGCTTTTTCAAATAACTAACTAGCTATTTAACTACTTACTAGCTATATAATTACTATCTAGCTATGCTGCCAACTTACTATCTATTCAACTACTAACTAGCTATTTAACTACTAACTAGCTATTCAACTACTAACTAGCTATTCAACTACTAACTAGCTATTTAACTACTACTAGCTATACAGCCAACTTACTACCTATTCAACTACTAAGTAGCTATTCAACTACTAAGTAGCTATTCAACTACTAAGTAGCTATTCAACTACTAACTAGCTATTCAACTACTAACTAGCTATTCAGCCATCTTACTAGCTATTTAACCAGCTCATTAGCTACCCAACAATCTGACCAGAATGTGAATAATTAAAAGTGATTCTCAAATTGTTTCATTCATTAACTTCACTCTCTCTCTCTCTCTCTCTCTCTCCACTCGATCTGCACATACACACACGTCTTAACATTGCTAGTTTGCTACCGCTGTCTAGTCGCTTCACTTAAATTAAACTGGACAAAACATTTGACGTGCAACTGTCAAACTTCCCCCAACTGCGCCCAGAGCTGATTCTGTTTGTACAAGTCAAATGTCCTGTACGGGGCGGAGAAATGAGGTGAGGTGTCTCTTGAATCTAATTGTGTACGGTCTAGTGGCCACACACCCCCCCTCCCCCAATCTATTCGGTCAGATGAACAATCAAAACATTGTCGGGTCCTTAGCACTCAAGGGGGGGGGGGAGCGACGAAAAGTACTGGCCGGAGGAGAGAAGATGGTGGGGGTGGAAGATGTGGGGAGGGGGACATGGGAATAAATAAACAACGACGACAGACTGACTGACGGATGGATGGATATATAGATGGTTAGATAGATAGATAGATATATATACAGATAGATAGATAGATATACAGATAGATAGATAGATAGATAGATAGATATATACAGATAGATAGATAGATATACAGATAGATAGATAGATAGATAGATAGATAGATAGATAGATAGATAGATAGATAGATAGATAGATAGATAGATAGATAGATAGATAGATAGATAGATAGATAGATAGATAGATAGATAGATAGATAGATAGATAGATGATAGATAGATAGAATTAGAGGGATACATTTCAAAATGATATTTTCCTACTCAATATAGTTACACAGTCTATAAGATCAATGTGATTGAACAAAGCCGCCCGCTACTTTGTCCACATAACGGCTCAACGGTCGGTTATTAGTGAATGATAACCACGCCAAACTTGGGCCAAGGTCTGGCTACATCTGCCGCTCGCTTGGCCCAACCCAGCATGTTACAATCACTAATTTCTGGTCGAGTTACTCTCAGAAGTCTGTGCATGTCCCACTGCTCAGAGGTAGGGATGGAAATTAAATAAACTTTGTAACTTGAAATGATGTCGAATGTTTCACACAAAGAATATTTCTACGTGCCTTCATTCATTTCAACATATCTTCTTATTAAGTATATTTGATAATTGTCCCACTGCTCAGAGGTAGGGATGGAAATTAAATAATATTGTAACTTGAAATGATGTCGAATGTTTCACACAAAGAATATTTCTACGTGTCTTCATTCATTTCAACATATCTTCTTATTAAGTATATTTGATAATTGTTTTCGTGAGGTAACCATTCATACAACCTCAAAGTAGCTCAGGCAAACAAGACGATTTATATTTAGTATTGAGTTTGATTTCTGAAAACAGCAAATATTTAGTGTCTTTATAAATCCCTACCTATGAAAAATGTTCGGAATTTTTATAATTATGTAACATTACTCCTACAGTAACAAACTGGGTGTGTTGAAAAATGTAAAATCAATTATCATCGACTTCTCGAAGCCCAAACTTCTTGGAAATTTGCAAACTTGAATATTGTCAATGACAAAACGCTAATTCACAACATTTGAATCAATTAATTCAAGTCTTATGAATTATAAAATGTGCACCTTTAAATAAATTAATTAGGTTTATATAAAGAGGGGAATTGCATAAAGAGATTATGGTTTCTCCTGTTTAGCATGGTTTTATAAATGTTAAGAGTGTTAAAGAGTATTTGTGTTGGATATCGTTCAGCCTTGTTTGCATTTTTTTTAAACATTGTATCTAAACTTTATCAACAAAAACCAACAGAAAGAAACATGTCAGAAGTTCAAATGTGACGCTTGAAACATTTCTAACCCAACATTACGTAAAGTTATGGGTGCTAATTTACGCCACCTACCTAATATGCACCTACATTTCATGCATCAAAAATTACATTTTACCCTTCAACGCTAACCAAACCAAACAACCAACCAGACCAAACCAAAACCAAACACCGTTAGGTAAAGATGTGGGTGCTAATGTATGCCACCTACCTAATGTACATTTCATACGTCACAGATTACGTTTTACCTGTCAACGCTAATAACTTAGGATTATTAGTTTAAACAGTAATTAATTCTCTCAATGTTAAAATCAAAACGAAACATTGCAATAATGATCAAATTAATTGTTCTTTTTTTCCCCTGCCACTTTGCAGCACAGAGGCAAGTTGGTGTGGCACGATACAGCACCCGCGCACACCTTCAATTCCTGCTATCTTTCTTTCTTTCTTAAATTAATTTCTGACTGACACTCTTTTCTTATATATACGGATAAGAAAATATAAAAGAACAGATTTTTCAGTCCTGGTTTATCACAGTACATACACCACTTATTAGAGTTATCTCTCTCTCTCTCTCTCTCTATATATATATATATATATATATAACACAACTTCAAGACGCAGGACTATTTATTGATTGTGGGATTCCCGAATACGTCACAGACGACACCTCGCGTTGTTTCGCTCGGGTTCAACTTTGCATTCCATGTATTTTCTCCGAAGATGTCAGCCTGTTATTTTGTTTGATTGCTTATTTAAAAATAAAACTACAGTAATTATATTGATTGATAAGGCGGCGTATTTTACGCCTCGGGATGACTAGTATTAACTATACACTCAAAAACAAGAAGAGAATTTTTGACACAAAAACGTATTTTAAAAAAAATGGACCTTTATGGAAATGGCTTAAGATCATACGAATATTAATATAAATTTCATTGACTTAACGAAAGTGTATGCGCCAGAAATATTTTTTTTACAGTAGTTTGTTATATGTTTGAATATATGTTTGAATATTAATCATGTCTATTCCAACCAATCAAAGGCAAGGAATATTGTCGAGAAAAGCACCATTGTCCAATAGGAAATGAGATTTTGTTTTCTTATTGAGACAAACCAATTTGCCTTTATTCACCATCTTTTGCCATTTAGTGCGTTTCTATGACAACAGTTGATTATTTACTTGTGTTTTTTGTTAATTAGAACGGACAAGATGTGTTTTAACTATACGTTGTTGTTATTTGTAAAACAAATAAATAAATATTCTACAAACGACGTCCATAAGAGATAAATTAGAGTTCACTTTAAGATGACAAGGTAGCAGTAGTTTGGTAGTGTAACATTTCTATCTATCTATCTATCTATCTATCTATCTATCTATCTATCTATCTATCTATCTATCTATCTATCTATCTATCTATCTATCTATCTATCTATCTATCTATCTATCTATCTATCTATCTATCTATCTATCTATCTATCTATCTATCTATCTATCTATATCTATCTATCTATCTATCTATCTATCTATCTATCTATCTATCTATCTATCTATCTATCTTTCTCTGGATATATGCACGGTTTTATGCAGCATGCCGGTGTCTGAATTTTTTCCCTGTAAATATAAAATAAATGAGCATTGATTTCTTTTACAGTCCCTTTTAGAGTCAAGCTTTTGCCATTGAAAAAACACATTGAAAAACATAATTGGATTTATTGCAGGTACATTAACCCATGTCTTGGTTCGGCCCATGAATATGGCATCAGAAAACCTTGATTTATCAAAGGTACATTAAACTCTGTCTTGATTTAGCGTTTGTCTCACCTAAGACGTTTTTCAAATTGTCAGAGTTTTCTTAAGTTCTTGAGATTTGAACTCGTGACAGTGACACATGCCAGTCTACTCGACCCGTCGTCGGATGAGAACAGCCACCAGGTCAACAGGAAAAGCAACCAGGTCAACAGGAACAGCAACCAGGACAACAGGAACAGCAACCAGGACAACAGGAACAGCAACCAGGACAACAGGAACAGCAACCAGGTCAACAGGAACAGCAACCAGGTCAACAGAAACAGCAACCAGGTCAACAGGAACAGCAACCAGGTCAACAGGAACAGCGAGCGATACACTTCGCACCACTTCAATTAAAGTTTGTTTTGTCTTTTTTTTTCAACCTTCACCCGCAATCTACGTAACTGCCAGCGCTGCAACCACACTCACACACACACACACACACGCACACGCACACACACACACATATATACATATATACCGAGTTATAAAAGTCAAGGAAGCATTAAACTCCCCTAGACTCCGGTAAAGTCAGTTATAAAACAACACAGGCGTGACTCGCGACTTTTTCTAAAACCCACCTTTTATCTGATCGCACGAAGCGGGCACACATCAAATTTTATTCCGCCCCCCCCCCACCCACAAACTATCTTGTCGTCGGGGAACCCCCCGAGTCCTGACGAAGTTGATTAAATTACTGCCTCTCTGTTCTCGTCTTTCCCCGGTCGACTTCGTTATTTCAATAGAAAAATTAATAAATAATAAAATTTATTGGTTTCTGGAGAACGGTATTTTCGGCCCCCGAATTTTAGTTCTGGCTCCATTCAATTTAAAATAAAATAATAATAATAATAATATGTATTTAAATACCACCGGAGTAATTATAAATTTATACGTCAGTAGACATTTATATCTTATATGACATTTATATATTTCCTGGGAGTCTCTCTCGCTCTCTCTCTCTCTATCTCTCTCTCTCTCTCTCTCTCTCTCTCTCTCTTTCTCACTCTGTCATTACGCGTGTAGTTGTGTATCATATTATTTTAATTTTTCAGTTATTATAATGACTTACTGAAAGTCTAGGATAGCAGGTCTTCAATTACATGAGCTGATGGAGTGAAGCGGAGGGGGAGGGGGGGTGTCGGAGAGTAGGGGTTGGAAGAGGTGGTCAAATTTCAAGTCAGTAGTCACATGTGGTGCTCATTCTAGACTTTGGGCTTGTGGTCATCTACGGAGATTGACCTGTAGGTGAAATTCTTTTTATTTTAATTCGCAGTTTTGTTTTGCGTTATTTTTTTTTTCTGACTTTGGGACAGAGTTCGGACTTCGGACACTGATACATATCGAGCCATAAGTATGGGTTACCTAAAGAACGAAAAGTCAACTTGGTGCACATCTAGAGCCACCATGGGGGAGGGGGGGCTGCAAAAGGGACGATTTCCAAATATAAGCAGACGAGGACTTACGCGGGGAGAGGGGAGCTGACGTGAGTACCTAGTCGTGTAATAGCATACGAGGTGGAGAGTTTAGTGTGTGCTACTTTGTGCTACCAGCATACGAGGAGGAGAGTTTAGCGTGTGCTACTTTGTGCTACTTTAGTTTTTAGGAGTTCGCTATTTGGGTCTAAAACATTCTGGCAACACTGAACGAACCATAGAAAAAGTTATGTGCCTGTGTGTGTGTGTTTGTGTGTCTGTGTGTGTCTATGTCTATTTTTTTATATAATATTTTTTAACCCAATGCCAGTACAGAAGAGCTTTAAAAAATGTTCGCTGTGAATTGAACTGTGTCTGTGTGTGTAATGTCTCTGTAAGGTTGAGAAGAACTTTCTCCTATAAACTAACGATGCTCTTCTGTTAAAGCCAAGGAGGCACCACGGGATATATCGCGGGGGACCTTTACCACGACCTGAAATATCCTTTTGGTACTTACCGGGGAATTGAGCCCGGAACCCTCAGATTGACAGTCGAACGCTTTACCGAACGTCCACAGGACGACTCGTCCCCTCTAAAAGTAATTCACCCACTTAAATGTTTCTGTACCCGCGGCCATTCTAGGGGGGGGGGGGGATTGTGTGGCTAGTACAGTGCCCATCCAGCCACCTTTACTTTACCCAAACAAATCTCCGGCAGCTAATTTAATCTGGTTGGAATTGATCTCAATAAGCTCTATCCAGACCTCCAGGCGCAGAAAAAAAATATATTGCCCCCCCCCCGAGACAGATATGGAAAAAGTGAAAAAAAAAAAGTTAGAATTTTACTGGGCCCCCCCCCCCCTTAAAATCTGGGGGGGGGGGGGCAAAAGCGCGTCTCTGTCGATATTACTCCAGGTACTCAATTACAGCAAATTGCCGATTAGAACTATAGTAATAATAAACAAACAACTAATTGATATAAAATCAGGGCCGACGTGATGACCTTGATGGTCCGTATGTCTCTAGTTGAGTCTGTTCGGGGGGTGGGGTGGGGGGGGGGTGAATAACCCAATCAGTTAATCGCAAGATTGTTGTATTTTTTTTTTAAATATATAAATAACGACATGTCGTCTCAGAGAGTCGACGCTGTTCAGAAAACATGTCCGTCGTGAGAGAGCAAGTGCCCTGCACGCCCCATCACGCCAGCCCTGCATACACTGGCAGCACTCAGTGGCACACAGCACTCAGTGCACACAGCACTCAGTGGCACACAGCACTCAGTGGCACACAGCACTCAGTGCACACAGCACTCAGTGGCACACAGCACTCAGTGCACACAGCACTCAGTGGCACACAGCACTCAGTGCACACAGCACTCAGTGGCACACAGCACTCAGTGGCACACAGCACTCAGTGCACACAGCACTCAGTGCACACAGCACTCAGTGGCACACAGCACTCAGTGGCACACAGCACTCAGTGGCACACAGCACTCAGTGGCACACAGATCTAATCGCGATATGTATAATGTCTACAACAAAGCTGAAAAGAGACCGTGAATGCAAGCCGTGATTATGAAACTAAAGTAATAAGTCATCAAATCATTTGTGACCGGGGCGGGGGAATAAATAATTTGATACATCTCAACAGACAAATGATACCTAACAAATTTATTATTATTTTTTGCTTGTTTAGGATAATCTAAATATTTTTCAGAGCGTTTAAGTATTACAGTTTGTGAATGTGTTTAGTAAGTAACTAAAAAACAAAAATGAGATATATTATACTTTAGTATTATGTTACGTGAGGTTAACGGTTTTAATAAATTATATTTTAAATATGTTGTTTGTTACAGTGATAAGTAAGATATATATATCACACTAAACAAGTTTGAACAACTGCTGGTCACAGACAGTGTGTAACTAGAATACAAATTAGACACATACACTCACACAAACACACACACACTAATACATTCCCTGTAATATCCACAAACACACACACAAACACAAACACACACACACTTACAAAACAACTGCCAACACACAAACTACCTAAACACACACAGAAACAAACACACAAACACATGCACACAAACAGACAACACACACATAAACATACGAACACTCGCAAACACACACCAATTAACACACATACACACAAACAAACACAAACAAACAAACACAACACACACAAAAACACAAACAAATGCACACACACACACACACAAACACACCCACAAGTACAAATACAGAAACAAATATACGAACACACACAAACACACACACACACACGCACACACACAAGCACAAATACAGAAACAAAAACACAAACACACACACACAAGCACAAATACAGAAACAAAAACACAAACACACACACAAGCACAAATACAGAAACAAAACACAAACACACACACACACACACACAAGCATACACACACATACAAGCACCCATTAATTTATTATTACCTTTGATTCACGATATTATTATACATTATTTTATATATAGGTCTTGGTCCTTCTCAGGCCCTTATTACTGTTGTTATTATTGTTTGTTTTTTTTTAAAGATCACATCTCTATATCATTGAAGGGTGTGCTGCCAACTTAGGCGATCTCGTTAGACTCAGTAAATCCATCGCTGTAAAGCAGTTCAACCCATCTTACCAGATTTATTCGTGTGGATGACCATATACAAGACAATGATCCGACCAGCAGTAACATATGGTAGTGAAACATGGAACATCAGCAGACAAACAGAAAATATGCTAAGGCAGTGGCTTCGAATACGACCGGGTGTGTTTCGTATTTTTTTTTCCGAGACACGACCAGCAAAGTTTGATGACGTCAGTAAACAGAATGAATGAGAACTCGTATTTACTGCAGACTTTGATGACGTCATTTGTATATTTGGCTTTAATTTTTTTCGGGTCTGTCCAAGCCTAATAAATAAAGTCATTTGCTGTTAATAATCGGAGATATTTTTATAATATTTTTTTTAAATAAATACGGCTTTGAATTATATATTTTAGTTGTCAGGATATATGTCTAGGACTAAGAGTTTTCGGGTCTGCCCAAGTCTAATAAAGTCGGACGAATAAAACAAAAAATTATGCGCTAAATTAGTATCTATCGTAACCCCCTCCCCCAGAAAGCTAACACTCGTTAATTCGTCTCCGTCAGTATTTGGTTCGATTCTCGGATATAAATGCTTCCCCATCCCCTCTATTTTCGTTTCTTAATCTTATTATTATTGAGTAAATTTGAAATATGTAGGCTTCTCTGAATTTTTTAAAGTGTGACGCAAAAATGATTGTAAGGAAAAGTTATGTAATATTTAGCCTTAGGACTAGCTATACCCTGCAAAGCCTTTGCAGGAAGATAAACTATTGTAAAGCCATTGCTGAACCTAGGATTTGGGGGCCTTGCATTTTGACATTCGATACCATGACATGAGATTATGTTCTTAATATTTAATGTAAAAAATAATTTTGGGGTTTCCCTCAAGCTGGAGCCCGGCGGGACTTTTGATTTTGGACCCCCCATCCCTTAAAATTGTTACGCCTCTGTGTTCAGCTTTGATACATATTTTCAAATTTTTTTTTTAAGTTATGAAGGTGGGTGGGTCTATCTGTAATGAAGTGTGTGGCAGTTGTGCCTATGTGTAATGAAGTCTGTGGCAAGTGGGTGTGTCTATGCCTAATGAACTGTGTGGCGGTTGTGTCTATGTGTAATGAAGTGTCTCTGTGTGTGTGTGTGTGGTTTGTGTCTATGTGTAATGATGTGTGTGTGGTTGTGTCTATGTGTAATGAAGTGTGTGGCAGTTGTGTCTATGTGTAATGAAGTCTGTGGCAAGTGGGTGTGTCTATGTGTAATGATCTGTGTGGCGGTTGTGTCTATGTGTAATGAAGTGTGTGTGTGGTTGTGTCTATATGTAATGATCTGTGTGGCGGTTGTGTCTATGTGTAATGAAGTGTGTGTGTGGTTGTGTCTATGTGTAATGAAGTGTGTGTGTGGTTGTGTCTATGTGTAATGAAGTGTGTGAGTGGTTGTGTCTATGTGTAATGAAGTGTGTGTGTGGTTGTGTCTATGTGTAATGAAGTGTGTGCGTGGTTGTGTCTATGTGTAATGAAGTGTGTGTGTGGTTGTGTCTATGTGTAATGAAGTGTGTGTGTGGTTGTGTCCATGTGTAATGAAGTGTGTGTGTGTGGTTGTGTCTATGTGTAATGAAGTGTGTGTGTGGTTGTGTCTATGTGTAATGAAGTGTGTGTGTGGTTGTGTCTATATGTAATGATCTGTGTGGCGGTTGTGTCTATGTGTAATGAAGTGTGTGTGTGGTTGTGTCTATGTGTAATGAAGTGTGTGTGTGGTTGTGTCTATGTGTAATGAAGTGTGTGTGTGGTTGTGTCTATGTGTAATGAAGTGTGTGTGTGGGTGTGTCTATGTGTAATGATCTGTGTGGCGGTTGTGTCTATGTGTAATGAAGTGTGTGTGTGGTTGTGTCTATGTGTAATGAAGTGTGTGTGTGGTTGTGTCTATGTGTAATGAAGTGTGTGTGTGTGGTTGTGTCTTTGTGTAATGAAGTGTGTGTGTGGTTGTGTCTATGTGTAATGAAGTGTGTGTGTGTGGTTGTGTCTTTGTGTAATGAAGTGTGTGTGTCGTTGTGTCTATGTGTAATGAAGTGTGTGTATGTGTATCTTCACAGGTGTGTCTTTACAAGTAAAGCTTTAGAAGTGTGTCCTATAAATATATCTGTGTTAACTCTGACCACAATCTCTCAAAACAGGTCACCATAACAAAGTATCATATTTATTGCATTTAAAAAAAACAATTTCCGACACCAAATTGAAATTTTAAGAAGAGAAACAATTGCTTTCTTTTTTCATTTCAACTACTTAGAGGTCAGTTGGGGGCCTATAGAATAGAATCAATAATGGGCCCGATATTTATCATAGTAGGCACAAACATGAACCACACACATTAGCCATATACACAGTAGCCACACAGTAGTCAGAACACATGTCACACACACAGTAGCCACACACAGTAGCCACACGCAGTAGCCACACGCAGTAGCCACACGCAGTAGCCACACGCAGTAGCCACACACAGTAACCGCACACAGTTTATACTCACCGGTTGTTAGTGTGTTTGTGTGTGTGTGTGTGTGTGTGTGTATGTGTGTGCTCCGATATATGTATATGCATGCAAGCGTTTGTTTGTCTGCTACGACAATGTTTGTGTCAACAATGATGTAGGAATATCTTCAGACGAAAAGTTGAATCTACTACCAAAAACAAATGGGCACAGAAGTATTGAAAGAAGGTTTGTTGGCGAGCAAAGTGAAATCGATTCCACCGTAAGGCAAAGGAAAGCTCGGGAGACCGATCAGCATCGATCCTTCCTGGTTAGTAATCGATTATAAAGATCAAGTTTCACGCAGCGTTGAGAACATAAAAAAAAATGTTATAAAAATTGAGGGGGGGGGGTGGGATGGACGATGAAGGGGCGGTGAGAGGTCGAAGGAATTAGGGTGACCGAATGTTTGTGGTGTGACGTGGACTGGATGGTCAAGTGAATTAATGGACATCTCGTGTTATTTAGTGACAGTCACTACAGCTGCAGACGCCACATCCAAACGTATTGGAATCAATAGTCAATTTTGTTGATAAAAATGTCAACAACAACAACAAAAAAAAATTGAATTTATTTTACAAGAAGAAAATGTCATAATGACTAAATATTAAGATAAATCTGAGTCATTGGTGGAAAAACAAACAAAACCACGGGTTTGAGTTAGCGTTAAAAATTGAAAAAGTCGTCTAGTTAGTAACTATAACTGGTAGGTATAATAACTAGTTATTTATAGTTCATAGTCATATTATTTTGATGTAAATGCTCCTTAGCACAGTATGTCTGGGTGATGTTTCTAGGATCAAGACTGCAGACAGAGAATATATTGGGCCTCTGACAAATAGGGCTCTTCTCCCCCTTCTTATCAACAAATGGGCCCCTCTCCCCTTTCTTATCGACGACAAATGGGCCCCTCGCTCCTTCCTATTAACAAATGGACCCCTCTCCCCCTTATGGGCCCCTATCCACTTTCTTATAAAAAATGGGCCCCTCTCCCCTTTCTATCTGCAAATGGGCCCCTATCTCTTTCTTATAAACAAATAGGCCCCTCTCCCCTTCTTATTAGCTAATGGGCTCCCGTTCTTATTAAAAAATGGGCCCCTCTCTCCTTCTTATCAACAAATGGGCCCCTCCTTCTTATTAACAAATGGGCCCTCTCTCTTTCTTATCAACAAATTGGCCCCTCTCTCCTTCTTATCAGCTAATGGGCCCCTTTCCCCTTCTTATCAACAAATGGGCCCAGCTTTATTCAAACAAAAAGAAAAAAAAAATCAAAAGCAAGGTCGGTGGATTCTGACAAGTGATATGGATGCCCTCTGGCTGTTAGCGCGGTGCGCACCACTGTGCACATTCAACACGGCGTGTTTCTTGCTGTGTGCATAACAGCATGTTGGGTTGTGTGCGAATGTCTGACGGCAATGTGCGCAACGCGATTGGTTCGTTTATGAGGGCAACACAATGTTATGGATGGGGTCTTAACAACGTTCAGCGTGTTTGTTGATGTGTCAAGCACATTTTGGTTTTGATGTATAGACACATTTAATGCAATCTGTTTAGATGTGTTGTCTCATAATGGCCTCTCCCCACAGTAAACCTAAATGCACTGTTGTTGTTGTTGTTTGAAGCTACATGCTGTGTTCAAGTTACAAGGTGTGTACGAGTTACGTGGTTTGTACTAATGTGTTCAAACTACACGGTGCGTACTAATGTGTTTCTTATGTGCTACAGTACCTAAGTGTGAGGCAAAGTTAGTACTGCCCGACCCTTGGGTTAACGGTTTCTATCGTGTTACACCGAAAAAATTTTTGTGGGAATTTTATGGACACGGTGCGAATTTTTTAACTGCCGTTTGTGTCGTCTTGTAGTCTAGCAGTATACAGACCATGTCATGTGACACACTGTTACTGTATGTGACATCTTAATGTCACTCCCCCTCCCACACCGCCCACACCGCCCACCCCCCCCCACCCCCTCATGTTATGGTCCATGCAGATTGTACAAAAGTAAGTCATGAGTGGCTTCAGGATTTCAAGACCGCACATTTTGTGATGGCAGCGTTCAATACACAGCAAAACAAAATCAAACATTCCAGGTATTTATAATTATGATATCACGGGTTGTTCATTATGAGCTCAACACGCCCAATCGCCATCTCATTCGTAGAAAAAACTGTCTAAGTCAATAGATATCGGGTTCGAAGTAGAATGAAAGTCCACCGTGCTCTTAGTTGTGGTGGGGAATGAGAACCACCAAGGTGTCTGGTGTTGCGGGGAATGAAAATAACCACGGGTTCGGTTGTTGCGGGCAATGAGAAACACCAAGGTGTCTGGTGTTGCGGGAAATGAGAACCACCAAGGTGTCTGGTGTTGCGGGCAATGAGAACCACCAAGGTGTCTGGTGTGGCGGGAAATGAGAAACACCAAGGTGTCTGGTGTTGCGGGAAATGAAAAACACCAAGGTGTCTGGTGTTGCAGGGAATGAAAACAATACGCAACCAATACACAAGCAATACACAAGCAATACACTAACAATACACTAACAATACACTAGCATTACACTAGCAATACGAGATGGGGATTTTCGAACCTAGTTGAACCACCTAAATGGCCCCTAAAATATTTCTGAAACTCCCCGAACCCCCCCCCCGCCCCGCCCCACACACACAACCCCCAAAACCGAATAACAGCTTTTTGATGAATGTCTATATACGCATATGGTGTTAAGACAATTTTAAAGCAGTAAAATATATCTACATTTTGTAAAAAAAAAAAAAAAAATCAAATCTACTTAATCATAAAATTTACTTTTTTAATGCATTTTAATATAAATCGTAGTTTAACCCAAAAAAAAAAGTAGTTTGAAGTTTGTTTTTTGTTTAATGTGTTGACCGAGATACGTTGTTATATTTTCCTTTCATTATATAACAGTTGGATACATTTCACCATTTAATGTCCGAGATTGAATTTTTTTCTGACCATAAAACAAACAGATGTTGTCAGACAAATGATTAATTGAACAGTCTGGCATCAGGTTTCTCATGTTTTCACGTTTACATCCGATTGAACAAATACAATGTTCAAGTTTTATCTTGGAATCAATCAAATGATTAATTGAACAAATACAATGTTCAAGTTTTATCTTGGAATCAATCAAATGATTAATTGAACAAATACAATGTTCAAGTTTTATCTTGGAATCAATCAAATGATTCATTGAACAGTCTGGCATCAGGTTTCTCATGTTTTCACGTTTACATCCGATTGAACAAATACAATGTTCAAGTTTTATCTTGGAATCAATCAAATGATTTATCACCAGGGCCGGGCCTTATTAATTGCGGGGCCCAACTGAACGGATGCTTATGAAGGGCTCTCTTCTAATTTTTTTTAACAATAACAAATTGTAATTAAATGTAAATTTCGGGGCCCCTGCCAGACGCGGGGCCCGATTTTGGAGCAATCGGTGGAATCGGCCTAAGACTGGACAGCCATCCATATTACAACGAAGGCCGCATTTTCGCTTCTCATATTTTGGTCTCCTACTAAACAGTTCTGTTTGAAATAATTGAAAAAAATCTTTGTTCCTAAATGAATTCAAAAGAACATTTGTTCATATAGATATTTCCAAAAAAAAAATATTGAAATTATGGTACATATTATTGAAATTATGGTACATATTATTGATATTTTGGTAGGCCTACATATTATTGATATAATGGTACATATTATTGATACTTTGGTACATATTATTGATACTTTGGTACATATTATTGATATTCTGGTACATATTATTGATATTTTGGTACATATTATTGATATTTTGGTACATATTATTGATATTCTGGTACATATTATTGATATTGTGGTACATATTATTGATATTTTGGTACATATTATTGATATTTTGGTACATATTATTGATATTTTGGTACATATTATTGATACTTTGGTACATATTATTGATATTTTGGTACATATTATTGATATTTTGGTACATATTATTGATATTTTGGTACATATTATTGATATTTTGGTACATATTATTGATATTCTGGTACATATTATTGATATTTTGGTTTATATTATTGATACTTTGGTACATATTATTGATATTTTGGTACATACTATTGATATTCTGGTACATATTTTTGATATTTTGGTACATATTATTGATATTTTGGTACATATTATTGATATTCTGGTACATATTATTGATATTTTGGTACATATTATTGATACTTTGGTACATATTATTGATACTTTGGTACATATTATTGATATTCTGGTACATATTATTGATATTTTGGTACATATTATTGATACTTTGGTACATATTATTGATACTTTGGTACATATTATTGATATTTTGGTACATATTATTGATATTTTGGTACATATTATTGATACTTTGGTACATATTATTGATATTCTGGTACATATTATTGATATTTTGGTACATATTATTGATATTTTGGTACATATTATTGATATTCTGGTACATATTATTGATATTGTGGTACATATTATTGATACTTTGGTACATATTATTGATACTTTGGTACATATTATTGATATTTTGGTACATATTATTGATATTTTGGTACATATTATTGATATTTTGGTACATATTATTGATATTATGGTACATATTATTGATATTTGGGTTTATATTATTGATATTATGCCACATATTATTTATATTATGGTACATGTTTTGCTCAAAAGTATATTTAATTAATCCTCGAGCGTTGAAACCCGTAAAATACTTTGCTTAACTAAAAAAAAAAACCATTGGGTTGCACGGTGTATCTCAAACTTTTACGATTCTGTGACAAGAGTTTTGGTTTCGCGTTAAATAACACTGGCGCAGGATGAACATGTCCGCACATCATGAACACTTTATAAACAGCTGTTTTTTTTTGTTTGTTTGTTTGTTTTTTTGTATTTTTATTAAATATTTTTCTTTAATTTTTGAAAGTGGATATAAATCAAATTAATTCAGAAATATAATTGATAAATTAGGCTATGAAAACATTCTGTGATGACCCCTCCCCCCCTCGACCTTTCCTCCAATGCCCTAAGCAGGCTCGTGCTTATAATGGTTATAGGTCACTCCAGGACTGAATATAGCACAAATATAACTGCCCCTTCACTTGTAAGAAGACAATCACAATAAAAATATATATCACTGGTATTATTATGTCTTTTGTTACAAGGTTACTACATTGTCTTGGGTGCTGGTTGCCTCATCTCATATTGTCTTGGGGCGAACGTCACCTCGGCCAATACTGTCACTGGCGCCCGTTGCCTCAGCAAATATTGTTTTGGGGGAGGGGGGGTCTAGTTGCCTCAGTCACCATTGTCTGTCCTTTGCCTCAGTCGACGTCTTCGTGGGCCACCGTTGCCTCAGATCACACTGAATCCGCCTTTGTTTACGTCTGCTGTAAAATAGCGTAAAGGTGTATCCTCACAGTACTTAAATATACCTATCTACATTTCCTCAATAAATTTCACTAGTTTTAAAAAACAAAACAAAAAGTACTCAACTACGTCGTTTTGTTATTAAAATGTGCGCCAGCCGAATGGATACTCCATCATCCACAGCTACTACAGCCATCTGTCATCCCCACCCAGCTACAGCTATCTGTCATCCCCACCCAGCTATAGCAAGACATCATAGGGAACCACCTGCCAACTCCTGTCAAACCCAGATAAGACGTGATTGTTGCTCCAGTCACTGACGGGGCTCATTCTAAATAAGCTGAGTGTGAGTCAAAATACACACAAGTTCGTCTTTTTCTTTTTTTTTTTTAATCCGGCACCAAGTAGATAAACTACGAGTCTTAAAGTGAGCACACAGAGTGTGTTTAAACATTGGGGATGTAAACTTGCCGTTATAGTGAGCACATAGAGTGTGTTTAAACATTGGTGTAACTTGTTTGTAACTTGTATTTGATGTATAACTAGTATAGTTATTTTAAGCCAATTGAATATTTCTCTCTCTCTCTCTCTGTCTCTCTGTCTGTCTCTCTCTCTCTCTCTCTCTCTCTCTCTCTCTCATTCTCTCTCTCTCTCTCTCTAAATATATATATATATATATATATATATATATATATATATATATATATATATATATATATATATATATAACCCTAAACCATCAACAGAAATGAATGCATAAAGCTTCCAATAGCTGGGTCGATACAAAAAAAAGATATCACAAATGTAAGCAAAGTATATGAAATAGCAATATCACACATTTATTTAATACTTCTAGCGTACAGTTTACAGTTGTAATTTTTTTTTTTATTTTCTATTTAAAAAACACCATTGTATACTACCTAGCATGTTTTGAAAGTAGTTCAGACATTAACTTAACCGCATTAAAAAAAAATATCATAAATGCAACAAGAAATTTAATAAAATTGTGTAAATTTGCAGAAATAAATTATCTGTAGTGCTTTTATCTGTAACCATAGATATTTTAAGTAAAAATAAAAAATAAATTAATGTATAGGCCTATATAATTGGCACTGCTATCACTACATTATCATCAGCAACTACAATAAATGTTATTTAAAAGTAAAATCTACAAACACATTCAATGTCTTCATAATTCCGAAAATTTCTCATCACTATGATCATCTTGTAAAAAATTTATTACACAATTTTTCTTCATACAATTCATTAGCGGGCTGTAAAGATATGTTGGGATAGTTTTTATTTGATAACACCGTGTGATACTACATTTCATTTTCAGGTTATGAAGATATGTTGGGATGGTTTTTATATGTTAACATCGTGTGATACTACATTTCATTAGCGGGCTGTAAAGATATGCTGGGATAGTTTTTATGGATAATACCGTGTGATACTACATTTCATTAGCGGGTTGTAAAGATATGTTGGGATAGTTTTTATTTGATAACACCGTGTGATACACCGATACCACTCTGTGTAATGTAGAGATAATGATTTAGATTTTTTTAAAAACTCTTGTCAAGCGATGATAAATTCTTCTAATGTTCTGTTAACATTTCTTGTTTGTGTTTTTTTTTAATTCTCTTTTATTTTCCCTCTCTTATCTCTTAACTTCAAATCTTAAAAAATTTAAAAAAAATATTTTAAAAATCCACTTTTTTTTTTACCTTCTTGTCTAGTTGTGGAAAAAAAATATTCCACCATCTCCTCCCAGACGCCCAATCCTCCCCCGTGTCCCGCGCCCGTCTCAAATTTCCCCCGGTTTGTTTTTCTCTATTTCTGCAGACTTCCAGCGAGTCTCTTAGGGTTGCCAGAATTCACCCTCCTCTGGAGTCCAAAGCCAAACTTAACAAAATTACGCCCTGCATTTTTTTTTCCTTTCGCGTGTTGTTTTTTTTTTTAAGTTCGTGTTCAACCGAACTGGCAACTGACATAGAAACGAATTTTTTTTTTTGGGTTCCGAACGGAGAATATAAAAAGAAAACCGAAACATTATTTAAATTTAATTTTTTTTGTTTTTAATGGCTACAAAGTTGTCAGCAATATTTAAAGATATGCCACATATAAACAGGGCCGGATTTAGAGTTGATAGTGTCCGAAGATATTTGACATATGAGGCCCTTTTTTGTTTTATGTCAAGATATCATATGCCAGAGCCGAATACTTAAGAATATATGACAATTGCCCACTAGAATAATATTTTGGGGTTCTGAGCTACAGCGTGCGTAGCTTAATACGTAAAATCAAATATTACTTCATTGGAAAGTTTAAATTATTATTTTGTTTAATATGGTGGGGCCACGGAAACTTAGCATCAAGAAAATTAGTGTATTTAATCAGAGTCGTTATTGGGTATTTGGGGAGAGGGGGGGTGATGTGGTCACCTTGTTGCCCTATCCAAAAGAACGCCTCTGATGAAGCGAGGGCGGCAACACCATAACAAAAAAGCCGCAGTAAAGTTGTTTAAATACTGCAAGGGGGGGGGGGAATCCCCAACATAGTCAATTGAACAGGATTCGGCCAATTAAATAAAAAATGTGTTCAAGCTGGACAAAATAAGAAATGTTCATTCTGTTGGGCTGATTGTGCGCCGGGTTACATTCAGTCATATCTGACCTGCTTGTGAATGACGTAATGGGTTGCTTCATTGCGCAATAGAAATAAATTATAAAGTAACTATATAGGTCAAAGGAAGAATTGTTTTATTCTTTAAAAAACAAAAACAAAAAACAATCGCCCACAAAATAAAGTATTTGAATTACTGAGTAGGGCCTATATGATGACAAATGGTTTCTTTGACATCTCACCATACGAGACATTTCAACATTGCAATATTTCAATAGTTCAGACAGTCACCCACACATTTCCTTTTTCTCCTCCCTCCATATTTTCTAAAAAAAAAATCTCTCTAATTCTCAGCCCCCCCCCCCACCACCACCACTACCCCGCCCTCTCAAACTAAAGCGGCCTAAAGGATTGTCTCGTCAATCCAACAGATGAAAATCACACACGGGGGCGAGTTCAAACAAAGTCTACGGTGGAAAAATGAAAATAAATACAACGACGGAGTGGGTGGGGTGGGGGCGGGGTGTGGGGGGGGGGGAAGAAAGAGGATTTTTTTCATCATAAGTCTCATGAATTATCGGATTAACGAGGCTAGAGCGAGCCATGTTAACAGATGTTTAGAATACATCGAAGGTTGTGGGTAAACTGCTCCCCCCCTCACTCCCCCAGTACCCCCCCCAACACACACACCACAAACATACACACTACCACCATCACCACCACCAACACCACCATCCTCTTCACTAGCGGATCTTCCATCTCCAGCTTTGAATGTTGTTAGTTTTGGGGGAGAAACATAATAACAAACAGTTTCCACGAATTTAGTTAATGACATTAAGAACGTGATATGTTCGGCTTGTCTCATTGGGTGCTGTTGGATGGACACTTAGTGAACACACGTCCCAGATCCACCCACCCACCCACCCGCAAACTTGTGCACCGCCAAGCGAGAGAATCAAATGTAACCATTCGGTATATCCATAGAAAACCATAGACGTGATAGTTCATACTCTATACTGTAAATGATTGGTTCATTATAGCGGGTCTAAAAAAAAGTAGAGTAATCGGGGGTTATAAGACATTATTCCAGTAGTAAGTGTAAATTGATAATTGTTTTCACTCCAAATATCAAGCAATTTGGCATAAAAAGGTTTTCCTGTAGACTCTTTATCACGTGACTGCTACCAAGGTCTAACTGAAACACACATGTCAGAGTTCTCTGCCCCCTTAGGGCTCTCGTCGGATAAAATAATATGATGTACCATGAAAGATTAGTGCGCGGGTGTGATCAGATGGGCCCCAATCGGGGAAAATTGTCAGAGGCTGAGGGTTAGCTGGCGGCAGCCCTGCTGCTACACTATTTGGGGGCTTAGAATGGGGGAAAAAATAAAACCAACTTAAGATGTGCAATAATATCATCCAGGTAAGACGAAACAGTCCAACAATACACCTGTATACATCAATATATCACGCAGTTGATTCGGTGGGTCATTTACGTCATCTAACTCAGTGACTCGATTCACCAACGACAGCTCAAATCTCCTGAAAATTCCAACTTATGTGTTGTTCGGCCTTGTTCCGGGGGGGGGGGGGAGGGGCGTGTTTATTTACTAAATAAATACAAACTTGTTTTGGCGATTATTATTTTCATAAATAGGTCAATGTTCAAGAAGAAATAATTACCAGTAATAAATGAAATACAATGGCGACAATTTCAGACTGTGACTTACAAACTTCACTGCTGCGTCTATTACGGCCAATGTCTGCAATTGGCGCCTAGCATACGTTAGCCGTAACATATCCATGTTGAACAAACTCGCTACGTCACACTCACTGCTACACCCGATATGTGTCATTGGATGGTAACAAATTACACGCACAA
This sequence comes from Bulinus truncatus, assembly GCA_021962125.1. Classification (NCBI taxonomy): domain Eukaryota; kingdom Metazoa; phylum Mollusca; class Gastropoda; family Planorbidae; genus Bulinus; species Bulinus truncatus. The sequence continues at coordinate 3,207,500 of JAGDYQ010000039.1, forward strand.
CAGATGGTACGAATGTCGTATACAGCACAGACTTCTTGTGTAGTTATTGTTTTGCTTTGTTGCCTCTTGTTATATCAGGGCAGGTCGGGGAACAAAAGTTTCAATCGCTGTTATGATCAGACATAATTAAACATTGAACTGTGTCCACGATTCGTCCCCCACCCGCCCCCACCCCCGTCCTTTTGGTTCCCTACAAAGATTGTTTTTTTTTTCCCCCACCCAAGTTATTGCTCCTCGGTTACCTCCCCACTTTTACTTTAATCGGGGGTTGTCTTTCCTCTTGGGTTGAAAAAAAAAAGGGGGGAGATAAATTCTTCCTTTTTTTTTTTTTGTTTTATTTAAAAAAAAAAAAGAAACTGTCTTGAGATTTGCTTCGATGACGTCCCTTGGCGTAATGATGAGGTATGGAACAAACCAGGTCGTTAATCATACGTCAGCAGATGTCGGGAGACCATCACTGGATAGGACTTACTAATATAATAAAAAAGTTGATCTGACTGTGTGCAGTGTTGCTAGACCGTTTCATAGAAAAGTAGCAGAAAGCCAAAAAAAAAAAGAAAAGTAGAACAAAAGCCAAGAGAAAAGTAGCACGGGAAAAATGTAGCTCAAAACCTACAAGAAAAGTAGCAGTAAGTATTAGAATTTTTTTAGCCTTTAAAGATTTTTGGAAAAAGTATTATAATTAAGCGCTTCTTAAAAAAAAAATTCTGTATTGCATATCCTCAAAAAAAGTAGCGAATTCGCGAGAAATATCTCAAACTGGCACCACTGTTTGACTCTTGGGATGGGGGTGGGGGGAGATAGAGTGGAGTGGGGGGGGGGGGGGGTAGGAAACACCCAGAAGAGCGAAATAGTCAAAGTGAACACTTTTTTTTTTCCTTAGCTTCAAGTTTGTAGTTTTGTTTTTGTTTTGTTTGTTTTTTTATGAAATGTGAAAACTTAAAAAGAATGAACTAAGAGAAGCTGCGCAGGGAATTGAAAGGGAGGCAACAGCAGAAAATAAAATAATGATGAAGGAGGAAAAGGAAAAAAAAAAAACAGGAGGTGAAAAGTAAAGCAGAGTTGGGGGGGGATGAAGAAGTAGGGTGGAGCATGGGAGTCAGCTCGGGGAATGAGGGGTTGGAAAAGGAGGTGTAGGGGGGGGAGATGGAAGGAGCAAGGGAGAATAACCGTTGAGCGAAATCCATTATTGGTTTGAGGGTATCGGGTTACCTTTTCTTTGTTTTCTGCTGCTTGCTCGTCAGATGGCGCATCTCGTCTCCAAGGACTCTGGCCGTCACGCGCGCATGCGCAGTGCTCCACCCCCTACAGTCAGTGACATGCGCAGTGCTCCAAACAGTAAGTGACACGCTCTTTGGGTATTTATTTCTGCCACTTCTTTTGACTTACCTATTAGACATTTTACGTTGTTTTTTTTTTCTTAAAACATGGAAATGTTTTGATGCACGTCAGACTGTCAGAGTCAAAAGTGTCTAAGTGAATTGACTTGGCAGGAATGGCAGCTAACCTATTTAACTTTGTGTTTAAAACGTTGTTGAACGAATCTTAAATCAATCCCAGATTTCCATATTCCATCGCAGCCTAAGAAATGATTACTCACCGTGAAAAAAATAACAGATGGTTGGAGTCAGCCCCGTAGCCTAAAAATTCTACAGCAGGGACCAGGCATTCTACTGCAGGGGCCAGGCATTCTACAGCAGGGGCTAGGCATTCTACAGCAGGGGCCAGGCCAATAGCAGGGGGGAGGGGGGCAGGAAATAAATACTAAGTAGAGCAAACAAGCAGAGGGGGCCAGACATAACGCGGGGGGGGGGCAGGCACCTCCAGTCCCCCAGCACGCTACGAACCTGATTGGAGTAGGGGGGTGGAAGGGGAGGGGATAACAATAACGACGTTGAAAAAAGTATGCAGAATACTGTAATATGCCGATTACTGTAATATACCATATTTAGGCTTTCAGTTTGTTGACATTCACTATCAGAACAACGACATACGCTGAAATAATAAGACACAGGCTGATAGAATATGACATTGGCTGATAGAATCAAGCATACTCTGTCAGGTCATGACGAACACTGACATATTATGACAGGAAATGACGGTCATGAGGCAAAGCGGTCGACCTTAAGGTCCCGCGTTTGATCTTCGGTGAGACCCAAAGGAATTTGTCAGGTCATGGTTAGAATTCCGCCCATGTCCCCCGTGGTGCCTCCATGGTCATTAGACTATCGGCTATGGTGTGGGGGGGGGGTGAAAGAAGGACACCGTGAAACCGTCCCGTTGTAAAAGAATAAAATCTATGACATACACATCTAATTCTTACGAGGAGATCACAGACCGAAACTAGCATACGCTTACATAGCATAGTAATCGATCTTACAATAAACAAATTATCGTGGCCCAAGATTATTTATTACTAGCTGTACCCTGCAAAACCTTTGCATAGAGTTATATTCCCTTAGGTTTGATCGGTAGGCTAGGGTTATTTTTGGTTTCGGGCAGATCCAATTTTTTTATGGTTGTAATTTTAAACTGGAATACTGTTATATTAATTCTTTACTTTCGATTCCACGCAGAACCCAAATCGCTATTATATTATTATTAGATGGTCTATTGAAGTTATTCAAATTGATTCAAATGTACGCTCCTTTCCTTTTTTTTTTAAACCGTTTGTTGACCAGAGGTCACTTAACTTCACCACAAAAGACATCATCCTGTCAGACCACCAACATTCAAGGAGTCGATTTTAAGTACCGGTCCCTAACCATGTGTGGCATCACTTTAGTCTGAGGACCGACACCTGGTCACTCAGTGTCCACCTCTGTTGACCTTTACCACTTTTGCTCCTGTCCCCCTTTTTATATTTTTTCAGGTACTGTCATTGGTCATCGACTCTGGACATTTACTTACATAATGGACTGCATAAAACGGCCATTAGTCTTGGTCCACTCCAAGATGTCAACTACTGGACAAATATTACCTGGGAGAGAGAGAGAGAGAGAGAGGGCCAGAGCTCCGAGACGGAGAACCAAAAGTTCAGAGCTTGAAGGATCGTGAAACAAGGTTAATGACCATCGTCCAGCGAAATGGCTTAGTACCTGGTAGTGATGGGGAGGGGGGGGAGGGGGAGAAGGAGAAACATTGGCGTCAAGAGTGAACACAATGAAAACCTTCTCCCGTTCTATTCATCTAGCTGTCCACCCAGTTTCGTCCGGCTATTGTTGTGTCCGAGGTCTGACAGTCGGTGTTGGTAGCATCCAGCAAACACGCACTTGTCACTGTCTTAAGAAATGGCCAGGTATGTTTAGTCGTTTTTTTTTGGGGGGTGTCAAGTACATTTTAGTAGAAGTTCGCATCTGATAGCACTTGTTTAAAGTGATTGTTGATACACAAAGGATTGGTCATTTTATGTATTTTTTTACGTTCTCTTTAAAACAAATAATTTTTTTTTTAAATTCTTCATGTGCGTTAGTACAGCATCAATAGTTTAAGGGGGGGGGAGAAAAACTTCAAAACTTTAATTCAGGATATCACGTTTAGTTTAAGGTTGGTAGGAGAAACAAAAGATAGAATGGACATTTTTTTGTTTGTTTCCTTGTTGTTTTGTTGTTGTTGTTTTGAAATATCTTTAACCTTTCTGAAAACAATACTCGATTCCAAATTGTGGAGTAAAGGGCGATAAACCATTCCTTTAAATAGTGTATGTTGTTGTAATGATTAACTGGAAGATCGTAACGGTAAAAAAAATAATATGAACAATAATCAGGATATATATATATAAATAAATATATATATATATATATATATATATAGTTTGGGCAGATACAATTAGGCTGTCTATGAATTAGATTTATTCTGCTGTGCACAGAGTTACTGGGAGATTTAATTGTAAGTCTATAACGCAGAAAAGAAGAAGAAAAGAAATGTGTTTATACATTTTTCTTAACATCCATTAAAATTTTGTCAACTGGAAGATAAAAAATATATTGTTTTATTCTTGTACATAGATATGGCTTTATTTTTGCACATAGATATTGGTTTATTATAGTTCATAGATATGTGCTTATTCTTGTATATAGATTTGGGTTTATTGTCGTACATAGATTGTGGGACGGATGGCCGAGTGGTTAAGATACTCGACTGTCGACCTGAGAGTCCTGGGTTCTACCCACTGTGGGGACCATGGAATATTGTCCGCGTGAAATGTGGTCCACAGTCGTCCCACCCAGCTTGAAATGTGTACCTGACTTTAAGTTGGGGAATTAAAGGCTTGCTGTTCGTTGTGCTAACCACATAATCCCTTCTATATCCCTAGATGAAAACAGATAAATTCTTCACTTCATCTGCCCGAAGTCCTTTTAGGACTGTGGGAAGTTCACTTGTACACTTGTACTCTCAAAGATATAAGTCCTGGTAACTATGACAACATCCTTTCTTATGGGTAGGTCATTGAGGCTACTACCACTGTTGGGACTTTTATTTTACCTTGACTAATTTTGTGACTGGGCTCCACATATTTACCAATAGCAAGAATGCCGAAAATGAGCATTTGCCTTAGCCCCCCCCCCTCCCCACCACCCAATGTGCAATAGTACCATTGTCTAGGGCACCCAACTGTACCATTGTCTAGGGCACCCAACTGTACCATTGTCTAGGGCACCCAACTGTACCATTGTCTAGGGCACCCAACTGTACCATTGTCTAGGACACCCAAATGTACCATTGTCTAGGACACCCAAATGTACCATTGTCTAGGGCACCCAACTGTACCATTGTCTAGGGCACCCAACTGTACCATTGTCTAGGACACCCAAATGTACCATTGTCTAGGACACCCAAATGTACCATTGTCTAGGGCACCCAAATGTACCATTGTCTAGGGCACCCAACTGTACCATTATCTAGGGCACCCAACTGTACCATTGTCTAGGACACCCAAATGTACCATTGTCTAGGCCACCCAAATGTACCTTTGTCTAGGCCACCCAAATGTACCTTTGTCTAGGGCACCCAAATGTACCATTGTCTAGGGCACCCAAATGTACCATTGTCTAGGGCACCCAAATCACCTTTGCCTAGGGCACCCAAATGTACCTTTGTCTAGGGCACCTAAATGTACCATTGTCTAGGGCACACAAAAGCTCGAGATCAATTCTGTCTATAGCAACAAAATTACCCCCCCCCTCCCCAACTCTACACCCATCACCAAGAAATTTTATCAGTGTATTTGTACACACCAATGATCTGTTTTGTTGGTACATGTGTGTGTGTGTCAAATATTGAAATGTTTTAAGTGACAATATGAGAAACAACGTCATACCTCAGCCAATCCATCAGACACACAGACGAACACAGACGAACACACACGCGCGCACTTTTGACCCTGACGAACCCACCCCACATTCTATAAACCCACCCCCACCCTCAACACCAAACACACACCCCACATCAGTATCAGTCAGAATCAGCAGTCAATGTGAGTGCCAGGGATAGTTAGCTCTACCCCCCCACCCCACACCACCACCCAAAAGTGAAACCTGAGATCGTGTTAAATTAACCATTTTTTCTTTTTTTACCTTTCCGCCATCCTGGTTAAAGTAACATTTTGAAAGATAACAATAACATTATCACGGGTTACAGTAACATCTCACACTGTTGTCACACGCCAGGTTACGCCAACAGTTTCAATGCTCCCGTAGAATGTTACACTGGGAGAATTTTTTTTTTTAATCTGATTTGCTGTAGAAACGTTTTGCCTCCGTCTGTACTGTACCTTTGCCTCCATCTGTACTGTAACTTTGCCTCCATCTGTACTGTAACTTTGCCTCCAGCTGTACTGTACCTTTGCCTCCATCTGTACTGTAACTTTGCCTCCAGCTGTACTGTACCTTTGCCTCCATCTGTACTGTAACTTTGCCTCCATCTGTACTGTAACTTTGCCTCCGTCTGTACTGTACCTTTGCCTCCATCTGTACTGTAACTTTGCCTCCATCTTTACTGTAACTTTGCCTCCATCTGTACTGTAACTTTGCCTCCATCTGTACTGTAACTTTGCCTCCATCTGTACTGTAACTTTGCCTCCATCTTTACTGTAACTTTGCCTCCATCTGTACTGTAACTTTGCCTCCATCTTTACTGTAACTAGGAGTCTACGCTCCTCCTGTTGGAAGCTTCATTATCTCAGTCGTAATGAAGGGCCATCCCATGCGTAATGAAGGGCCATCACAGTCGTAATGAAGGGCCATCCCATGCGTAATGAAGGGCCATCACAGTCGTAATGAAGGCCCATCCCATGCGTAATGAAGGGCCATCTCAGTCGTAATGAAGGACCATCCCATGCGTAAGGAATGGCCACCTCAGTCGTAATGAAGGGCCCTCTCAGTCGTAATGAAGGGTCATCTCAGTCGTAATGAAGGGCCATCTCAGTCGTAATGAAGGGCCATCTCAGTCGTAATGAAGGGCCCTCTCAGTCGTAATGAAGGGCCATCTCAGTCGTAATGAAGGGCCCTCTCAGCCGTAATGAAGGGCCATCTCAGTCGTAATGAAGGGCCCTCTCAGCCGTAATGAAGGGCCATCTCAGTCGTAATGAAGGGCCATCTCAGTCGTAATGAAGGGCCAGCACAGTCGTAATGAAGGGCCATACCATGCGTAATGAAGGGCCATCACAGTCGTAATGAAGGGCCATCCCATGCGTAAAGAAGGGCCATCTCAGTCGTAATGAAGGGCCACTCCATGCATAATGAAGGGCCATCTCAGTCGTAATGAAGGGCCATCTCAGGACATGCCTGAGGCTACGAACTTAAATGTTTTAACACTTGTGGCCTGACACATATTATCAGAGGCCCAAACTTTACAAGCAGTGGTCTTAACAGATTTTGTTTCCATTTGGCCCCAAAATGTACCTATGCAATGGGCCCCCTAATTTTTCTTTGGGTAGGTTCCCAACATGAATGTTTACTTACGACCATCACTTCAACATAAAACGTAAGAACGGTTCTTGTGTGTTGTGTATGTGTGTGTATGTGTTGTATGCGTGTGTTGTGTGTGTGTATGTGTTGTATGCGTGTGTTGTGTGTGTGTGTGTGTTGTATGCGTGTGTTGTGTGTGTGTATGTGTTGTATGCGTGTGTTGTGTGTGTGTGTATGTGTTGTATGCGTGTGTTGTGTGTGTGTGTATGTGCTGTATGCGTGTGTTGTGTGTGTATGTGTTGTATGCGTGTGTTGTGTGTGTGTGTGTTTGTGTTGTATGCGTGTGTTGTGTGTGTGTATGTGTTGTATGTGTGTTTTGTGTGTGTTGTGTGTGTTTGTGTGTATGTGTTGTATGCATGTGTTGTGTGTGTATGTGTTGTATGTGTGTTTTGTGTGTGTGGTGTGTGTGTTTGTGTGTATGTGTTGTATGCGTGTGTTGTGTGTGTATGTGTATGTGTTGTATGTGTGTTTTGTGTGTGTTGTGTGTGTTTGTGTGTATGTGTTGTATGCGTGTGTTGTGTGTGTTGTATGTGTTGTATGTGTGTTTTGTGTGTGTTGTGTGTGTTTGTGTGTATGTGTTGTATGCGTGTGTTGTATGTGTGTGTATGTGTTGTATGTGTGTTTTGTGTGTGTTGTGTGTGTTTGTGTGTATGTGTTGTATGCGTGTGTTGTGTGTGTGTTGTATGCGTGTGTTGTGTGTGTGTTGTATGCGTGTGTTGTGTGTGTGTTGTATGCGTGTGTTGTATGTGTGTTGTATGCGTGTGTTGTGTGTGTGTTGTATGCGTGTGTTGTGTGTGTGTTGTATGCGTGTTGTGTGTGTGTGTTGTATGCGTGTGTTGTGTGTGTGTTGTGTGTGTGTTGTGTGTGTTTGTGTGTATGTGTTGTATGTGTATGTATGTATGTTGTGTGTGTGTTGTGTATGTGTTGTGTGTGTTGCGTGTATGTTGCGTGTGTTGTATGCGTGTGTTGTGTGTGTATGTGTTGTAAGTGTTGTATGTGTGTTTTGTGTGTGTTGTGTGTGTTTGTGTGTATGTGTTGTATGCATGTGTTGTGTGTGTGTTGTATGTGTTGTATGTGTGTTTTGTGTGTGTTGTGTGTGTTTGTATGTATGTGTTGTATGCGTGTGTTGTATGTGTGTGTATGTGTTGTATGTGTGTTTTGTGTGTGTTGTGGGTGTTTGTGTGTATGTGTTGTATGCGTGTGTTGTGTGTGTGTTGTATGCGTGTGTTGTGTGTGTTGTATGCGTGTGTTGTGTGTGTGTTGTATGCGTGTGTTGTGTGTGTGTTGTATGCGTGTGTTGTGTGTGTGTTGTATGCGTGTGTTGTGTGTGTGTTGTATGCGTGTGTTGTGTGTGTCTTGTGTGTGTTTGTGTGTATGTGTTGTATGTGTATGTATGTATGTGTTGTGTGTGTTGCGTGTATGTTGCGTGTGTTGTGCGTAAGAGAGAGGTGTGTGTGTATTGAGTGAGAGAGAGAGAGAGAGAGAGAGTAAGAGGTGTGAATGTGTTTGTGTTGTGTTTGTGTGTGTGCGAGAGAGAGAGAGAGGTGTGTGTGTGTGTTCATTGTTAGTATTGTGTGTGTGTGTGCGTGCGCCTTCAAGAGTAAAGTTATTTTTGTGCTAGCTAATTTGTTTGTGTTCTATGGGGGGAATAAAAACCAAAGCTTAGCGCTCCGCTAAAAACAATGAGAACCACTGCATTAGCTCAATCATACAAGAATGACGCAGGCTCTGAAACGAGTAATTTAATTCGGTTGAAAAAGACCTACATGAAGTAAAAGGAAAATATAATCCTCCCAGATGAAACAGCAAGTTACTTAATGCACACATTCAATTCAGCCCACAAACAAAAACTGATGAATTGTAATGTATCTTTTTTTTTTTAAAAATACAGCAACAATGTCATTTGTCTAGTGAAATCTAAACCGATACAGTTTCACAGCCATTAGTCCAAATGAAATCTATAAAAACTAATTTGTTTCAAATGTTTGTGCTTATGTTTTCTCTCTTTATGACAAAAAAAAATAGGTATTCTGAGTAGAATATACATCTGAAGTCAAGAATTTGGTTCAATTTTGTAAAAAAAAAAAAAAATTAAGAAAGCAAATATTTCTAAATCTTCCGACTCTAAACCCCATTCTGTATCGCGCTGGAGTTTGTGCCTGGGCGCTAAGGTGTGGAGGGCAGGCCATTACCTGGGAGAAACAGGTGAAACATTAGCAGGGACCGGAGGATGACACGGGCAGGATTCCCATTGTCTGGGGAGGAAACCCGATAGCCGGGGCCTCGGTCCCCCAGGTGTATACTTAGTGGATTAAACTCAGACTGTCCCATTCATTGGCTGATTGTCAAAATACGTAAAATACAGGGACGGGGGGGGGGGCAGGCGGGAGGGGGATGCTTGTGAGGGCCGAGATTCCAGTATTTATTGACTTTCTGTCAGCTGCGTTGGTTTGTTTCTGTGATAACACACACACACATGCACACACACACACACACTCACCAAGCAATGATACACACAACACACTCAAACACACGCGTACGCACGTTGATACGTAAAAACGATAGCACACACACTAGTATTTTCTTATTAATGTAATCACATGCACGTACGTCTTGACACGCGCGCACACACACACACAAATACACACACACGTTGTTTTGAGCATCACACGGTTTACTTTCACACAACTGGCGCTGTATTCGCACGCATCCACACACTCACACATCCACACACTCACACATCCACACACTCACACATCCACACACTCACACATCAACACACTCACACATCCACACACTCACACATCCACACACTCACATATCCACACATTCACACATCCACACACTCACACATCCACACATCACACATCCACACACTCACACATCCACACACTCACACATCCACACACTCACAAACAAAGCCGACACAGAGACAACACACTAATACACAATGTCGTTCGTCGATACCTATAAGCAGGGCTGCCAATCTGGATAATTTTGTTATCCGGATCTAGATATTTATGGAGAAATCTAGATATAGTAATATATTTCCCAAATAATACATCTGTTATTTTGTTTTTAATTGTCATCTACATATTGATAAATTATTATTATTATCTTCTATATATAATGCAATTTAGATTTTTTTCGTATTTTTTTTATGGATAATTCTTCCAGGAAATAGTTGGCAGTCCTGTCAATAAGGACGGGAAGGTGCCAAATCTATGGCGGCAAACAGAAGATGTGCATCATACTGAGAAAACCTACCTCGAGCTGCCACGCCCCTGCGTTCATGCTGCATGGAGAAGAAAAAGAAGGTTACAAATTTAGGAGTAATAACGCTACAATATGAGATACAGAGAGAGGAAGAGAGAGAGAGAGAGCGAGAGAGAGAGAGAGAGAGAGAGAGCGAGAGAGATTGTGAGTGAAATTTGTTAATGGGGATGTATGAAAAATACATGGAAATCTAGATATAGCATCAGGAAGGACAACCAATATTTAAAACAAAATACGGTTTAGGCTGACACACAATGAAGTGTTTAGCGTTAGTCTTCATGTTTAATAGCAGTTTTGTATATTTGGTACTTATATTTTTATGAAATAAACACAAACGCAATTAAAGTTTGAAAACTTTTAATAACAAATTTTTTAATTTAAAATCTTTATTTTGTCAATTTAATTATTTTTCGTTTTTTCATTGGTTTTTCATGAACGATCTCATTCAATTGCTTAACATAATTTTTAGACGAACAATTAAAAAATTTAACATAAATAAGTTCTTTTAAATTATGATTGAAATAAAAAAATAATTTCTTCAATCAGCAATGACTCATCAATTGTTACTCTATCAACAATTTAAACAATTTTTTTTTTATTTGTTTGTCCTAGAAATAGTTTCAGACTACTTGCTGATCTTTTCAATGAATTGAATACTTTCCAATTAAGTAGGCAAGTAGAGAAGGTGTACTCAGATGGCTTCAATAGCCCTCCTCTGTTGACATTGTTAAAAAAAACATCCAGCTTTTTCAATCTTAATTCGTCAATGTCTTTAAAATTTTCATCGACTAATATTTCTCTAAAGCTTTTATTTTAAAAATTATGTTATTATAGTACATATATGAAAATGTAGTAAATTGAAAGGGCTTTTTAACAATATATGTTTCAAAGTGATATTATTATGCAAGTATTTTATTATTTTTAAAAAGTTTAGATGAAAAAAATAAACAAAAATAAATAAATTAAACAATTCACAAACACAAAGAAGAAAAAAAAATTCATTATGATTCATTTCAATAAAAGTTACTTTTTATTAAACTACACTCAATTCTCTGTGTGTAGGATATTTTTGAAGACATTATAATCAGATACACAAGATATATTTAAAATTTCTAAAAATGATGTGTTTTAACAGAAAAAGGACCAAAAATCTGCTGGGATCAACATTGACCATGCAACAAGAAAAATCCAAAAATATAAATCTAAGTTATAAAAACTAGCATTCAAATGTCTATTGTTAACAACAAAAGCTCAATTTCAGTATGTTTTATAACTTTGCTAAAAATATTTTACAAGATTAGTGTAACTATTATACCAGCTTATGATAATTTTTCATAGAACATTATATTTATTTATCAACTGGTCACTCTTATCTACACCCCCCCCCCATATATTTATTGTAATCCTGTATTATGGTTGGTTGGTCAACAGTAAGTTCCTAAAATTTCCCATTTACTTAGTCTGTCATTTAAATGTTCCAAATCCATTTGCATTATGCATAGTGGACATAACCGAAACAGTTTTATTGTCCCTCCATCGTACTGTCAATAACTCCCTTTCTAACTCATCTCATATCCCCTCTTTTAGATTTTTTTTCAAAGTCTTTTATATTTTTCAAAGATTGAAGAATACCTTTACATGTCCGAAGAATAGTTCCACATGCTCCTACCCCTAAATTCCATAGATCTTTAGATAATTGTATAGTAGTATAAAAATTATCGACTAATAATTTATACCCCTCTTTAGCTAAAGTTTTAATTAATTTCATTACCACCCCATATGCCAATCCAAAATCATAAGTATACCTAGAAAGAGAATCAGCTAATACCCATAACTTCATTCACCACTTAGTCGGCTTATCCCTTATGTACTGCCTAAAAATATATCTACCTTTATTTCTTTTCATTCTTTAATCTATTGATATATCTTGGTAAGGCTGTAATAATTTTATACATTACAATCTAATAAAGTTAAAGAAAAAATGTACTTTACATAACTTGTTGGTTTTGTCTTCAGTTTGAGGATTAGACACCTTTAGAAAGCTCATTATAGATTTCAATCAATCACAAAACATAAAAGCTCTGGCCCAAAGTCCATTGTATAGTGATTTAGTAGACCAGAAGCGGTCAATGTTCTGTGCTTGAACAAGTCCAGCATACATGATAAGTCCACAGAATCTGTAGAATTCATCTGGTGTAAGATCAAACCAGCCTTGGGAAACACAAGGTTTTGTAGGTCCATAATGTCTGGCATTGCTATTATTAGTCACAAATATGAATTACTAAGTCCAAAGTAAAATAAAGTTTTAAAAATGCCACTGCATTGCAGAATTTCCTAATGTCTTCCCTTGTTTTAGCTCCTCCGAGTTGTTGAATGTATGGATCCCTCTCAGGTAGAAAATTCTTTAGTGGTTCTGGTAATGTGTCATTCAATTCATTCATATCATCATGCCATATGATCTGGGGGATAAAAAATATGTAAAGAAAACCATAAATAAAAAAAAAATTCAGCTTATTTATCGAGCTACAATTAATTATTTTATAATGATGAAAACAAAATATCATCAATACAGATATGTAAATATTATGTAAACTTCAGTTGTTTTTTTTTTTTTTGTGTTTACGAAAATCTGCTGATTGGCAATAACACAAAAATAAAACAGTAACAGTAATTCTAGCGGTAGAGAACTAAATAAATAATATTTATACATAAACCTTTATATAATAAAATATAAATCTTTATACTTTTCTCTTATTTTATAACTATTCCCACATTTTAAGTTCTAAAGAATAAATAAATGAATAAATAAATAAACTTAAAGATCATTAAGACAAAGTCAAAGCATGTTGGTTCAATACTTACACATGTGAGTTTGGAAGTGTTGAAAACTTGCATTAAAACTAATATTTTCAGCTTCAAAGTCATCTGAAGAAGCAATGAGCTCCCAAGTTTCATCTTTGTCACTTGAATCAAGTTTATTTTCCTCTAAATAATCAGAAACTGAGTCCATTTTAGTGTAGTCGAATTGACTGACAAAACGTAAACAAATCAAAATGGCGTTCGGTGCCAACTGATAGCGTTGTTTTATTTACGAGAAATTGTTGTTAAAATAAAAATTGACAATTATTTTTTAGTAGAAAGTATTTAGAAAGCATTTTTTTAAAATAAAAATATTATACTAGACATAAAAAGTCACATTTTATTGTATGCCGTCTGTTTAATCCTTGCGTCAGCCTAAACCGTACACAGCTAGAATGAAATTTTGTTTGGTTGTCTATCCTGGTGTTATCCATGGAAAAATATAAGCACCAAAAAAAAAACACCTTCTGATTGGGTGAGGAAATGTAGCGTAACTAGTTTAGGTGGCAGTGTGAACCCATCCTCCGCTCCCACCTAGCTACGCCACTGAGTAAAGAAGATTTAAACATGGGGTAACTGGGTAGCGTAAATTAAAGAGAGTATGCTGAGTAGTAGACGTCAGATGATTGTGACAGAGAATAAGAGAGTTGCACTGACAGACCAACGTTTGATATACGTTTACATGAGATTGATTGACAGAATTTGATATACAGTAGGAACATGAAATTGATTGACAGAATTTGACATGCAGTAGGAACATGAAATTGATTGACAGACTTTGACATGCAGTAGGAACATGAGATTGATTGACAGACTTTGACATACAGTAGGAACATGAGATTGATTGACAGACTTTGACATGCAGTAGGAACATGAGATTGATTGACAGACTTTGACATGCAGTAGGAACATGAGATTGATTGACAGACTTTGACATGCAGTAGGAACATGAGATTGATTGACAGACTTTGACATGCAGTAGGAACATGAGATTGATTGACAGACTTTGACATACAGTAGGAACATGAGATTGATTGACAGACTTTGACATGTAGTAGGAACATGAGATTGATTGACAGACTTTGACATGCAGTAGGAACATGACATTGATTGACAGACTTTGACATGCAGCAGGAACATGAGATTGATTGACAGAAATGGACTTACAACATTCATTAACAAACACTAACAGAAACTGACAGTCAATGTAGAAAGACATATTTTAAGTACAAGACTCTAGGGACACATTTCAAAGTCACACAATTTATGATACTTACATTAGCTATGACCTTTATATTAGTTATGATCTTTATATTAGTTATGATCTTTATATTAGTTATTATCTTTATATTAATTATGAGCTTTATAATAGTTATGATCTTTATGTCGGCTATTATCTTTATAGTGTTATGATCTTTGTATTGGTTATGATCTTTATATTAATTATAATCTTTGGTTTTGGTTATGATCTTTATGTAAAATATGATCTTTGTATTTGGTTTTGAGCAGGGCTCGATTTACCGCCGGGGATGCCGGGCTCAACCCCGGCACTGTTTTTTTTTTCTTAAATCGAGTACTGGTTATGATACTGATATCAGCTATGATACTCATATTAGTTCATAGTTATGATACTCGTATTGGTTATACAGTTAAGTTTAATACCTGGGGGGAAAAAATGACACAATCAAACGGACGTTTTTTTTTTGTTGTCTTAATGTCAGAGGTTCTCATAAAAACAGATTAGTGTCATGCATTTATAATAAAAAAAACAACATTATTTGGTGTAGACAGGAATAAGATTTGTAATTTCGATACATTTCTCAGATATTTTAGATTTTTTTTTTGTTAAAGGGCAGATTAAAAAAAACAAATTCAGCATTAGACTCTGGGAGTATTTTGCTATAAGGGGAGACAATACACTGGTTGATACATGATACCACGAGCAGACATATTTATGTTGTCATATGAGTCTCAGTCCAGGCGGAGGGGAGGGAAAGGAGTGGGGTAGGGGAGAGGAGGAAGATCTATGGGATGTGTCATGTGACCCACGACAGGATCTATAGATCTATATCCTTACTGCTTACTGCGCATGCTCATAGACTGGTACGGAAACAATACTTTAGTATCAAGTGTTTGTGTCTGTGTCTAAGGGAAGGGGGGGTGGTGGTTCTGTTTTTTTGTTTGTTTGAGAACAATAAGATGACGGAAGCCATATATTGTAACCCCCCCACACACACACACCTTTTATTTCTCCCACGCAAACACGCACAACCATGCCTGTGATAATATGACAGTGGGCCATTGTTCGTCTGATCTGGATTAATGGACCGACCAAAACTCTAACGACGTCCTATTCGGAGACTGGCGTATAAACGATGGAAGATACCGCTGATTGGTTATATTGACTCCGTGCTGTCAGTTCAGTGTCAGCAGGGAAACATGACAGTGACAGACAGATGAATGATGACAACATAGAACATGACAGTGACAAAAAGATGAATGATGACAACATAGAACATGACAGTGACAGAAAGATGAATGATGGCAACAGAGAACATGACAGTGACAGAAAGATGAATGATGACAACAGAGAACATGACAGTGACAGAAAGATGAATGATGACAACATAGATCATTACAGTGACAGACAGATGAATGATGACAACAGAGAACATTACAGTGACAGACAGATGAATGATGACAACATAGAACATTACAGTGACAGAAAGATGAATGATGACAACATAGAACATTACAGTGACATAAATATGAATGATGACAACATAGAACATTACAGTGACAGAAATATGAATGATGACAACATAGAACATTACAGTGACAGAAAGATGAATGATGGCAACAGAGAACATGACAGCGACAGAAAGATGAATGATGACAACATAGAACATTACAATGACAGACAGATGAATGATGACAACAGAGAACATGACAGTGACAGAAAGGTGAATGATGACAACATAGAACATGACAGTGACAGAAAGATGAGCTTCACATGGAACATGACAATTAACTGGGGAAACCATGTTTGTGGGGTGTTGAGTGCTGGACTGTCGACCTGCGGAGGCCGGGTTCGTTCATCTGTGAGGACCTCTTGATTTTTGTTCATGTCCTGCTGAAAATGTCATCAGACTGAACCCAGCTTTAACTGGGTACCTGGCATGAGTCGGGGGAAGCAGCGGTTGCTAGGTAATGTCTCGCCGCAGCTTCCCTTTAATACAGAGATAGACGAAGTCTGCACTTCATCTGCACATCGATGGTCTTGAGGTAAAACTGAACTTGCTTCACTTAATAGCAAAGTTATAACTATTGAAACTATAACAAACCAATAACATCCTAAAAAATTGTATGGCCAGACGAAATGTTATCACATTTGGTAGGTTGTTTCAACTTAATTGACTAATAGATCTAGAGTTGATAAGTGTTTTCCACCTGAGGGGGGGGGGGGGAAAGGGTGATAATGGATTTAAGGGAGGGAGTAATTTAAAAATGAGTTTAAGTTCCACCAAACCGTTGTGGTGGGGGGGGAAAGGGGGAGGGGGGCTTTTTGACAGGTTAAGTTGAGGGGTAAGACACAAAAAAAAAAGGTTTGTGTGACACAAGTCTAGATCTATATCTGTATGATACACTGGGTGGTCGAGGTGGAGGGAACTTGACAGGTGTGTTGAAGGGGCGTAATTCCAACACAGACATCTGTCACCATTGACATATACCATACACAAAACTGATCATATCTTGATGATAGTGGGGGGGGGGGAGTGAGAAATACACACACAGACACAGCGCGAGAGAGAAAGAAAGAGACAAAGTGTGAGAGAGATTGAAATAGACATAAATATATATATATATATATATATATATAAAGAGAGAGAGAGACAGAGGCAGAGAGAAAGAGAAAGAGAGGGACAAAGATTGTCAGAACCCTGGAGGCTCATATACCTTTATGCTATAATTAGGTTATAAAAATACTTTCTTATAGAAAGGCATTTTATGTTTTACATGTATAAATTTAATCGTACTACCCGGGCCAATTTATAAAAATGTTCTCTGTAATAAAGTAATTCACAATTTACTTTGTCAAGTCTTTGGAAGCGCATTTCTGATTTATTATTTGTATTATTTTAAAAAATAACTTTCTACTAAAAAAAAAACTGTTTCTCACATTAAATTTTTATATCTTAGTTATATAGTGTTTATATATTGTACAGTTCAGTGTTTATATATTATACAGTTCAGTGTTTATATATTGTACAGTTCAGTGTTTATATATTGTACAGTTCAGTGTTTATATATTGTACAGTTCAGTGTTTATATATTGTACAGTTCAGTGTTTATATATTGTACAGTTCAGGGTTTATAAATTATACAGTTCAGTGTTTATATATTGTACAGTTCAGTGTTTATATATTATACAGTTCAATATTTATATATTATGTTCAGTGTATATGATTTAAAATGTCCTGATATTTATTTAATAACATTCATTTCAAACTGAATTCAATCATTTAATTTTGCCACTTACACCTTTTTATTTTGTTTCTAATCTAAAAAAAGATTCCATCTACATCGAAGTAAACACAAAAACCAATTTTTTTAAAAAAAAAGGTCGTTCCTGTCAGTTTTTTATCGAAACGGTTGACCATGAAATAGTCTATTTTTAGAACTCGGCTATTACAAACTTGTTCTGTTTATCCGGTCTACCACCTCTTTAGTCACTCTATGCATCATAGCCGAGATTTTTTGTACAGCCTAGAAGAATGTTTACAAGTTTATTTTATTTCATTGAGTTAAACAAGGTTAGCTTTTTTTCTGGGGTTTTTTTTTTCGGAAAATAAACATTTAAAAAAAAAAAGAAGGAGGGGGTGGGGGTGTCATATCAAATTAGTTATAGAGTTGGTTGATGTGGAAATAATTAAATGAAACAGACAACTTTGCAACAGCTCTAGACAAAACAATCTGGTTTAAAAAAAAAAAGAATGAACGGAAGGGTGGATGAGGAAAAGGGGTGAGGGACTCATAACTGTAGAACTAAACAGATCACAGAATTGAATGTACCTAAGCAGGGGGCTTGCATGAAGACACACACACACACACACTAAGACAGCTGTGGGCTTAGGGTCCATCCGGGGGTCTGTGGATGCCGGCCCTGGTGGACTCCCAGAAATAGACCACCGGGCAACTGAAAGTCTTTATCTGGACAGACTTCAATATTTAAGGAGAATGCACGTACTTTTACCGTCTGCCAAGTTGTCATCCATCCACTACTATCGCAGATTGCATAGTGAATCTACTGGCTGGACTAAGTTTTCAGTGCATTGATTAAATTGGTGCTGCTGTTATTGTTATATTATTACTAGAACCGGCGTTCGTTCAAATGTGACACTTGAAACATTTCTAACACACCATTAGGTAAAAATGTGTGTGCTAATTATGTCACCTACCTAATGTGCAGAAATGACCTACATTTGATACATCACAAATTACGCTTTACCCGCCAAACCAACCAACCAACCAAACCAAACGAAACACCGTTAGGTAAAGATGTGGGTACTACAGAGGCGTAACTAGGGTGGAGGGGTGTCCAAATTCCAAAAGTGTCCCGAGCCCGAAAAATTCTTTTTACATTAAATATTTAGTACATTATCTCATTTCATATTGTCGAATATCAAAATGCAGGGGCCCCCAAAGAGGCCAAGCCCCCCCCAAGGCCCCCCAAATCCTTGGGTTCGGCATTGGGGTGCTAATTTAGTCCACATACCAAATACGCCACCTACCTAATGTACATTTCATACGTCACAGATTACGTTTTACCCGTCAACGCTAATAACTTAGGATTATTTGTTTAAACAGTAATTAATTCTCTCAATGTTAAAATCAAAACGAAGCATTGCAATAATGATCAAATGATTTTTTTCCCCCTGCAATTTTGCAGCGCAGAGGCAAGAAGGTGTGGCACGATACAGCACCTGCGCCTGCCCCGTAGCGTGAAAATTCTACAGGAGGGGGCCAGGCATTCTACAGTAGTAGCCAGGCAATAGCAGGGAGGGCCAGGTAATACATTTTACTAAGTAGAACAGATAAGCAGGGGGGCCAGACAAAACGCAGGGGGGCCCGGCCGCCTGCCCTCTCCCCCCCCCGCACGCTACGGGCCTGACCCGCGTGCAAGTTCATTTCTGCTTCTTACTATCTTTCTTTCTTAATTTCTTACTTACACTCTGTTCTTATATATACGGTTCTTTGGGTTTTTTTCAAAGACTTAACAATATATTACCTTTTTTTTTTTTTAGGATATCATGTCAGTATTTCAAATGAGTGGATAAATACAAATAAGAGTAATTTTACAAACAAGTATAACACAAAAATTGAGTGCATACAGATGTGAGTTTATATAGACATAAATACATACAAACATAGCACATACCAGCACAAATAATACAAACATAAATATATACAAACAAAACACATACCGGCATAAATAATACGAGCACATACCAACAAAAGAAATACAAACAGGAATATATACAAAGATGAGTACGTGTATGCATAAATATTACAAACATGAATACATACAAACATATATGATTGTATAGATCCTTAAAGAAAGATGCATAAATATTACAAACATGAATACATACAAACATATATGATTGTATAGATCCTTAAAGAAAGACATTTTACTTTTTATTGTGGCTAATTAAACTTCAACAAAACGTTCTCTCTTTTTTCCCGAACGATGTGAAAGACCAGAGATAATTTATGTGCACAACTTGGGAAGTTTTTACAAAGTCTCACACACATTTTTCGTAATGGGAATAAAATATTATTTTGCACTACTTGGAAATTTTTATTTATAATGCATGGTCGCAAGAAGGAGCAAATTTGCGAAAAGTAGCTCAATCTGGCAACATCCGATAAGATTTCATTTATCTCTAGATCCAATAGCAAGCCTGTGAACACAATTAGGTCAATTAAGGTTACGGACACTCCGCGTCCCAAACCTCAGCAGAAAAAGGGGTTGACCACAAGGACACTCCACGATACCGTAGATTATTTTTGGGCTGAGCTGGACTTCAAACCTTGGTGTGTGTGTGCGTGTGCGTGCGTGTGTGTTTGTTACAACAAAGAGACTTACTTCAGCATAAATTATGAAAATTACTCAAAAAGAAAAAAAATACAACTTCGGAAATCTACCAGATGTTAAAATTAGGTGATTATTTGAAATGATATATAAAAATCTTCTCATCGATAATTTAGAGAAAAATTAATTTCAAGGTTCCAAAAATGACGATCAATTGGCATTGTAAACCATCCAGAAAAGGCACGTTAAATAGAAGCGCGAAAATAATATATTTATGTCCATACATAGAGCCGTATAAGGCGAACAAAACACCTCTTTCTATTATTAATTTATGTACAATATGGTGCTGAGAACACCACGCTCAGGAACGTTTGCCATGGGCCCCCAAACATAACTAAACTCTCTGCCTTGGGGCCCCTTATGACCAAAGAACGGCCCTGTATTCATTCACTGTATATTTCAAATTCATAGCAGACGATTTTTCGACCTGCTTCTTTTTTTCCCCCACATTTTAGTGACCCAGTTTTTCGCTGTGGTTTTTTAGGTTTTTTTTTTGTTCTATATAGTTATTCCAAATAATATTATACTGACAGGTTTTTTTTTTGTATATAATATTAAGGTGTATGAATATGTTTAGAAGAAAACCCAGTGAATATAGATTCCGTTGACTTGGAGAACAGTTTTCAGGGGACCGGAAATGATCGCGGGAAGTCATATGACCAACAGATTGATCAAAAGACGAAAGCGAGGCTAGAGAACCGGATGCGTGTCACATCTGCACGTGCTGCCGGTTCCGGCCATCGCGCCAGAGGACGAGAGCAGTGCCGGGCTTTTTTTTTTCGGCGCCAGGCTTTGCTGTATTGGTTCGCATCACGCGCTTCAGCCGTCAATCATTATTGATCAGTGGGCGGAGCCAGCAATGTTGGGTGCAAGTAGCAAGTCTGGTAAAAATAGATGATTACCTCTGAAAAATGGTTCCAGATCTGCCATGTGAAGGTTGGGTGGGGGGGGGGGAAGGGGGGCAATAAAAGGAGAGGAAGGGGTATGTAAAGAATCGTCAAAGATATTTGAGTGTACAGACGAATACTAGTTAGTATAAATAAATGTTAATTTGGACAGCAGTGAACAAAAAAATGCGGTTGTCAATAACTGTGACTTCAGATTTGCTTTTCGTTAACTCTGTTATGGCGATAGTCAGCATTGTTCCATGTCATGTTCATAACCTGTTTGATTACATTTAATGACATATAATCTAATAAGATATCCACACACACACACACACACACACACAAACACTAGACATAGGATAGACAGACACACACTTTGAATATGTGGGACAGACAGACTGTAAATTGATGGACAGTGAAAACAAGTTTATAAGGCGAATAGAATATTCATCATGATATTTATTGGTTTACTTATTGTTGACTCGAAGATATAACTTATAAATCTAGGTGCAAATAGCATATAACTTATAAATCATATTCATAATGTAGGTTGTTATTTTTGAGTCTTTGTTGTTTTTTTTGGTTTTTTTTTTTTTTGGCAAATGACCAATCTGGTCACATGAAAGCAAAAAATATTAGTGTTTAAGTAATAGATGTTATATGTATATATATATATATATATATATATATATATATGTTTCTAATTCCTGGAAACTGTTTTACCTATGTCCCTAATGATAACTGAGCCTTTAAGAATGTTCAAACAGATCGAAGGTTTAATAACAGGGGGGGGGTATGTATGTGTGTGCCTGTGTGTGTGTGTGTGTCACTGTGTGTATGTTTGTATGTGTCTAAATGTGTGTGTATGTGTATGTGCATGTGCATGTAATGTGTGTGTGTATGTGTGTCTGTGTGTGCATGTGTGTGTGTGTGTCACTGTGTGTGTGTGTTTGTATGTGTCTAAATATATGTGTGTGTGTGTGTGTGTGTATATATGTACATGTATATCTATGAATGTGTATGTGTGTGTATGTGCGTGTGTATGTGTGTGTATGAAAAAAAGAAAACCGTTAAGTAAGTGGACACTGTTACAAACCATAGGCATTGATAAAGTTAAGGTTCACGTCTCTGTTACCGCGGCATGTTTCGGAACTATTGCTTCCATAACAAGACTCAGGGCTATCCATGCTGTCCGGCGGAAAGATTGAAGGACACAGCCATGTGATGCAGGTCACTCACTCACTCCACACCCAAGTGACTCTATTTACCAATGACCACCGTGGTGCCTCCGTGGCTGAAACACACCCTCACGTTGGTTACACATCCAGGATCTGATAGATAGCTCCTCAACCTAAATCGGACATTATTCTATGCGGAGCAATTCTTGTAGATAGATGCACAAGGCAACACAATTCATACACCAGCTTACATGCACACACATACTTCAAATGGAGTCCTACCAAACCTCATGCTGAGAGAAAACTTGACAAGAAATTCTGCACTGGAAGTGTCTTTCCTGGGCCCCAAGATACCTAGGACTGGCTCTAATTCTCACCATAGCTATATCCCAATCATGTGACATTTCACCTACAATCATCTTCAGGCTTAGTTATTGTAACCACATCGTCACTACGTATTGTTTTGCT
Source organism: Bulinus truncatus (assembly GCA_021962125.1). Taxonomy (NCBI): domain Eukaryota; kingdom Metazoa; phylum Mollusca; class Gastropoda; family Planorbidae; genus Bulinus; species Bulinus truncatus. Next base: position 3,230,292 of record JAGDYQ010000039.1, read on the forward strand.
CTAACACGCCCCAACGGTATAACCTATTATAGTATTGAAATACGTATCAACTTCCGTTTTTTTTCTCGAGCCCTCACATCGCGTGACCGGCTCACTACGATTTGATCACGTGATAGGCGCGCATGAATTTGTGTTCAAATGAAATTAAAATACTCCAGAGTGAGAGTCGGCTAGTTACTGTAGATACAGCCACACATAATTACATCAGATACGGCCACACATAAATACATCAGATACAGCCACACATAATAAATCAGATACAGCCACACATATTTAATCAGATACAGTCACACATAAATACGTCGGATACAACCACACATAATTATATCCGTTACAGCCACACATAAATACATCAGATACAGCCGCACATAATTACACCAGATTCAGTCACACATAAATACATCAGCTTCAGTCACACATAATTACATCAGATACAGCCACACATAAATACATCAGATACAGCCGCACATAATTACATCAGATTCAGTCACACATAAATACATCAGATAAAGCCACACATAAATACATCAGATACAGCCACACATAAATACATTAGATACAGCCAAACATAAACACATCAGCTAAAAACATGCATGTCCGTGGAACAAATATACAGTACATAAAAAAATAAATAGAATATGATGTCACAAATGTCACAACTCATCTCCAACTGTCACAAATGTCAAAACTCATCTCCAACTGTCACAAATGTCACAACTCATCTCCAACTGTCACAAATGTCACAGCTCATCTCCAACTGTCACAAATGTCACAGCTCATCTCCAACTGTCACAAATGTCACAGCTCATCTCCAACTGTCACAAATGTCACAGCTCATCTCCAACTGTCACAAATGTCACGGCTCATCTGTCACAAATGTCACAGCTCCAACTGTCACAAATGTCACAGCTCATCTCCAACTGTCACAAATGTCACAGCTCAAATGTCAAACACAGCTCATCTCCAACAAATGTCACAGCTCATCTCCAACTGTCACAAATGTCACAAGACTGGCAACCCATCTCAAACTTGTCATAAGGCTGCAACTAACGTGAAACCTCAAAGGTTCATCTCAAAAGCACCAGCCAGACCACCACCACCACCCACATTCACACACACACACCCACACACACACACACACACATCCATACACACACACACAAACCAACACCCATACGTTTGAAAAATTTCGAAACATCAACAAGTTCGTCAACCTCCATCTTTCTAATGGACTGAATCATTATGATTGAAAAGGGGGGGGGTGTCACTAGACACGAGGTTCATTAATACAAGAAAAGACCATTGCACCCAGTGTAGAACGGAAGGGAGGGAGTAACGCAGGGACGGGTGGGGGTGTGGGGGGCAGGCACGATTTTAACACTGCCTACTGCCATCATCGCCGCCACCAGCACCACCACCACCTAACCCGACACCCCCACCCCTCCATCCTCCCTTAAAGCTATGTCGTTGCCTCGTTAACCATGGAAGCGGCTAAACACCGCAGCAGAGGCGAGAGACTTTAGCCTCGAGGCCGAATGGGGAAGGGGTAGGGGAGGGAGGGATGGGAAACAACAACGAAAAGAATGAACAGAACACACAAAAAAAAAATTAATCAGAATAACAATGGAAATAATTAGACCGGACGAGGCCAGACTGTCGTCTGCCGGCGATGATCGGTGGTAGCCCGCTTCTTTCCCCTCCCCCCCCCTCCCCATCCTCCCTCGTGCGCGCCTAGTCAAAGTTTTGTCCGGTAGCTTCAGGGCTACGTAATTTATTATGAAACTGGATTCCCCCCCTTCTCTCGTGTCTGCGAGACGGCCATGTCCTTCTGGTGTCTGTTCGCCGTCTGCAAGACGCTGTCACAGAGAATTTTTTTTTTTAAATGGGGAAAGGGGGGTGCGAGGAGTATTCCATTAATTTGGAAATGAATCGTTCGCTCAGCCTTTCTTTATAATCCCCCTTCCTCCCCCCCCCACACCCCTTTTTCCCTTCCAATACAATCTAGCCGTCATTTTAGTACGTCATGATTGGCCGGTGTCTGTTTCGTCACCTCCAGAAGGCCGCATGCTTTAGGGGGGAAAGTGTGGGGAGGGGGGGAGGGTGGAAGTAAGAAAAACGAATGAGGCTAAGGGAGAGTAGGGGGGCGGGGGCAGGGGTATGAAAAGATGGGGGTCGGGGAGGATTAGGATCCCTTACGGACTAGAAGGTAATCAATCAATCCCTCCAGCCAATTACTTCATCTCCCATGATAGAGCCCGTGCCCCGGTGCCGAGCCTGTGAACTTCCGACCAGAGGGCGAAGAAAACGTGGTTAAATTTACAAATGTACAATGTAGCATGTCTAGGGGAGTGAGAGGGCGGGTGGGCGTGGGTATGGGGCGCGTGGGGTGAGGGTGCAGTCGGGTGTCAACTTACATTTTCCATCAGCATCATTTAAATTGTCAAAATTGACTGGAAAGGGACCCACGGGGGGTGGGGGTGGGGGGTGAGTTGGGGGTAGAGGAGTAGTCTTCTGTTGCATTGTAATGGTTCTTAAAAAAGTAATTCAAACGCGATTGTATCGTCGTACTAATGACTAGTGCCATAGCTCACTATTGTAAACAGTACACTGACTTCGAAAAATAGTCCCTTGAGATCTATTTGTTATCTTCATACAAGGTTCATATTTAAAAACAACTTATAAAATCTATATTGTAAGCTTTTATGTATAGTAGAACCTCAAAAACAAAAAGGTCACTCGACAAATGGTATCGATGGGTACATAGGCGTCGCTAGGAATTTTTCCAGGGGGGGGGGGGCAAGAATTTTCCGGGGGGGGAGGGGCAAATAACAACTTTATGACATTTTTTTTTTAAATGTAAGGGGGGGGGGCAAATACCCCCCCTCTTATATGACATTTTTCAAAATGTAGGGGGGCAAATGCCCCCTTTATGAATACGCCCATGGATGGGTACCTGTTCAAGACAAGTGGTATCGATGGTCACGTGTTCACGACAAATAGTATCGATGGTTACGTGTTCACGACAAACAGTATCGATGGTTACGTGTTCACGACAAATAGTATCGATGGTTACGTGTTCACGACAAATGGTATCGATGGGTACGTGTTCATGACAAATGGTATCGATGGGTACGTGTTCACGACAAATGGTATCGATGGGTACGTGTTCCGACAAATGGTATCGATGGGTACGTGTTCACGACAAATGGTATCGATGGGTACGTGTTCACGACAAATGAATATCGATGGGTACGTGTTCACGACAAATGGTATCGATGGGTACGTGTTTACGACAAATGGTATCGATTGGTACGTGTTCACGACAAATGGAATCGATGGGTACGTGTTCACGACAAATGGTATCGATGGGTACGTGTTCACGACAAATGGTATCGATGGGTACGTGTTCACGACAAATGGTATCGATGGGTACGTGTTCACGACAAATGGTATCGATGGGTACGTGTTCACGACAAATGGTATCGATGGGTACGTGTTCACGACAAATGGTATCGATGGGTACGTGTTCACGACAAATGGTATCGATGGGTACGTGTTCACGACAAATGGTATCGATGGGTACGTGTTCACGACAAATAGTATCGATGGGTACGTGTTCACGACAAATGGTATCGATTGGTACGTGTTCACGACAAATAGTATCGATGGGTACATGTTCACGACAAATAGTATCGATGGGTACGTGTTCACGACAAATGGTATCGATGGGTACGTGTTCACGACAAATAGTATCGATGGGTACGTGTTCACGACAAATGGTATCGATGGGTACGTGTTCACGACAAATAGTATCGATGGGTACATGTTCACGACAAATAGTATCGATGGGTACGTGTTCACGACAAATGGTATCGATGGGTACGTGTTCACGACAAATGGTATCGATGGGTACGTGTTCACGACAACTAGTATCGATGGGTACATGTTCACGACAAATGGTATCGATGAGTACGTGTTCACGTATTCAAAGGAATAGCAGGAGGAGCTCTTCGACATGCGACGTTTTGCCCAAAGCCCCGCGTACTGATAGCTGCAGAACCGTTGGACGAGAGCTCTTGACCTTCATCTTGGGGCCCGGGTGTCTAGACGGCATAACGCGCCACTCGACCAAACCACACATAAATATATATCAGATACAGCCACACATAAATGCAGCCACACATAAATAAACACCAGCTACAGTCAGATACAAATACATCAGTTAAAACCACACCTACAAGAGATGTGAGGGAAGGGGCGGGGGGGGGCAGTGGCACGGGGTACAATACCTTTTTTAGCGCCGCTCCCCCCATTCGAAAACCATATAATATTGTTTTTTTTTAAATATACCATTTGGCGCCCCCTTCGTCAGTGGCGGCCTGGGTATGATGCCGCCCCCCCCCAACCCGCACTACGCCACGTGGGGGGGGGAGAGGGTGTTAATAATTATAAACGAATAGAATCTGAATACATACCGTAACACACCTTTAATACAATACATGTTTGATAGCATAACTAATCTAATCTAACCTTTTTTTTTCTCATATATTTAACGGGGAGGGGGGGGACCACACAAATAGACTGAACTGGCCGAATATCTTTATATACGTCTTTATTTGAAATGATGTAAAAGATAAAAAATACATTGGTGGTTTATCAACAACAGTCAATAAAGAATGGTTAGACAGTCTGAGGAAGACACAGAGACTGGTATTACACGAAGTCTGTCATAAAATATACAAGTAAAACAGTTGTTTTTCTAGATTTAATCCCGCAGACGACAAATAGACTGATAAGAAAAAACACAAAGACGGCCGTTAAATAACGGCAATCATTAAATAACAACAATCATTAAATAACAGCAATCATTAAATAACAACAATCATTAAATAACAACAATCATTAAATAACAACAATCATTAAATAACAACAATCATTAAATAACAACAATTATTAAATAACAACAATCATTAAATAACAACAATCATTAAATAACAGCAATCATTAAATAACAACAATCATTAAATAACAACAATCATTAAATAACAACAATCATTAAATAACAGCAATCATTAAATAACAGCAATCATTAAATAACAACAATCATTAAATAACAACAATCATTAAATAACAGCAATCATTAAATAACAGCAATTATTAAATAACAGCAATCATTAAATAACAACAATCATTAAATAACAGCAATCATTAAATAACAGCAATAGGAGAAAAAAGCAATCGATAAAAAACAAAACAAAACAAAAGAACCATCATCACAGTTGTTGTTTTTACATTGTGTACTGTTCTTCATTTTTTTAACTAACCCTAGTTGACATTCGCAAAACTCCCCATCCCCCGTCTCCCCCCCACCCCACCCCACCCCACCCCACACACATACCTCTCCACCATTAGAAGTACACCAAGAAACGCACATTAAAATATACTCATGTCTGAATCCTGTCAATTTAAGCGAATTGAAATGGCTTTACAAAAATTAATGAAACAAATAAAAAGAACCTTATCACCGACGGTAGGAATATTAAAATATATGATGTCTATCAAAGAAATAATTTGTAATTTATTTTTTTATATTTTTTTTTTAAACATATGTTTTAAAAAGAGAATTACTACATCTAAAAAAAATTGCCATCATTAAAATGGCATTATAAAAAACAACAAAATACTGTTTATAAATTGTTTTAACAAACGACATATATTTTTATAGTAACAGGGTTAGGGTGATGAGCCCTGTGAGACAACTTAAGAAATCATATTTCAGTCATCAGTTATCAGACATCTACCGTAATGGCTTGTTTGTTTTCACTGTACAATATATATATATATATATATATATATTGTGGAGATACAATATAGTCAGAGTTTGATGACGCAATTTGATAGGCTCCGCCATGGAAATCTAGATATAGCATCAGGAAGGACAACCAATATTTTAAAAAATACGGTTTAGGCTGGCACACAATGAAGTGTTTAGCGTTAGTCTTCATGTTTAATAGCAGTTTTGTATATTTGCTACTTATGTTTTTATGAAATAAACACAAACGCAATTAAAGTTTGAAAACTTTTAATAACAAATTATTTTTTAATTTAAAATCTTTATTTTGTCAATTTAATTATTTTTCGTTTTTTCATTGGTTTTTCATGAACGGTCTCACTCAATTGCTTAACATAATTTTTAGACGAACAATTAAAAAATTTAACATAAATAAGTTCTTTTAAATTATGATTGAAATAAAAAAATAATTTCTTCAATCAGCAATGACTCATCAATTGTTACTCTATCAACAATTTAAACAATTTTTTTTTATTTCCTTGTCCTAGAAATAGTTTCAGACTACTTGCTGATCTTTTCAATGAATTGAATACTTTCCAATTTAGTAGGCAAGTAGAGAAGGTGTACTCAGATGGCTTCAATAGCCCTCCTCTGTTGACATTGTTAAAAAAAACATCCAGCTTTTTCAATCTTAATTCGTCAATGTCTTTAAAATTTTCATCGACTAATATTTCTCTAAAGCTTTTATTTTAAAAATTATGTTATCATAGTACATATATGAAAATGTAGTAAATTGAAAGGGCTTTTTAACAATATATGTTTCAAAGTGATATTATCATGCAAGTATTTTATTATTTTTAAAAAGTTTAGATGAAAAAAATAAACAAAAATAAATAAATTAAACAATTCACAAACACAAAGAAGAAAAAAAAATTCATTATGATTCATTTCAATAAAAGTTACTTTTTATTAAACTACATTCAATTCTCTGTGTGTAGGATATTTTTGAAGACATTATAATTAGATACACAAGATATATTTAAAATTTCTAAAAATGATGTGTTTTAACAGAAAAAGGACCAAAAATCTGCTGGGATCAACATTGACCATGCAACAAGAAAAATTCAAAAATATAAATCTAAGTTATAAAAACTAGCATTCAAATGTCTATTGTTAACAACAAAAGCTCAATTTCAGTATGTTTTATAACTTTGCTAAAAATATTTTACAAGATTAGTGTAACTATTATACCAGCTTATGATAATTTTTCATAGAACATTATATTTATTTATCAACCGGTCACTCTTATCTACACCCCCCATATATTTATTGTAATCCTGTATTATGGTTGGTTGGTCAACAGTAAGTTCCTAAAATTTCCCATTTACTTAGTCTGTCATTTAAATGTTCCAAATCCATTTGCATTATGCATAGTGGACATAACCGAAACAGTTTTATTGTCCCTCCATCGTACTGTCAATAACTCCCTTTCTAACTCATCTCATATCCCCTCTTTTAGATTTTTTTTCAAAGTCTTTTATATTTTTCAAAGATTGAAGAATACCTTCACATGTCCGAAGAATAGTTCCACATGCTCCTACCCCTAAATTCCATAGATCTTTAGATAATTGTATAGTAGTATAAAAATTATCGACTAATAATTTATACCCCTCTTTAGCTAAAGATTTAATTTCATTACCACCCCATATGCCAATCCAAAATCATAAGTATACCTAGAAAGAGAATCAGCTAATACCCATAACTTCATTCACCACTTAGTCGGCTTATCCCTTATGTACTGCCTAAAAATATATCTACCTTTATTTCTTTTCATTCTTTAATCTATTGATATATCTTGGTAAGGCTGAAATAATTTTATACATTACAATCTAATAAAGTTAAAGAAAAAATGTACTTTACATAACTTGTTGGTTTTGTCTTCAGTTTGAGGATTAGACACCTTTAGAAAGCTCATTATAGATTTCAATCAATCACAAAACATAAAAGCTCTGGCCCAAAGTCCATTGTATAGTGATTTAGTAGACCAGAAGCGGTCAATGTTCTGTGCTTGAACAAGTCCAGCATACATGATAAGTCCACAGAATCTGTAGAATTCATCTGGTGTAAGATCAAACCAGCCTTGGGAAACACAAGGTTTTGTAGGTCCATAATGTCTGGCATTGCTATTATTAGTCACAAATATGAATTACTAACTCCAAAGTAAAATAAAGTTTTAAAAATGCCACTGCATTGCAGAATTTCCTAATGTCTTCCCTTGTTTTAGCTCCTCCTAGTTGTTGAATGTATGGATCCCTCTCAGGTAAAAAATTCTTTGGTGGTTCTGGTAATGTGTCATTCAATTCATTCATATCATCATGCCATATGATCTGGGGGATAAAAAAAATATGTAAAGAAAACCATAAATAAAAAAAAAATTCAGCTTATTTATCGAGCTACAATTAATTATTTTATAATGATGAAAACAAAATATCATCAATACAGATATGTTAATATTATGTAAACTTCAGTTGTTTTTTTTTTTTTTTGTGTTTACGAAAATCTGCTGATTGGCAAAAACACAAAAATAAAACAGTAACAGTAATTCTAGCGGTAGAGAACTAAATAAATAATATTTATACATAAACCTTTATATAATAAAATATAAATCTTTATACTTTTCTCTTATTTTATAACTATTCCCACATTTTAAGTTCTAAAGAATAAATAAATGAATAAATAAATAAACATAAAGATCATTAAGACAAAGTCAAAGCATGTTGGTTCAATACTTACACATGTGAGTTTGGAAGTGTTGAAAACTTGCATTAAAACTAATATTTTCAGCTTCAAAGTCATCTGAAGAAGTAATGAGCTCCCAAGTTTCATCTTTGTCACTTGAATCAAGTTTATTTTCCTCTAAATAATCAGAAACTGAGTCCATTTTAGTGTAGTCGAATTGACTGACAAAACGTAAACAAATCAAAATGGCGTTCGGTGCCAACTGATAGCGTTGTTTTATTTACGAGAAATTGTTGTTAAAATAAAAATTGACAATTATTTTTTAGTAGAAAATATTTAGAAAGCATTTTTTTAAATAAAAATATTATACTAGACATAAAAAGTCACATTTTATTGTATGCCGTCTGTTGGGCTTTAATCCTTGCGTCAGCCTAAACCGTACACAGCTAGAATGAAATTTTGTTTGGTTGTCTATCCTGGTGTTATATCTAGATATCCATGGCTCTGCCCACCACAGACTCTTATGACGTCATTCCGCCATCTCGCGCTGTAGTTTATTCTGAGTTCTAGCGTATACGTCATTTTCGTATAAATGACGTATACTACAACCGAGGGGAGGGAGCACGTGCTTTATTTTAGCAGTTGTGAAATCAGTCTAGCTTTGGGCATCGTGGTATGCGGATGCATGTTGTAGTTTGTATCTAGACAGTAGTTATTGTACTCCTCCTGAGTTCACCTTTATATGTCAGTTCATGTTCGTGCAGTTATACTAAAGAATTAAATATTATTATTATTGTTATTTTCAACTGGAGTCAACTTAGTATTTTATTGTTGTTCACTGTTGTCGGAAGATTCACCACAAGTATATAAGAGAACGTCGCAACATTATTTATGTATGAGTTGTATCATAGTGGCGGAAGTCATGGGTTCAAATCAGTTGGTCACCATTTATCTGTGGATAGGATAGTTCCAGTCTTGAGACATTTTGGTATTGTGTCGACATGACAAACACCGAGCTAAGCTGTGGACTTGTCAAAAAAAAAACCCATAATTTAAACAAATATGTGTTGGCAATTTTACAATAAGTTAATGGAGCGACGTGCTGTCTCCACAGAACCTTCACCACAGCACAGACACACCCTCACAGCCCAGTGGTGTTCTTACTGTAACTGTAACTATACATACCTAAGCCAAGTCTCAGTAGGGCAGCAGTAACTGAAGAGTGAGGGATTCGAACTCGCAACTCAGCACAACGCTGACAGCCTCCCTCCGTCATCCTATTTCAGAGGTGGGCGAACATTCTGAATCGTGGGACACATTGGGGTCGTACATTTGACCGGGTGGCCGGATGTAAGAGCAGATGGGTGGGGGGGGGTGTCGACATGAAGTAATATGAATTATATGAATGGCGTCATAATTTAAAAAGAATAATGCTGTTCTACACCCCCCCAGGAGTGGCAGCCCGCGGGCCGCGTCAAACAGTCAGGCGGGGGCCGGATTTGGCCCATGTCTATCCTAGCTCATGGCAGCATCATGTAGTAATAGTAGCGTAAAATATAGCACTCCGAGGATGTGTACGAGTTGACATTTTCCCATGTCGATGTGTTGTATCGTCTGTCATCCTGCATAACAAATCTGTTTTTTTTTTGTTTTTTTTTTTTTTGACATCCCGCCAAACTGACTACCTAATTGAAACAAAATTATTTTTTGAAAAGAATCAGATTTTCTATAATCTACCTTGGGACGATTATAGCAAGTCACTATGAAAACACTATAATATCATTTTACTTACATTTCAAGAAGGCATTTATTATCCTTACCCTGACATTTGATATCTTTCGTAACGTGCAGTGTAAGTATATCAGTGTTGTTATTCAAGACAATGACATATTGAAGGTATTCACAGTTTAAGGTATTATCCCCCTCCCCCACATGTCAGTTGTCATTCACCGATCTCTGAAAGTAAATTAATATCTGATAATATGTGATATTGTGTTTTACATTGTAATAATATAGTGATTTATTGAGAAGTAAGATTTCCTAACCCCCCACCCCCCCTTCCCCCTGTTGTGTGAAGTCCCTGCAAAGGATGAGATGAAATCTTTTAGATCCTATAAACCACTAAATGGGACGGTTTGTATGGTGCCCTTCTTTCATCCCCCACCATAGCCCGATAGTGCAATGACCATGGAGGCACCCATGGGGAGATATATAACTTGAGCCAAGACCTGAAAAATTTCCTTGGTCCTCACCGAAGATCGAACCAGGTACCCTCAGGTCGACCGCACGACCATCCGTCGTCCCTCAAACCCCCAAACTTCCCCCCCCCAACCATTACGGTAGAGCATTCAATAACACGGCACCCACTCTGGCTGAATGTCCGTACACATATATATATAGTAGTTGAAATAAAATTGATTTAATAAGATGGACAGACATACTTATAGAAAGAGTGGTAGGGTAGGGAGAGGGGGAAAGAGAAAGAGGGAAAGGGAGGGAGGGAGGGAGGGATGGAGGAAGAGAATTTAGCGTCGTCTTTGATAACAACAACCGTGTGAAGAAGAAGGCTAGCGTCCCTGTACCCCAGACAGCAATCCAAACAGAAAAATGCACAACACAAGTTTCTGTGATGGTGCTGTGATGGTGCTGTGATGGTGCTGTGATGGTGCTCGAATGTAACTTTTGATGGCGGACCCCACGTCTCACCCCACTAATGTTTTCACATTTTAAAACTTGAAACCCCTCTGAAAGACTTCTTAAACTCCTCTCATATCTTACCTCCACCCTCCCTCATCCTTCATCATTTTCAAAGCTGGGTGGGGGAGAGGGGAGGGTTTTGGGAGGGGGGGGGGAGCTTTCATAGTCACAACAACCTAATCTATTTTTTTTTTATTGGAGGACAGGTAGTATTCCTTCCTTTTTCTCCCTGCAACACACATACACACGCACACACATACACACACACACGCGCACGCCTAGTTCAAAAGATTCACTATAGGAAATATTCTTCTTATCGCATTAAGTCGGAAGGAGGAGGGGGGAGAGAGAGTCGGGCACTAGGACTCACCCCCTCCCCCCGGGGGGTACTCCTCTTGAGCCACGAGTGCCGGGCTGCTGAGTTGTGTGAGTTTAAGACCTACAACTTCGTGTGAGGCAAAGTCGTAAATTTAACTCTTAAAAAGCCAGGCCTTTCATCTTGGGTTTCTCAGACTAACTGGTTCTAGCTGTGAGTGCTTGTGGGTGGGGGGAGGGGGCGAGCATAAGCGGCAAACATACACACACACACACACACTACTCACGGGGGTGAGGGGGGGTCGGGGACGATGATGATGACGACGATGAGCGAGTTGGAATGATGGGGTGGGGGAATATGGGAAGAAGTTTGTGTGTGCATTATGTTTATTTACACAATTCTAAATGACGAAATGGTTTCAGCGAGTTGTTCGGAGAAGCGTGTTGCTAGTAGCTAGGCATTTTTTTTTTGGAAAGTACAGAAATGGTCCAGTTGCTAGTAATGACGGTAGGGGAAAAGTCAACAAAGTTGAAAGGTGTAGAGTCGAGAACATGGTTCAGTTAATTGAGAAGTCATCAGAAATTATTTTTTTTAAAGTAAGTAGGGGGAGATGCATGCCCCGGGAAGGGGTGGAGCATTTTATTTGGTGTTTGGGGGGGGGGGGGGATTTCATAATTTTGTTTCAAAAAATAAAGTTTTAAAAAGAATATATTTGTTTAAACGTGATAAACAGTAACTCAATTCAAGCATTACATATAACTCTTATCTAGTAAAAATCGATTTCTGCTTCGCCATTTCATTGAAAGTGCTGGCACCGGTAGATACTTTGTACTAGCCTACATCTTCCGATTCCCACCACTCCTCCCCTGTATACATATCTATTAGAAGAGCTTTCTACGTTTTTGAGGGCTCCAGGCAATGATGTATTTGGTAAGATGGGGGGGGGAGGGGAACATGCAACGGACAAAGTACATTTGGGGGCCTTAGGGAAAAATGTAATTTGCGGGAAGGAGCCCTATTTCCAAAACGCTGCAACAGATCTGGGGGGGGGGGGGTGCGAATATTTGACCCCCAAAATAATCTTTCAAAAAACTGAGGCCGCCATTAGCATCCACCATTTCGTTAAATTGTTTAAGCTCGACGCCCTTTGCTGAGATTGACCCTTCCTTGTCGCTGACAACAACAACAAAAAAAAAAAACCCGTCCGACAACGGGCCACCTTAACAGTAGTGTGGGGGCGGGGGAGGGGGGTGCGAGGGCGAGGGGTGCTAGTGAATCGCTCCCCTGTTTGTCTATCCGTAAGAACTTTTATACGAAATTAAAACCCTGGCTTCATATTGGCACAGAAGACCTCCCACCCAGTCACCGGCTCTGACGCCGCGGTCACAAAAGTCAGGACGACTACCTCTATAAACATAAAACATTAACTAACCCGGTTTTTTTTATTATTATTATGTTCACTATCAAGGGAGGTTGGGGGTGTGTGTGGGGGGGAGGTGGGGTTGTGAAAACATTATACAGGTTTTTAAAAAAAAAAAAAAAGATATCGTCAATGTCTTTCTGGGGGCCGCCGGACATTTTGGCGGGAAGACTTATTCTTTCCCGTATCTTTATTGGACGCAAATTGCTTGCCTTCACCCCCCCCCCTTCCTCTTGGTATTCCCTTATGTGTTTTACTTAAGTCTTAATTTTTATGTTACTTTGGGTTTTTTTTTTTATGTTAGTTTGGGTTTGTTTGTTTTTTTGGTGCCATAAGACAGTTTCATTGGAGGACAGTGCCTTGAGAAAAGAAGTTCCGTCTTGTCTTGATAACGAAAGTGCAGTCTGTGGAGATCTGGGTTATTTTTTTTTTCTTCTTTTATGGTTCAGCTTGCTTTGGTTGGCAGTAAAGATTTTTTTTTTAATGTTTCTGGGGGGGGGGGGGTTAGTTGGTGCACTGACCTAAGTAATAAAGGCTATTTTCTTATTTCTTTTTTATTTCTTGGTTGTTTTAAACCCAGCTCTGAACTAAGAATATTTAAATTTGCAAGAATCTCATCCAATGGAATTTTATTTTAACGATAGCCGGTGTTATAACATGTTAACTATACATTATTTATGTGATGAATGGCAAAATAAATTGATGAAACAAATAATCAACGCTTTTTTTTATACAAAAGTTTATGATCTAAGGATTTATAAAAATATTTCTTTTTTAGTCCATTTTAATATATATATATATATATATATATATATATATATATATATATATAAAATAATACGTAGATGATTTTTTAAATAGTTTCAGCACTTACAATTTGCTACAATTTAGTTGTCATTCTCATTTATTTCAATTGAATAAATTTATATAATCCTAGTTGTACCCTACAAAACCTTTGCATAGAGTTATATCCCCTTAGGCTTGATCGGTAGGCTAGATTATTTTTGGTTTCGGGCAGATCCGATTTTTTTTTATGATTGTATTTTAAACTGGAATACTGTTGTATTAATTCTTTACTTTCGATTTAACGCAGAGCTCAAATCGCTATTATATATATTATTGCTTAAAATCTAATTTTGACGGCTTTTTAAAAGGAAATTATTTTCTCCGCAAAAATAAAAAAAAAAATCTCTCACCAAAAAAATAAATAAATGAATAATTACATGCACACACGTAATTTGTATAATCTCTACGCCAAAAGAACTGCTCAACCAATAATGATAGTCAAAACATCTAAACTAAATTTTTTTTAAATATTCATAACAGAAGTCAGACAGAGATCTTGTTAGTTCCGGATTCTATTAAGACTCACTTCAGGTTGAAATTTTCAACTGGCGTTTAACTGTCACCTCTCTTTTTTTTTTCTTTCTTGCTTTCCGTTCATCTGTGTTCAACACTTTCAAGGTTGAAAAAGTTACCACCCCAATAACATTTAGGATCAACGACAAAAAAAAAAAAAATTTAGCTGCCATTAGCACTTTACCGACGTCACAAGGCTAAAAACCAAAAAAGATGTAATTGAAAAGCAACAAAACATTTTTGTCGAAAACTAGAAGCAACCGCATCTGTGGGTGTGTTTTGAAATCGCGTGTGTGTGTGTGTGTGGTTGCGCGCGTATGTGGCGGGATGTTTGGGTATGGGTTGGTGTGATGGGTTGTTGTTGTTTGTTTTCTTTTTATTTACAAAAACAAAAAACAAAAAAACTTCTGTGGGTGGGGCCATATATAAGTTACTCCATTAACGGAAACTTTCATCGTGTATGAAGGGGAGACCACCCAAAATGTTCGCACCTTTATGGAACTCTTCTACGCGGGAAAAAAAAAAAGATAAAAAAAAATGAGCAGAAGAAAATAGTTCAAGTTATTATCGAGGAAAGAAGGTGGGTGGTTGGGGGGGGGGGGCGGGGCGGGTTTCAAATAAAAAGTCCGCGGGCTATTCCAGTAATTAATGTAAGCCTATTTACAAAAAATGTGGAAGGTAAATTTCGTTTTTAAAGGGAGGTAGTTGGTAGCGTAATGGATCTTGTCCCATTGAGAAACAGTATTACTCCCCTTTGCCAGCCTGTTCGTGCGTATGTTTGTGTGTGTGTGTGTGTGTGTGTGTGTGTGTGTGTGTGTGTGTGTGTGTAACGACAAAGTACATTCCTAAGTTTCAATTCTCATTAAGAAGCCATCACCCCCTACCTCAACTCCCATCCCCCTCCCCCCAACTTGAACGGTTTGACTTTATGGGCTGTTACCCCAATGAATAAAGTTTGCCCCCTTTAATTATCGTCAACCTGGTGATGAAACGACGATATGTGGAGGCGCATTGGGGGTGGGGGTCGGGAGGTAAGGAAGGGTGATGTTGTATTGGATGAGGGGGGCCTGAAAATGGTGCAGAGGAGCGGATGTTATGTGGGGCAGGGTGTGACAGTGTTGGAGGTAGTTTGATTTTTTTCCCCTCTGCTCCTACTGTTTGAATGATCTCCCCCCACCACCACCACCACCACCACCACCACCAAGACAAGCGAGTCCGACGTCAGTTGTCCAGTAAATATTTTTGTCAGGTAAACCCAAGGTGAAAGTACTGCCGCAACGTGCCCGTCAAGTTACATGATGGCCGAGGCCGTGAGTTAGGGGGCCGAGGCCTTGAGTTAGGTTGATCGATTTTAACACTTGAGGGGAGTTGGACACGGCCTTGTTTATTTTCTTAGCCATTTATTTATTTGGTCTCACACAGCCTGTTTTACAATTTATGGGGGGGGGGGAGGGGGGGCCCAAATGCGACCTCGGGGATTGTTAATTGAAATAAGGGAGAGAACTATTGATAGAACAATTTATAGGTCAGTGTGGCCTTTATTTTCCTTAGCTGTTTGTTTGTTTTCGTTTTTTTTTTAATAAGTATTTATTGAGACATAAGAAACAGAGGCGTAGCGAGGGCGGGGGGGGGGTGCAAGGCAACTGCGCCCGGGGCATTTTATCTTTTTAATACCTTTTTAGCAACCCCCTCCACATTCGAAAACCATATAATATTATATGTAAAATATACCTTTTGGCGCCCCTTAACCTCGGCGCCCGGGGACATATGTACTCCCCGCCCCCCCCCCAGCTACGCCTCTGATAAGAAAAAAAAAACAATCCTATCCCAATTATATCCCTGTTTGGGGATTCAAATCCAAATGGAGGGGTGGGGGAGGGAGGGTCGGGTGGGAGGGAGGGAGGGAGGAGGAAATTGTTACATTAATTGAATACCTACGACTCACCAAAAAAAAATCATGAACTGACACACAAGACAACACGGTCGGCATCCCGAGCTATTGATTCCAGTGCGCTGATCTGTGGCCCATCTCTTGATACAAATAAATTCTCCTTTATTGCTTATATATATGTATATGCATCTTCCACGAGACAATAATCACACTCTTTTTGTGTTTGTTTTTTTTTTATCTTCATACAGAGGTCAACGTTACGAGCTATTCAGTGACCCTCCGGCAAACTAAAAGAGCCATCAAATCAAGACATTATATCTGGGAGGATGAGGACAAGGGAAGGGGGTTAGGGTTAGAGATTATTATTACAGCGTTTTTCATGAACTCGTCTTGTCAATAGCAGGGGAACCGCTCGGATGTACATTAGTCCATTTCTTCCTATTTCATTCCAGTTTTTTTACGTGTCTCTCTGAGTATGTCCGGTTTGATCAACGACACCAGTACAAAAAAATAACGACTAAAAAAGTGTAAAGTCAGCCATAAGTCACTTGTTAAGTCCGATCACCGTCCAAGTGCCACGGACGTACACCACTTTTAAGTACACCCGCCGTTAACTGAATCTGATTTATATTTATTGACGGTAACCTTACAGGCCCATTCCAGCCGGCAAATGGCGCACGTTGTCGTCTGCGGTTGTCCCAACGATATGACCCTTAGTCTGCTCCTGTTCGTCCTGAGCTATCGATACATATATATCAATCCGATTTGTAGGGAAAGGGAGGGGGGGGTTGCGGGATAGAGGAGCGAGGGAATTATGGGAAAAGACGGAAAACCGTTCAGCGGTCCGGGTCGCTGAATCCAATTTCTTATAAGCGCCGATGGATGGTGAGAGACCCCTCCCCTCCCCCCACCCCTCGCGGGCGAAAGATCGAAAAATTTAGTGCCTGTTATCGCTGACAATTGACCACTGGGATTTTCTGGTGGGCGCACCCTCCAGGGGCGACACCAACGGCTCTAATCAAAACTCAATTTTCTCGGAGTCCTGAACCCCTCCAATGCTGATAATGCGCAAAGATAGAGCCCACTGACGGGGTCGTAAGTCCGGTTCTTTAATTATTTTTTTTTCGGAACCTTTTTTTTTTTAATTATTTTTCTTTCCCATGAGGGAAGGGGGGGGGAATAGGCTATCGGTTCATCAGAGGATCATTGGTCATTATTTGCCTTGTCCTCTGGATCTCAAATCTCTGGCTATCATCCCTCATATCAGAAAATTTTATTTTATTTTTTTTTTGTTTTTGTGTGGATGTGTTATCGATCAGTTAACCAGATGTGCTGAAGAAAAAGACATGGGCGGCCCAATAGAAAGTCTCACGACATGGGCGGCCCAACAGAAAGTCTCACGACACGTGCGGCCGAATAGAAAGTCTCACGACATGGGCGGCCCAACAGAAAGTCTCACGACATGGGCGGCCCAATAGAAAGTCTCACGACACGGGCGGCCGAATAGAAAGTCTCACGACACGGGCGGCCGAATAGAAAGTCTCCCGACATGGGCGGCCCAATAGAAAGTCTCACGACATGGGCGGCCCAATAGAAAGTCTCACGACACGGGCGGCCGAATAGAAAGTCTCACGACACGGGCGGCCGAATAGAAAGTCTCCCGACATGGGCGGCCCAATAGAAAGTCTCACGACATGGGCGGCCCAACAGAAAGTCTCACGACATGGGCGGCCCAACAGAAAGTCTCACGACATGGGCGGCCCAATAGAAAGTCTCCCGACATGGGCGGCCCAATAGAAAGTCTCACGCCATGGGCGGCCCAATGGGAAGTCTCACGACACGGGCGGCTAGACAGAAAGTCTCACGACATGGGCGGCCCAATAGAAAGTCTCACGACATATGCGGCCCAATTGGAATAAGAGTTCAATTATGTTCAATTATGTTCAATTATGTTCAATTATGTTCAATTAATATTAATATTATTTCATTTTTTTTTCTATCGGGCGTTAGAAGCGCTAATGGACAACTGGTGAAAAAAAAATGTCGCCCCCTTGCTATGTGCCGCCCGATACAGGTCGCCCACTTGTCCTAGTTACGGCTGGTTCAAACCGACGCCCCCCAAGAAACTGTACCTACTTCATAATGAAATTCATCAGAGATAGTCAGCGTATGACTCTCACACCCCCCCCCCCCACACCCCCACCCCAGCAAATTACAGATACGTGAAATTATTGATAAAAGGTTACATTGTAGTGGCCATGGCCTCGTCAATAATAAACTGGGCGGCTCCCTGAGACACCCACTGTTAAGGGAGACGCCCCCTCCCCTGCCCCCCCTCCCCCAGCCTCACGTCAGGAAAAAAACAAGAAATGGATGTCTAAAGTTAGTACTTATTAAACAGTGGTGGAAAGTTAGAAGGGGTTCACAGTTGAACAGATTGGGGGGGGGGAATTGATTCACCTACTTAGCATTTTTACACATGTTCCAGAAAAACGCCTTTGCCCAGCGGCGTAGCGTGGGTATCGGCCGCCCAGGGCGGAAGACGATTTTGCCGCCCTCTCATTTAGGTATTTCAATTTAATCTATACATTTTTGCCGCCCCCCCCCCTAAAAAGTAATAAAAAGTGCCGCCCGATGCGGACCGCACCCACCGCCCCTCCCTAGGTACGCCACTGCCTTTGCCTAAGAGACCTCTTTCCCCTCTCCCAAAATGTACCTTTGCCTAAAACCCGTAAGTCAGGCATTTAGTGTTTGCATGTTAAAGTAGTTTTGGAGAAGGGAAAGGGGGGAGGGAACTCAGGGTTGACAGTGTTACGTCAGAGGGTGTTCTACATCTACAGACTCAGACTCAGGTTTATTGGGTCACGGTTGATGTTCTACTGTAAGTCACTGTAGGGATAAAATTATCGTGTCTTGGTTTTCTATACCACGTGTGTACGTTGGCAACGGAAGCTACACGATGAGCTCGCTGGGTTTTGAACCCTTAAAACCTTCAGCACGGATATCAGGCTCACTACCAAAGTGCCACCTAGGCCACCCATCTTGTGACTTAAGAAGTATACATTGAATGAATTATACATATTCATTTCGCTGTTTTACAGTATATATATATATATATATTTCTTTCTTTCCATCACCCACCTCCCATCCTGTACACCCATCTAATCTATCCATCTCTTCCCCGCCTCTGTCGCCCTAAAGAAATGAGCCAAGCCATGACTGCAGCTCACTAAAATGTTAGCTATCGCTACATCGAGATGAGAAATAGGCGGCGGCTGCGGCTATAGGAACCAGGGGCGTCATCGTGGAATCAAAGGAGGTGGGAGAGGGGGAGGTTGGGGGGAGTAGAGAGTCGGTCTAGACACAGGATGACAACTAATCAGGCGGAGAGAAATGAGAACGGACTGGGGGCGCATGTCACCCTTGAGACGTTGTGTCAGTGCCGCCTGGAGTCTTGGGGGGGGGGCGAGGGGGGGGTGTAATCGGGGGTGGGTGGTGCTATGAAGGGTTGGGGGGGTTGAGAGGGGAAATTGTGATGGTGATGATGGAGTTGATGGTGCCCGCTCGACAAGAGGGAAATAATAAAATGAATGATTGACGCGATAACACATGTCTTATTACACGTTGTTTATCAGTTAGGCGATTCATGTTGTGGGTGGAACTACCAGTATCTGTAGAGTATAGATATACCAGTATCTGTAGAGTATAGATATACCAGTATCTGTAGAGTATAGATATACCAGTATCTATCTACTTTCATGAATCTTTCTTCTATCAAATGTTTATCATCTATGTCTATATGTAATCTATTTGTCATCTTATTATACCTTACCAATCTCTCTCTTTCTGTTATATATATATATATATATATATATATATATATATATATATATATATAGACTAGCTGTACCCTGCTAAACCTTGCATAGAGTAATATCCTCCTTAGGTTTGATCAGTAGGCTAGATTATTTTTGGTTTCGGACAGATCCGATTTTTTCATGATTTGTATTACTATTGTATAAGTTTGACGATTTTAAACTGGAAATACTGTTGTATTAATTCCTTACTTTCGATTTAACGCAGAGCCCAAATCGCTTTTATATATATAGATGTTTGTTTGTGTGTTTGTCTGTGTGTATGTGTTTGTGTGTGTGTGTTATTTCTTCTCCTTCAACTTGTTCTCTGCCTGAGCAGGTGATATATATATATATATATATATATATATATATATATATATTACCTGTTTATCTATCTATCAATCATCCATCTATCATCCATCCATCATCTATCAACTATATTTCTATTCATTATCTATACATATCAACCAGTGTCTATAGACGTTATCTATCTATGTATCTATTCATTTATCTATCAGTTAGTTGAATGTCTATCATTTCCATTATTTATCAAATGGTCCCCCCCCCCAAACCCCCAAAGTTTATAGGAAGAATGACGTAATTATTGCTTCTTGTTGTTTTTACCTTTCACCATTAAGAAGAAAAAAAAACCGTACGTGTTTATTTTTACATACACAAAGCCGGTTCGTCTTTAAATGTGTGTAATGTTTATGTAGGCTATCTGTTTGTTTATACGGAATATAAGTGTGTTTGTAAGTGTGTCCGTGTGTGTGTGTGTGCGTAGCCAGGGACATCTTCAATTAGACCCCTCCGAGCCACAATCAAAGGGATCCCGTTTCATCTGTCCATTCAACCCCCCCCCACCACCACCACCACCCACCCCTCCTCCTTCCAGAACTCCCGTGTTTGTACAGGCCCCCACGGTCGGGGCGTGAAACTCTAGTAGACATCAATACCAAGAGTTCTGGGCAATCCTCGAGTACAGACCCTCGCGATACAAAGTCTGGAACTACTGCTGGAAGATGCTCGCAGATTGCCCGTATGTTGTTTCACTTTTATCATCTTATTCTTATTTACAGATTTTTTTTCCCCTCTTGAAAAAAAAAAACAGATGCGTTTTGCGCGCGCGCGTGTGTGTGTGTGCGTGTGTGTGTGTTTGTGTTATTTCTTGTTCTTCAACTTGTTGTATGTCTGGGCAGGTGTGGGCGCGAAATGCGAAACTTGTTGTTTGTTGTTGCTGTCATTGTTGCTGTTGTTGTTGTTGTTGTTATTGTTGCTGTTGTTGTGTTATTGTTATATTTCTCTCGCGTGATTCTTGCTGTTTCTTCAATGGCCGACACTTAGAGTCAGTGTCTTTTTATTCACGTGAATCTCTTCAGTGTTGAACTCTTCCGTGTTAAACTCTTCAGTGTTAAACTCTTCCGTGTTAAACTCTTCCGTGTTAAACTCTTAAGTGTGTTTTTTACCAAGTGTTTCTCCTTTGTGTGTGAGTGTCTGTGTGTGTATGTGTGTGTGTGTGGGGTGTGTGGGTGTGTCAAACTCTTTCAAGTCGAGTGGTGTAGATACTCGACTGTCGACCTGAGAGTCCTGGGTTCGATCCTCTGTGAGAATCATGGGATTTTTCCAGGTGAAATGTAGTCCCACAAGTCCACCCAGCTTTAAATGGGTACCTGACTTTAAGTTGGGGAAGTAAAGGCGGCTGGGCGTTGTGCTAACCACACAATCCCTTTATATGCTGAGGTTATAGAAACAGATGAATTCTACACTTCTTCTGCCCCGATGGCCCTTTAGGGCTAGGGGAACTTTACTTTACTTTACTATACTGTACCAGTATGTAGATTTAATTCAATATTGGTAATGAAAGAAGACATGGGATATCAACTTATAATTATCATTAAACTATTAGCTGACCATGAACTACTTTCTTCATGGAAGTAGGATCGGAAATAAGGAAATTTATGGATGAGGACTGAAAGGTTGGACGACTTCGCTGGAGACTCGAACCTGCAATCAACACTTCGCCTATTATGGCTCAGAACATATGGTCATCGATTCAGGTGGTCTTGTGTTAAAAGTTTCCTGTGTTGTCCACAAGTGCAAGCTGTAGGTATAATTCTGTGCAGTCAAGTTTCAGTTGTTGTTTTTTTCTCTAATAATAACTTAAGAAATCATTTCGTTTAAAGAAAAAAAAAACATAGAATAATTTTTTAAAAACTTGATTAGTAATTCTTTTATACATTTCATTAATAATTTATTTTCATTTTTTTTATAAACATTGGTCGAATTTCGCCATTTTCTGATTTCGCTCACTGCCTGTTTGCTAAGGGAAGTAATAGTTACATTTTCTTTCTTCTTGTATGTTTTATTCACTCCCCTTGCAAAAAAAACATTAATTCAGAAGTAAAATTCCAGTACTAAATTTTGTTTAAGCATTTTAGCAATAGAGACGAACCCCTTACTTTTAGGATTTGTTGATAATCGTCTCCGTAAGTCAATGCTCAGTACTGAATAAATTTAAGTATATTTAACTGGACATGAAATAATTGATTTAAAATTAATTTAAAGTTACATATTTGTAACAAAATCAGTATTGATGTGCACATCGTTCAAATAGGTAAAAATTTGTTTGGCGAATCAAGTGACGTGCGCCGTATACAGCAAACTTCAGGCACTGGCGGTCAGGCATGGTCAGGCTAGGTCAGCCTAGGTCAGTCTTGGTTACCGTTTAAGGTAAGCAAGGTAAAAAAAAAAAGAAAAGGTAACAATCTAAATCAGCATTGATTTCCAATAAATTGATTTAGATGTTTTTTGTTTCTTGGAGATCAAACTCGCCGTGTCCCTCAACTTAAAGGGGGGGGGGAACTGCCAGCAGTGGCGTATGAAAGGGTTACTGCAAGCGCTGTTCAACTGTTTTTTTGCACGTTTCAGAATGGGGAGTAGGGCGACAAAAAATGTGACTCGCACAGGGCGCCTCAAGAGCCATCTACGGCTCTGAATGCCATAAAAACCAATACAAAGCAAGCTACACTGTGGTCCATCAGCCTGGGGGGGGGGCACTCAGTCAGACAGCACATGTTCCACGGTTTCCTCAACCTCCGTACAGCAGAGGCACAGGGAATCGAACACTGGGGCCTCAACCTCCTAAAGTACAGCCCAGTATGTCTTTGTTATTATTATTTTATTATTTTATTATTATTATTTTATTATTATTTTATTATTATTATTTTATTATTATTTTATAATTATTTTATTACTATTATTTTATTATTATTATTTTATTATTATTTTATTATTATTATTTATTATTATTTTATTATTATTATTTTATTATTATTATTTTATAATTATTATTTTATAATTATTATTTTATTATTATTTTATTATTATTATTTTATTATTATTATTTTATTATTATTATTTTATTATTATTATTATTATTTTATTATTATTTTTTTTTTTTTTTAATTTTCGACTTAGTTTTTTTTTTCTTGAAAGTTTTTATTTTCCGATCCAGCAAATGTTATGACGTTTTGATCCAATAGAAATCAAGCATTTAGTTAGTCCAATAAAAACATTTCTCGCCTTTTTTTCTAGGTAGATCCTTTTAGCAGACGGTACTTATATACCAGAAAAAGCAAAATAAAATTTGAAATGTACTATTGACTTAGCTTTTTATTTAGATCTATGAGATTGTGGCAATGATTGGGGAGGGATTGGGGGAAGGAAAACTGTAGGCCTACCTACGTATTATATACCAAATATGTGAAATATGACTTCCATGAAACTTTTTTTATTATACTGTCTATTGAAAGATTTATTTATTTATTTTTTTAAGCTATCAAGTACTTTATGAGTCAGTGCCCGAACCTAGGGATTTGGGGGCCCGGGGGAGGGCTTGGCGTCTTTGGGGACCCTGCATTTCGACATTCGACACCATCACATGAGATAGTGTATTTAATATTTTATGTAAAAATAATTTTGAGGGCCCCCTCAAGCTGGGGCCCTGGGGACTTTCGAATTCGGACCCCCCTCCCCAACCCTAGGTACGCCTCTGAATGCGGTCGATTGATTCGTGCAGAAGGATATTGAACAATGATTAATGGCCTATAAGAGCTTTATACTTAGATCTTCAGCAATATAGGAATTATTGCCTTAAGTGCATGTATGTATTTAATAAAGTATAAATTATTATTGCTAAAATAACAAGCTGTAGGATACAGACATATATATATTAAGTCACAAGTGATATTAAACAAAATGCTCACACACTTTCCCATCTGGGTGTTCTCCAGATGAAGTAAGGGCGTTAGATTTAAGTGATGGGGAGTTAGAGTTCTCTGCAATAACAAACAAATTGCCCCATTTGTACAGGGCCGAAGGGTGGATCTAGGGGGGAAATCTTTGAAATATAACATAAAATGTTGATTCATCAACAAGCGCGGATGGAAGTGAAGGGGAAGGGACGTAAATTGGTTGGATGGAGGAGGAAGGAAATGGGAGAGAATCGTTTCCCCCCCCCTCCTACATCTCCCCCCAGGCAAGTGGAAATACATCGCCGGCCCATTTGGCCATGTTCCCGTCTTCAGGCACCCACTTGTCGGTACCGATCATCGCCCCCTGAGGCATCACATATATCTCGATCCCACCCCCCACCCCCGCGACTCCCCCACTTCTAGCTCTTTAAACCCCACGCACCGCCCAGTTTTGCAAGGTCGCGCTACTTTTCGCAAATATGCTATTTTTTTTTTTTTTGAAACCACATAAATAAAATATCAACACACACACACACACACACACACACACACACACACATACATAGAAGTCATTAACATACACAATTCCAATAATTAAAACCTGTGCGCTACTTTATGCTATATTTTATTTCCCAGGATTTGCGCTTTTTTCGGTCCAGAAACATTTTGGCAACACTCGGCTACCATCCTACCCTACCCCACACCTCCACCCCCACCCCCATCGCGTTTTTTTTCTTCTCCCTCCACCTTACACCCACTTTTCGTCAAACAGACGCATGAGTGTGTGTGTGGGGGGGGGCGCTCTGTTCTTAGATAAGAAATTATGAAGCGACGAGATGGTCCGGACCACACGAAATAACAAGCGGTATCAGTGGAAGATGAAATTGTTTTCATATGAAGCGCCTCGAGTTTGGTGCGCATTCCGTGGATCTCGTTTCTCTAAAGTGATCGCCCTTATCTCTTTTGAGCAGAGCGCGCCCCCCCCCCTCTTATTTCTCATTCTATTGTGAGAAAGACCGTTACCCTCGCAGAAATGATGCAGGGCCGTGAGAAGGAGAGGGTTTTTTTTTTTTTAAAACGGGGGGGGGGGGGGGGGGGGAGTTAGTGAGTAGTATGGTTGAGAGATTAGGAGTAAGAGCGGGTGGGTGGTGGGGGGTTGGTAGAATCTGTCGATAACGCAAATGGGGTTTTAGCATTATTTTATTCTTTTTAAACTTTGTTGGAGGAGGGGGGGAAGGGGGAGATGAACCTCCATCTGACGTCATCTACGCGCTCCTGCTCCCTTGCAATCTCCCCTCCCACCCCCTCCCCCCCACCCACCCAGTGACAGTTGTTCACTACAATCTCTGTACAACGCTCACTCGGTATAGGTAGGTCTGCCGCCGCCCGCTCCCCCTCCCCCTCCCCCCCACCCATTCTCTGATCAAAGGCGACATCTTTCAGGGCCTGGAGCCCACCTCCTCCACCATCACTATCGCTCCTCATGCTCCACACACTCAACCTCTCCTAGCGCCCCCCCCACCCACCCACAACCCCCTCCCTCTCTCTCCCATCACAAGATGTGATCTATGTGTGTGGCTCTGTTGATGGTTGTGTCTATCTGCTCACAGCTAAAAAACATTTCCCTCATCATATTATCCCCCCCCCCCTCCGTTAAAATTCCAGTTGTTTTTTTTTTTTTGTTTCTTTGACAGCTGATATTCGCTTCCCCGCGGTGCCTCCAAGATTGAGTCGCTATCTGACCCGCGGGCGAGTAATGAGTGCCGACGCCCCCTCCTGCTGCGGAAGTCTTTCTCCGAGCCAATCGGAAACGCCTCAACATGGTGGGCCTCGTTTTTGAATCATGTCAAAGGTCAACATTTTCATACTTATGTACGGGGGGGGGGGACGGTTTTCTTCATCATCAAACGCTTGTACAACATAGTTGGGAAGAAGGGGAGACCACGGAGATATGGCATTAGGCTGGAACGGGTGTTAAAATTATCTCTCTTTCGTCCCCCAAGGGCAATAACTCACAAGCAGTTAAGTATCATTCTTTTTGGAAGAAAGGAGTTGTCTTTATGAGCGCCACCTATGTAGAAACACCTTCTTCTTCTACTCCCTGATTTTTTTTTCTCATTTCGTATCCACATATATATACCGCCTTACTTCAGTGCTCGTCTTACTGCATGAAAAACATCATCAATTAGAACCCCCTCTCACACCCCCACACCCCCACACACACAAACACACACGTTTCCATTACCCTCCCGCCTAAAGCGACCAGAAAATGACTTAACATTTAAGCTGTTGAAGAAAAAGATAAAAACCCATATGGCATGCTGAAAATAAACCTACCGTGTATTTTTTTTTTATTATTATTACATTTCTTTTATGTCAACTTTGTTCCTTGAAAATTACGTCGGGGCTTTCATGTTTTACATTGAGAACATGAACTCAAAAAGAGTTCTTTCCCCGTCTGACATAGACAACAGGAACTGTAACATTTATTTCCCTTGCCATAGACATTTTTTTTTTATATTTTCCTTTATTGACATCTCCTTTTGTGTTCAGTAGCTCGAATTCCTACTAACAGTCATTATATCCACAACTAATGTGTCGACATGTATCGTAGATGGTACAAGGTGGTTGCAACCTGAATACATCTCAAAGACTCGTCGGGTAATTTGCTGCAAAACTACTCGGCAGGTGTGTATGATCAAAGCGGGGTTTCCTATTGGTGGAGATTTTTGCAGGGCCGTTATTGTGGAAATGCGACCGCCTGAGGCCCTCGCTTCCATAGGGCCCCATTCCAGGAAGACGTCATATCAAATGCGATGGTGTAAGGGTCCCGACATGTATATTTACCACCCCCAATGTCTCTAAAATTCTCACCTGTGCCCCCCCCCCAAAAAAAAACCCCAAGAATGGCTCCTCTAGTAGTTATAAACTTTCCCAGAGAATAGTGTATTTAGGTGAGCAGTTATGCCAGAGTATAGTGTATTTAGGTGAGCAGTTATGCCAGAGTATAGTGTATTTTGGTGAGCAGTTATGCCAGAGGAGGGTGTATTTATCTTGTGAGTAATGGACATGATAATGTAACAGACCAAACAAAAAAAAAATATTACAAAATTAGGTGTGCAATCGAAGTCATTGTATGGAGCCATTACTGCCGTCAACTGTGCCATGTCGGACCAGACTTGTATGGGACTATTATATTCAATTTGGCACCTGCCTGTGTCGTCTGGATTTCATTCTAGGGTGCTCTGATACGGACTAATTATGAGCCATTCTGAAGGGACTGTGATGGTTTGGGGGGTGGGGTATACTCGGGAAAAGTCAATTGCGTCGGTTGGATGGGACAGGGAGCGGATAGGGGTTGGGGGTAAATTAATCATGAACATTGCCAGTGGAAATGAGATCTTTTACACGTGCTATATGACCTGGCGGTTGTCTAAATTTACATATATATATATATATATATATATATATATATATATATATATTCTAGCATTTATACCCGGCGTTGCCCGGGAAGAAAGTGCAGCGCAACAGATGATCACATGTATATATGTCTTTTTTTAAGTGTGATGTCTCTAGTTCTTTTGTGGTGTATTGTAAACAGTAGAATTGTCTGAAGTAAATAGCTCAATGTATTGCCTTTAGTATGATGTATTGTCTTTAGGTATAGTTGGGTGTACTGAAATCTTCGTGTGTCGTTATTTTGTGCCCTATGCGTTTGTTTGTTTGTTTTTTTAGTTCCGTTTCTTTTTAATTATGATCTATGTAGGTATATTACTCCTTATAACAGCCGTACAGCTGTAGTCAATGTGTACAGAGACAGAGGCGTACATCTGTAGTTAATGTGTACAGAGACAGAGACGTACAGCTGTAGTTAATGTGTACAGAGACAGAGACGTACAACTGTAGTTAATGTGTACAGAGACAGAGACGTACAGCTGTAGTTAATGTGTACAGAGACAGAGGCGTACAACTGTAGTTAATGTGTACAGAGACAGAGCCGTACAACTGTAGTTAATGTGTACAGAGACAGAGGCGTACAACTGTAGTTAATGTGTACAGAGACAGAGCCGTACAACTGTAGTTAATGTGTACAGAGACAGAGGCGTACAACTGTAGTCAATGTGTACAGAGACAGAGGCGTACAGCTGTAGTTAATGTGTACAGAGACAGAGACGTACAGCTGTAGTTAATGAGAAGGTGGGCATTAGATTTTACCATCACCTAGCTAAAACAAACAAAATAACTCAACTCTAGTAGAATTCTGAATATGAAATTCAACCAGGACACTCCCCCACCCACCCCCTCTCTCTCCAATGGCCGCCTCTGGCTGGTGGGGCGGGCCTTAATGGAACTATTGGTGGAGCTATTGTTTTAGGAGGGCGCCACCTCGGATATTTAGAGAGAATCCCCCCCCCCCCAAGATGTTAACGATGCTATTAATGTCTGGCCCATCTACTTATATATTTCATGGCGCAGTGAAAGTAAGTTTTACTAACTGATGTAGCCAGAGCCGGATTTAAAATTTTAGGGGCCCTAGACAAACACAAATTTCACGCCCCCCCCCCCATTTTGAAGAGTAAAAAGATTTGCAAAGTTTTTGTTTTTTATTTTTGTTTACTACTCAACATTTTGGGTGACACTTATAGATAGATAGATAGATAGATAGATAGATAGATAGATAGATAGATAGATAGATAGATAGATAGATAGATAGATAGATAGATAGATAGATAGATAGATAGATAGATAGATAGATAGATAGATAGATAGATAGATAGATAGATAGATAGATAGATAGATAGATAGATAGATAGATAGATAGATAGATAGATAGATAGATAGACAGAGAGAGAGAGAGAGAGAGAGAGAGTGATGTAAAATATTAATTGCCCCTTCCTCCCACATCACACGATTTTTTTTTTAAAAGAGACAGAAAATGCAATAGTTTGTAATTTCTACAGATCATGAGATAAGCAACAAAAATCAGCAAACAAATAATCTGAGAGATTTCAATAGTAACGTTTTTTAACATTTCTAATTCATTAACCAGGAATGAATTATATATATATATATTTTTTAAAACAAATAAATATTAACAGATACAAAACAAATAATACAAAATTGTCCACTTTACAAAATCAACCAATAGTTTTCATTTATTATGACAAGGTGGGGGGGGCGGGGGGCATAGAAATTAAACATAGACTTGGAGCGACGTCCATTACTGGACTTGGCACCGATCCTGTGGCGGTGGTCACCGTGGTGGTGGTGGTGGTAGTGGTGGTCAGTCCATTTGACGTGTCGTCTAGAATTACGCACCTACACCACTCTTCCTCCAAATCCGTCTAGGACGTAACACCGTTGAACAATTTTTTTACGCCCAGATTTGTGTGTGATCTGATCTCCGGATAGCTCCCCCCCCCAACCACACTCCCTTACCATCTCACACGCCAACAAAACACAAATCTTCTTTCCTTGTATTAAAATAAAAAAAAAAAACATTTTTCCGGACCACACGGTAGGAATTTGATCAGTTGTTGTTTTCTTTTTTAGTTGCCAGCCTTGTTGACTGACACCCCCCCCCCCACCCACGCGCTCCTCCCCACGCACACTCACACCCACCACCGCACTTTATACTTCCATGCCCACCACCTTCTATGAGAAGTTGTGTTTTCTTTTTTTTTTTTTGGAAAAATTTAGAACAGCCGTGAAGCTTGGCGGGTGGAGGGGGGGTGGAGGGAGAGATGATGAAACTGATCCGGTGTAATGTAGGCTAGATTGATTGGATTGTGGAGGATAGTTCATTCTCAACTCTTACAGTACATAGGACCCGGGAAGGGGGGGGGGGGGCTCGGGAAGAAAAGAGAATCGGGACATGGGGTGGGGTGGGGGCGGAGAGAGAGAGACAGAGGGGGGGGGTCTCTATTGTACTACTTCCTGGGAGATTTATGTAAATCTTAGCCCTTAACTTCTCACGATCAATTAGGTATTTTTTTTTCTTTGGGGACGGGGGGGGTGTTGGAGGGGGTGTAGGGGGGCGGCGGGACAATGGCACCCCCCCCCCGGGTTCTCAACATTTTTTTTGTTCTAGAATGTTCCACAAACTGTTTGTAAGTATGTCCGCCGGTACCACAAACTGTTTGTAAGTATGTCCGCCGGTACCACAAAGTGTTTGTAAGTATGTCGCCGGTACCACTCACACGTAAGTTCTTCAAATTCTTGTTGGCTGTTTTAAACGAAAATTACATGCCTCTGGGTCAACCCTGCATAAGATCTCCCCGTAGCCCCAGGGGTACGCGTACCACCGGTTGAGAGCCGCGACGGCAATAGCATCACGTGGTAGCAAACTTTGTATTAATTATGAATGTCAGGGAAAAATTACGTTTTATTCTGAACCCCCCCAACCCCCCCCCTACCCATCTAGTGAAATAATTCATCAGTTTATCAGACGAAATAGTTTTGCTAAATATTTTTATGACCTGGGGGTGCAAATACATCGTTCCCGATCGGTCCCCACGTTTTCAAAGACTGGCCCTAATAGTAATACATTTGTTAAATCTACATGTATTTTTTTTAAGCTAATCGGACAAACAGTTGAGACATTGTGAGACAAACAAAACAAGACCGAACATTTCATTAAGAGAAAAAAAAAGGGACGATTACGAATGTGGTATTATTAAATTATTGTTATTGACATTTGCCAAATATAAAATTAGAATCGTTTTTCATGTCCGTCTTTCTGGTGGTCAGTCTGGTGCCGGACCTAGGAGAAGAATTGTAGTGAGTATGGTGGTCAGTCTGGTGCCGGACCTGTGAGAAGAATAGGGGTGAGTACGATGGTCAGTCTGGTGCCGGACCTGGGAGAAGAATAGGGGTGAGTACGATGGTCAGTCTGGTGCCGGACCTGGGAGGAGAAAAGGGGTGACTACGATGGTCAGTCTGGTGCCGGACCTGGGAGAAGAATAGGGGTGAGTACGATGGTCAGTCTGGTGCCGGACCTGGGAGGAGAAAAGGGGTGAGTACGATGGTCAGTCTGGTGCCGGACCTAGGAGAAGAATTGTAGTGAGTATGGTGGTCAGTCTGGTGCCGGACCTGGGAGAAGAATAGGGGTGAGTACGATGGTCAGTCTGGTGCCGGACCTGGGAGAAGAATAGGGGTGGGTACGATGGTCAGTCTGGTGCCGGACCTGGGAGAAGAATAGGGGTGAGTACGATGGTCAGTCTGGTGCCGGACCTGGGAGAAGAATAGGGGTGAGTACGATGGTCAGTCTGGTGCCGGACCTGGGAGAAGAATAGGGGTGAGTACGATGGTCAGTCTGGTGCCGGACCTGGGAGAAGAATAGGGGTGAGTACGATGGTCAGTCTGGTGCCGGACCTGGGAGAAGAATAGGGGTGAGTACGATGGTCAGTCTGGTGCCGGACCTGGGAGAAGAATAGGGGTGGGTACGATGGTCAGTCTGGTGCCGGACCTGGGAGAAGAATAGGGGTGAGTACGATGGTCAGTCTGGTGCCGGACGTGGGAGAAGAATACGGGTGAGTACGATGGTCAGTCTGGTGCCGGACCTGGGAGAAGAATAGGGGTGAGTACGATGGTCAGTCTGGTGCCGGACCTGGGAGAAGAATAGGGGTGAGTACGATGGTCAGTCTGGTGCCGGACCTGGGAGAAGAATAGGGGTGAGTACGATGGTCAGTCTGGTGCCGGACCTTGGAGGACAATAGTGTTGAGTATTATGGTCAGTCTGGTGCCGGACCTTGGAGGACAATTGGGGTGAGTATAATTGTCAGTCTGGGTGCCGGACCTGAGAAAAAATGGTGGGGGACATTGCAATGTTATTTTAGCAATGAGTAAAGTTATGCGTATTCAACTCAAATAATACTCAACTCGCGTGAAGATTCAACTAACTCCAATCAAACAGTTTGAGTGTGGAGCGGTGTGTAAGTGTGCGCGCGTGTGTGTGTGTGTGTGTGTAAATGATTCCATGAATAATGCCAGTTAGGCTCTCGTGACACCCAGGTTGACTGATGGTGATAATGATGACGACGTTGCGGATCGAGAACTTTACGGTGGAGGTGGAAATACTTGGAGGGGGGGGGGGGGTGAGATGACGCTGGAAAGGAGCAAAAATGGGGGAGGGGGGTCGAAGCTTGTCACTGCAAACACGCGAAATGGCTCACTGGAGGAAGAGACCTTTGAACTGTTTTTAAAAAAAGCGGGGGGGGGGGGGGGGGGAGAGAGAGAGAAAGACAGAGAGAGAGAGAGAGAGAGAAAATGAATGGGGGAACATAACTCTGGAGCTTTTGGAGCCCGTCACGAACTGAGTAGCGTCCCCTTCTCTGCTACCGACACAACAATGGTTGGCGGGAAATTGACTGACACATGTCACCCCCCCCCCCCCCCCCCCCAAAAAAAAAAAAAACCCGTATCGCCTTACCAGCTCCGCCATTCAAGCCTCAGTCACCGAGCGCCTCGTGTAATTTGATCTGTCCGGACGACAAGGGGGGGACGGGGGGAGGGACGGCGACCCGTCTTTTGTTCCCCCCATGGGTTTTATTTTTATTTATTTTGTTTTAATTCCTCGCTGTCTATCTATATATCTCTCTCTCTTTTTTTTCTCTTTCCTTCTCTCTCTCTCTCTCTCTCTCTCTCTCTCTCTCTCTCTCTCTCTCTCTCTCTCTCTCATTGGTTCTGAAACAAGCAGAACAATTGTCGTATTTTTTTATAGGTCTGTCTCTAAATATTTATATAAATGTGTGTGTGTGTGTGTGTGAATGTGTGAGAGAGCGCGGGGGAGGAGACGGGTTTAAATGGGAGGGATGTAGAGGAGGCAGTTTGAGAAGAGAGGGTTTTTAATTTCATCTAAAACGTTGGGGGGAAGTGAATGCGCAACCGAAATTTAGAAGGGGAGAGCGAGCAGGAGAGGGAATGGGAATCAAGGTATCATTTCAGACCCGGGGGGGGGGAGGTACGGAACACGTCGCTAGGGCCCTAGAGCAAGAGATCAGCCGCCCGCGTTGCGCCCCCCCCCCACTCCTCCCCCCTTCTCACCCCCTCAACGCCAGCGAGAAATGATTTTCTTTCCTTAAAAAAAAAAAGAGCCAACATTGTCAATATTTGTATCGCGTTAATAGGTAAATGGAAGGTTAAAGAAGGGAGAGAGATCTTGAGGGAGGGGGGAGGTGTGTGGGGGGGTGTGGGGGAGAGGGGTGGTAGAGAAAGGGAGGGAGGGAGGGAGGGGAAGGGCATGATTCAATATTAACCGACGATACGCGCGGGGGAACTGGCGCCACCGTTTTGCACCGAACCGCTTCCTTCACCCCCCCCCCCCCATTCTCACAGAGTACAATTGCAAACAATCCCCGGTGTACGATGGGACGCCATCGGGGCGCTTCATTGTCGTAATAAAGTGGGGGCGAAGACAATGAGGCACAGTGAACGCTGTCTTATCTTCTTCCTTCCCTTCACACACACCCCCTTCCCCCCCTTCCCTCCCACACACACTAACTTCCCCTACTCATCCTCCTTCCCCCCTTATTACCATTTCCACCCCCAACCCACCCCCCACGCCCCTCTCATTTCCAACCATGAAAACTGGAAAAAAGGTGGACCCAGCAGTGAAAGTTTAAAGGTGTAAATGTAGCGCACACGAGATGCCTGTGACATGAATGGGTAAAGGAGTTGTGTAGTAAACACTGAGGTGAATGGCTGCTTCCCCGCCCCCCCAACCCGTATATATATATATATATATATATATATATATATATTGGATGATACGTTTATCTTCGTTGTTTGTTGGTTTTCTTAGCTTCGAATGAGATGACTGGGGGCCCCCATCATGTGGCTGGTGTGGCTGGGGGCCCCCATCATGTGTTTGGTGTAGAAGTCGGCTGCACACTTTGTTGTCCGCGTCGCTCGTGTTGATTGTTTGTTTTACATGGAAGAACGGCCAAAGAATATCTTACTAAGCCATATTTTGTGAATGTTATGTTAGATTGCATTCACCCTCTGGTCACTCCCTGACCACCTTGGACTATGGATATTTTAAATGTACCTAAAGTGTATATTTGAGGGGGGGGGAGTTTAAATTCTAAATGTTTTAGAATATTGCACGTTCTTTTTCAATTGTAATTCTCAGTATTTGTATATATCATTTGTTTACCTGTACATCGAATTATATAACCGTATTTACCAATATAGCTTTCTTAGCCATTATAGAATAGTGTGCAGTTTATGGCAATATAATAGCAGTACATTTTGCGGTCCATATAACAGTATTTAGAACAACATTACAGTATAAAGCTGTATAGAACAATGTATAACAGTATATAGTATTATATACCAGTTTAGAGCTTTTTTTTGGCAATGCACAGCAATATTTTGCAGTATTTAACAGTGTAAACCGTATATGTATATATTGGTGTATAGCAGTATATAGCAGTGTAAACCGTATATATATTGGTGTATAGCAGTATATAGCAGTGTAAACCATATATATATATATATATATATATATATATATTGGTGTATAGCAGTATATAGCAGTGTAAACCGTATATATATATATTGGTGTATAGCAGTATATAGCAGTGTAAACCGTATATGTATTGGTGTATAGCAGTATATAGCAGTGTAAACCGTATGTATTGGTGTATAGCAGTATATAGCAGTGTAAACCGTATATATTGGTGTAGAGCAGTATATAGCAGTGTAAACCGTATATATTGGTGTATAGCAGTATATAGCAGTGTAAACCGTATATATTGGTGTAGAGCAGTATATAGCAGTGTAAACCGTATATATTGGTGTATAGCAGTAGATAACAGTGTATCATTTAATAAAAAGGATAACTAATAGGCCCGGCCTGAGAAGGTGTGGAGCCCGATTGGAAACAATTACGTTGCAACACGAAACACAGATATTTTGAAACATATTTTTCTTGTTGAGTGTTTGACGATGCGACAGAACAGTGCTTCCCAAACTCTCGAGACCTATGCACCACCATTTTTTTTATTTTCGTAATACGTAGAACCCCTAGAAAACATAACAACTTGCCTTTTGTTTTTACGGTCATGTTTCCCCCCCCCCCCATTTCATTGTATCCGATCTAACCGTTCATGTTAATCTAATGTTTCTCAGCCCGGTGTAGCGCGCACCCCCGCCAGACTCTTCGCGAACCCCCCTCGGGTAGCACAAGTTGGGAAACACTGCGACAGAAGATTGCACTAGCGCGGGGAATGGGGGGGGGGGTGGAGCTTTCCTAATTTAGCCCAAAAATTCCAATTAGCCCAAGGACAATACTGATTA
The DNA here is from genome assembly GCA_021962125.1 of Bulinus truncatus. Taxonomy (NCBI): domain Eukaryota; kingdom Metazoa; phylum Mollusca; class Gastropoda; family Planorbidae; genus Bulinus; species Bulinus truncatus. The sequence goes on from JAGDYQ010000039.1 coordinate 3,265,919, forward strand.
TTATAATTTACTCGTATGTGTACTCGTTATACGCTCGGGTGGGGATCATTTGAAAATTATTTTTTTTTGCATTGCGCAAAAATTAGATCTTCAAAAGTATTTATCACTAGCCCCCTCCTTCTTCCTATTCTGTATTCTCTTCAAATGTACTAATCACCAACCCCATCTTTGTTCCTATTCTGTATTCTCTTCAAATGTACTAATCACCAAACCCCTCTTTGTCTCTATTCTGTATTCTCTCTTCCACCAGTTCTGTATGTAAGCCTTTTTATGTTGAAACAAGTGTTGCATATGTTTGAGATTATTTATTTTTAAAGAAGTATTATGAAGGCAATAACGCTCCGGATACAAGCTACGCACCAAACCCTCTTTTTGTGGAATTTGGTACGCTCATGGCAAATGCAACCCAGTCAAGGAATGGCCTGACAACTGGGTCGGACCAGGTATGGGCCGTCACGCTGCTTCTCTCCGCTCGTTTGAATTAATTTTCATTTATTTTAAAATCCACACCCCAATCAGTGGCGTAGCGAGGAGTTGGCAAAGGGAAGGGGGGGGGGGGTGGCACTATGCCCAGCGCTCTACTCATTAAGGGGCGCCAAATTTTACATATAATGACATATGGTTTTTGAATGGGTGGGGCGCTAAAAAGGTATTGTGCCTCGGGCGCAAGTTAAGCTCGCTACGCCACTGACTCCAATCACCAACTGTCGGTCTCACTGTGGCCCGCCATTCGAAAAACTTTGTCCACGAAACTGGTCTCAGTAGAGAACTTTCCAATCAAAGCATATATTTAGTTAAACTGATCAAATTACAGAGGTCCGGGAACAACACATAAATTATTCTTCGTCTTAAAATACGCCGAAGATATTTTAATATTTTCAAGTCTAGCATTAGGACAATATTCTTTGCAGTTTCCACAACATAAATTGGGGGGGGGGGGGGCCACTTGGTAAATTCTGACAAGTGAGGGCCCCCTCTGCTCCTCCTAAAAATGTAAAACTATTAATCATAATAATAAATTTCTAAAGTGATCGGTACCCTGAGGCTCTTTATCTCTGCCCGGGCCTGCCTAGTTTTTCAGTGGTCCGTAGTAGTCCGGACTTAAGGAACACAAATTATAATCAAGTGCTGAGGACCGATTACGTTCCAAGGGACGCAACTGTGAAAAATTCAATGACCTACAAATTAACCAAGGACTGAACGAAAAAAAATTTAAAAATCCATCGCACGAGTAATCCTGTTTATAATTACTTTAAAAAATGTCACAAATATATTTTAGATTTATTATTTCATTTTTTTTAAAAATACTTTGAAGAGAAGTGATTTTCTTTAAGATCGAATTAAGATATTGATTGAAAAACGATTGATTTATGTTTGAATACGGTTAAATCTCAGGATAAAAAAAAATGCAGGCACTACTTTTATAATGAAAAAAAAAATAAACAACCTTGATGAAACAAAATTTCCAATTTGGGCCCCAGAGTCCAACTGGTCTGGCCCTGCTCACAGGGCCTTATCGATGCAAGGAACAAGTCAATGCACAAACACACATACAAAGGGTCATTATGCCATTTATTAGAAAATGCCTCATTCTATTAATGTGTTTATTATGGGGGTTTATGGTGGGGGTTTATTATGGGGGTTTATGGTGGGGGTTTATTATGGGGGTTTATGGTGGGGGTTTATTATGGGGGTTTATGGTGGGGGTTTATTATGGGGGGTTATTATGGGGGGTTTATAGTGGGGAGAGGTGGGGGGGTCATGAAGTCCTTAAGACGCCTCTAAGTACTCCCTATAATTCTAATAACTACATAAAATCAACAACAAAACAAATATTTTGACACAAGGACAAATCATTTGTAATTATTTTCAATGGTCTCTGTGTGTACACACCCACAGTGAAGACACAATTGGTCTCTGTGTGTACACACCCACAGTGAAGACACAATTGGTCTCTGTGTGTACATGCCCACAGTGCAGTGGTCTATGTGTACACGCCCACAGTGAAGTGGTCTATGTGTACACGCCCACAGTGAAGTGGTCTCTGTGTGTACATGCCCACAGTGAAGTGGTCTCTGTGTGTACACACCCACAGTGAAGACACAATTGGTCTCTGTGTGTACATGCCCACAGTGAAGTGGTCTCTGTGTGTACACACCCACAGTGAAGTGGTCTATGTGTACACGCCCACAGTGAAGTGGTCTCTGTGTGTACATGCCCACAGTGAAGTGGTCTCTGTGTGTACACACCCACAGTGAAGACACAATTGGTCTCTGTGTGTACATGCCCACAGTGAAGTGGTCTCTGTGTGTACACACCCACAGTGAAAGTGGTCTATGTGTACACGCCCACAGTGAAGTGGTCTCTGTGTGTACATGCCCACAGTGAAGTGGTCTCTGTGTGTACACACCCACAGTGAAGACACAATTGGTCTCTGTGTGTACATGCCCACAGTGAAGTGGTCTCTGTGTGTACACACCCACAGTGAAGTGGTCTATGTGTACACGCCCACAGTGAAGTGGTCTCTGTGTGTACATGCCCACAGTGAAGTGGTCTCTGTGTGTACACACCCACAGTGAAGACACAATTGGTCTCTGTGTGTACATGCCCACAGTGAAGTGGTCTCTATGTGTACACGCCCACAGTGAAGTGGTCTATGTGTACACGCCCACAGTGAAGTGGTCTCAATGTTTACACGCCCACAGTGAAGTGGTCTCTGTGTGTATACGCCCACAGTGAAGACACACTGAACTTCATTTTTTGACAATACTTTGAACAAATCTAAATAAACAAAATAGCACTTCCAAAATGTGGGTCACCATTACACCCAGCTAATAAATAGACAAAAAAAAAACAGCAATAACATGATACAGACTAGACCAGTTTGCCATTACCATGGTCGCAGGTTGGCAGAAATATTTTTTTTTAAGAAGTAGATTTACAGGAGTGAATAATGAAACTGTTTGATATACAGAATGTAAATATTTCAGTTAAGGTCTATAAAAAGAAAAGTAAGAACGTGCTAAAAAAAAACAAGTTCCCAAAAAATCGAGATCAATTTAGCGGCTTCGAGGCTGAAATATTTCACTAAAAGTTGTGGTAAGCTACATATTCACTGCTACCATTACCATACAATACATTTTAGCATATGATAAGTGTCTTATTTGAAAACCTACACAACATTCAACAATAACTCAAACAAGCTGAAGCATAGTAGCTAACATATAAAAAGAATAATCTAAAAATATGTCAAGAATGTGAATTTGTACATATTACATTATTATGTTACACATGAGCAGGAAAAACATCAACAAATTTTCAAATGAAACTTTATCAAATGCAGTTCAAGTGTTAAAACAAGCAATTAAGCCTGTTCCATTCTGGACACAGGACGTGTTAGAGCATTTTCGTATTATGTATCAGTACGTATGCTATCTTTCAGTAAATATTTGTAAATTTTGTAAATGTTTATAAATTCAATTGTGTAATGCATATATCTGAAAAAAAAAGCTATTAAAAAGACGTTTCTTTATATTTGAAAACAAAATTATTTTCTCTTAGCTTATATAGTAAAAAACAGCACTTTATAAGGCCCCTTTTACGGCCCTGAGAGGTCAGATCGCGAAATGGAAAAAAAGTCATTTCTTGGTAGGCCAAGACCTACAAAATGATATATACATCATGGGTCTAGGACTTATAGTTGCTGAGATATAGCGTTCCTTTATTAATATAGCTTATATAGTAAAAAACGGTACTAAGGCCCCTTTTACGGCCCTCAGAGGTCAGATCGCGAAATGGAAAAAAGCTATTTCTTGGCAGGCCAAGACCTACAAAATGATATATACATCATGGGTCTAGGACTTATGGTTATTGAGATCTAGGGTGATGACATACAGACAGACAGACAGACCGACAAAACGGGGACAATAGAGCATTTTTTTTCGAAAATGCTCTAAAAAATTAAATGAGTAAAATTGGTTTGTCCTTATAAAGTCACAATTATTGTTCTTGAATGGGCTTCAATACTTTCCCAAAAAAATGTAAAAAAAAAACAGAAACAGGAGAATTAAAACAATGAAATCTCAAAATCTTAAAATCACAGTATATTTCAATTGGACGTTTCTCTACTACACAGATAAAAACGAAAAGAAAAAAAAATAAATTTGAGATTTCAAGTCATGTCACAAAAACTGTTGCCATGATGACAATATGTCAAAAATTAAATATAAGACGAAAAACTGGGTTAAAAAATTTTTTTTTTATAATTTTCAACAAGTGCATGAAGCAGAACTGGCTGACAGTTGCCAGTAGTTATCCCAGAATCCAGTGCACAGAAATCCACCTGGGCCTTTGAGCTTCACATCCGGCCCAGTGACAACAAAATCTGGCAATAGATTTGAGAACTGAAAAAAAAAAAATGTAAAAATTAAAAATCTAACAACAAAAATCAATAAGACAATAAGGCCTAATACATGTACAATATCTAACTATATAGTCAGACTATGAATTGCTTTCAAAGTAAAACTATTATACAATTCAGACAAGAACATCTAAATATATCTCCTGTGTACAGTGTATTAATATTATCTATATAAAGTCTTCAATAACAGACACTCTCTGGCGGTAGACACTGTGAGCAAGGGAAATTTGAAATCAATTTGCACCACCAATTTGCTTCTCAAAACCCAATCAATTTGAAATTTTGGGCACTTGTGTATTTTTGATGACACTACACTATTTTTAAACATTTGTGTCAATCAGTTAAATTCTTATGGCGCAGAAAGCTAATTACTACTTTCTTGATAATGTTTTTATAAAGATGGAAATAGCAGAAAGAGGTATATGGATTCTGAAAGGTTAGCACGGGTTCATAAATGTGTTGAGTTCTGAAGTTGTTGTTTTATTTTAAAGTCTGGCAAACATTTTTTAGATATTGTATATAAATACATGCACTACGCCAACAGAAGCAAGATATTGTATATAAATACATGCACTACGCCAACAGAAGCAAGATATTGTATATAAATACATGCACTACACCAGCAGAAGCAAGTGAAAATCTTTTAACAACATTAAGTATCAGAAAATACAAAACAATTTTTTTTTAAATTTTTGTTATCACTCTATGTATACCACTCAGCACGTTTAATTAACTATACAAACAAAACGAAATATTGGAATGTATTAAATAGAATTTATAATATTTATAAAGAATTAAAAAAAGAAAGACTTTTTAAAAATTTGTCTTAAATCATACAAACATTTTGTTTTTATTATTTTAACTACATCCTGTAGTTTGTATTAGTTATTGAACACACAACAATTGAAGGCATTCACTTTGACTTTAAGAAAAAAAAAACTGAAGAGAGAAAACCCAAGAATTTCTGCAATTTATAATCCAAAGGACATAAGATGGTATTAAAAAAAAACAAGAGGAGAGAGATTGTACAGAGTTTAGGAAATATACGAACCATATAAACTAAAATTTACTCAACAAACTTACCGGAGACCTGGCCATAGGTGGTATTGTGGGTGTGGCCAAGCTGGCAACATTTTCCAGTCCTACATCTGACAGTCCCATCAGTAACATTGCCAGGCCATGTCCGTGTGGTGCAAGTGTCATAAGACCCACATCTGAGTCACTGTATTGACATCTGCGACCAAGGTGAAGTGATGGTCTGCTTGATTCTGTTAAAAACCATGATATAAATACATTTAAAACAAAAAAAGAAATTATAATTGAGTCGTGTTGTTATCTACCCATGGCTCACAGTCTCAGTGTATTATTATTATTATTTTTTCTGAATTATGAGACATGTCATTTCATACACAACTGGAAACTAAACAAAGTGATAGGATGCCACAAGTGAAACTGAGAATTGTCAAAACAGTTTCAAAAGATGAACATTTATGCCAAACTATGAATAATAAAGGGACAATGCATGAGTCGCCAGTCAGTCATATTTATAAATTTGATGGTACTCAAACTAGAGTATTGTATATAGTAAGCATAAGGTAGGCAGATACACATATATGTTGTACATAATGCTGGATTAGTATTTATGCAAATATATGTATGTAATTATATGATTAAGCTAACAAACGTCAATAATTTTTTTTTACTGTCACTTATGAGTGGCAACACCCAAGCCTTTTCACTGGGATATTATGTTAAACAGCCAGATTAAATAAAAATATATAATTTGCATCAGTATCATCTAAGAATTAGTTGTCAAGTCACCACGATAAAATGGGAAAAAAATCTGTGTCATGTCTATTTTAATCATGGATTGCTATGAGGCTAATAGGCAGGCAAGTTAAGCGATGATGCGTTACCAGTAACACTGTGATCTCATTCCAAATACAAGACTTAGATTGTCAAAGCCTAACCTCTCTTTAAATAATTTCTTATGATTTTAAATACCAGAATGTGACTCACCCCTGTTTCAAATCCAACCAATGAAATGAGGAGTATAGAATAAAAAGACTCACCTGATCCGGGTACATATTGCACATCTTTGAGAAAGTTTAAATATTTTTCTGTCAGCAAGTTTTCAACTGGCGTCCCTAAAATGATGATGTTGTAGTCATCTTAAAAAAAACAGGAAAAAAAAAAACAAGAATGAACGACGATACATAAGAAACAAGTGTGGGGACGGATGGTCGTACGGTAAAGTGCTAGACTGTCGACCTGAAGGTACCTGGTTCGATCTCCGGTGAGAACCAAGGAAATTTTTCAGGTCTTGGCTCAAGTTCCCGATATATCTCCCATGGTGTCTCCGTGGCCATAGCACTATCGGCTATGGTGGGGGATGAAAGAAGGGCACCATAAAAACCGTCCCATTCGTGGTTTATAGGATCTAAGAGATTTCATCTCATCCTTACCGGGACTTCACACACATAAGAAACAAGGGAATAATATAATGAAAGTAATGCTAAGTTTAATTAATATTTCTAAAGCAACAGATTCATTTTATAATTATATTGATCTTTCTCTCAATGTCTCATTCACTTCTAAACAATAATATGACAATAATGATATTTATACGTGTTCACAGCTAAATAAATAAAGTAGATAGATAAATAAACACAGAAGATAAACTAACATAACCAAATAAGGCGGTTCAATAAACAATCAAGACGAGTAGAGTAAAATTTGTTTTTAAAATTATCATACCTAGCTCTGTCTCATCCACATTTCTGTCTTCTAAAATTGTAACGGCTGTATCAGAGGTGAGAAAGAATTGATTGGCTATGTAGACGCCCAGTCTCAGTAACAAATCTGATGTTTCACCACTTGCCTGAGTACCTATGGCAAAATAAAAAAAAATAAAAAAAAACAAATTTCATTCAATACCTATAAGTTTTCTATCCAACTGATGAACGATTCTCTTTATGGTGTTTAAAAAAAAAAATGTTTTTAAATTGTAGAAAACATTTCATACAATAAATTCCCTTTAGATGACCACACCCACTTCAGAGACTAACTAAAAAAAAAAATTGGACAATAATTTACCTTAGGATGTAATTCTGTTAAATTTAATAAACAAAGTCAATTAATGTGGTTAAACCTCTATGCATATTTGTTTATTTTTTACTATTAAAAACATTTGCATCAAGTCACAATGGCTTTAAAAAAAAAAAAAAAAAAAAGAGTTTGAAATGGGAGATAATAAAAAGAAACAAAAAATGACATACGGTTAACATAGACATGTACATAAAATATATGGGTTTAATATGCTGGCTAAGACTGTGATGAAGGCCAGATTGTACAAAGTGGCTACATTGAAAATGAAATGCTGTATGTAATGAGGTAAAGAAAATTATACTGCAACAAATAATGGAGCTGAAAATTATTTTTTTTTCTATACACTGTTCTTAAGTAACAAACTTCAACATACCTACAATAATTAGAAACTGACGTTCTGCTATTCTTCTAGCAGGACCAAAATTACTGGGACCTCGAATCAGACCAGACTGTAATTCAAAATTCCAGTCTTGACCTTTGACCCAGCTGTTGTCTACTGAGGAACTGTTTGTAAATTAAAATAAAAAAACGTTTTTATTTGTTTATGTACAAAAATAAGGCACAGCAAGAAGTTAAACAAATATTATTCATCCAAAATGATATCTAGAATTAAAAAGTAAAGTTCTTTTAATCTAAGAAGGCCAAGAAGGTCAGATGAAGTTTAGGATTCATGTGTTTCTGTAACCATGGCATGTAAAGGGATTGTGTGGTTAGCACAATGCCCAGCCGCGTTTTCTTCACAGCTTAAGTCGGATCCTCATTTAAAGCTGGGTGGACTTTAGGCATTAACCAACTTTCACCAGGACCTGGAATAAATGCCTTGGTTCTCATTAAGACTCAAACCTGTGACTCTAAGGTCGACAGTCGAGTGCTCTACAATGCTCTGCCACCTGTCCCTCTATATCTTGCATATTTATGTGTTATTTATGAAATTGTATGGATTTTTTTTTTTATAAAAAAAGGCTTACAGGCAATATATTTGTGGGGAATCTTGGTTGAAGAAATCAATAGTCTGACCATCTATCTACAAATATTGAGGAGAGAAACAACCAAGAATAAAATAATTTTTTAAAAAAAAAAAGAAGAGAAAGCATTCATGATACAAAAAAATATTTGAAAAAGATTTCTAGATCTACGAACGAAAACAGTGAATCTTAAGATATACATTGGCACATTTAAAGATTACAATAATTAAAATCCAAAAAAAAAAAATAATTTATAATAAATATTTCTCTAAATGAAATATTAGAATAAAGTTAATGCAAAACAAAACCTAAGTTGTTTTAATAAAATAAACACAAATATATATTTCTTTAAAAATTGTGAGAAATACTAAAAAAAAAAAAAAAAAGAACATGAATATAAATTAATTGTTTAATTTTCTCCTTGATACATGTATTGAGTTGGTTCGGATTACCAAAAAAAATTTTCGTATCCCACATGGGCATACAAATGTAAAGGAAAATATTTCTGGAATTTCAAATTTAAATTGTTGATAAGAATTTCAAGCAATCACAATTTACAATACTGATGAGAAAAAAAAGATTATTTTTTAAATGCATTTTTCTAAAGTTACACCTTTTTATTTACTTACAACAATTTTTCTGAAGCCATTCAGATCCAACCCTCTGTTAGGAACATTTCCATTGATCTGAAGACATTGTACATTTTGTGTTTTTAGTGCCAAACTCTCAGATGTCACATTCATCTGTTAGAAAAGAAAAAAAAAAGTGTTCCCGTTAGAAAAATACAATTAACTTTGTAAGCCAATTTAAAAAGTTGTTTTTGTTAAGTAAGATGTTCACCTCTTGAACATATTTTACATAAAGGAGAACATATACTGTATAAATAAAAAGCATTAAAAACACAGGATATATCAAAAGTGACAAAAATAATGATATGCTACTGCTTTCTGTTCCGAACATTTTTTTTTTAATCCTCAGTTAGGAAATGGTTTAATGTGGTTTGAAATGTAAGACGTTAAGTTTGTCCTCAGGAAATGGTTTACTGTGGTTTGAAATGTAAGACGTTAAGTGTGTCCTCAGGAAATGGTTTACTGTGGTTTGAAATGTAAGACGTTAAGTTTGTCATAGAAAAAAATGGATAGGTTGTTTTTTTTTGTTGCATCTTTAAACTATGCGATGCTAAGCAAACTTCAAGACGTAAAAAAAGAATACCATTTCAGACTTTTCAAACACTAAAAATAGCTTAATTAAATTAAGTAAAGTAAAGTTCCCTTAGCCCTAACGTTCCATCTGGGCAGATGAAGTGTAGAATTCATCTGTTTCTATAACCTCGGAATAAAAAGGGATTGTGTGGTTAGCACAACACCCAGCCGCCTTTACTACCCCAACTTAAAGTTGGGTACCCATTTAAAGCTGGGTGGACTTGTGGGACGACTTTGAAACACATTTCACCTGGAAAAATTCCCATGGTTCTCACCGAGGATCGAGCCCAGGACTCTCAAGTCAACAGTCGAGTGTCTACACCACTCGGCCACCCGTCCCACTAATTAAATTAAGGGGAAGTTATTCAAATAAAATGTAATCATTGAAGGGCAGTCCTTCATACAATATACTTCATACAATGTCCGTCATACAATGTCATGATAAAGGGCTGGCCATAAAGGTGGACATGAGGCCTAAAGTAAATGGTGTCATTTAGAGCCCTTAACCAGAAATCAAGCTAACAGCCTCACCACTGCCAAGTAATGTGAATTGAATGAAACAGAATCATTTAGGGACTAATTTGCAACTGAAAATAAAGCTTGAACTTACCTCAATGACACTGGTCCTAAATGGAATCACTTGCTGCAGCACAGAGATTCCCTTCACTCCATCACCAAAAGATGGATTCACAGTGACCAGCTTGTACAGTTGGTATTTATGTTCCTCCTGCATAGAAGAGCAAGAGAGATCTTCTTTCTTTGAGCAAAAGTCTTTTGTGGCTAGCGATTCAGAAATTTTGCTGATAAACTTTCTGACATCTGCATCATTGACACACCCACCATCATTGGTTTCTCTAAAAAAAAAAAAAAAAAAAAACCTAAATACATATTTTAACGAATAACAAAGGAGAAAAAATGTTAATGGTGGAAGGAAAAAAATAGTTTCTTTATTGCAAACAACAAAAATTGTTACCATTTCTGCATAAATCAAGCTTCTAATTTTGTTGTGTTTAAATTTCTTTTTTAATTAATAAGTGTAATGCAACACAAAACTATTCAGGTTAACAGTTCCAGACAAGTGTATATAAGTAAAATGAAATGATTTTGTGATAGAGGTGAGATCATACTCTGCATTTATGAGCTCTATATACTGAAGAGGTCGCTGTAAGGATGAGAGGAAATCTCTAAAATGTTTTTTAAAAATGTGTTAATTTCATCCCAACCATAGTCGATAGTACATTGGCCAGGGAGGCACTCTGGGAGATATAGAGAGGACTATCACCATTACCTACGATAGTCCCCACCGGAGATCAAACTAGGCTTCCTGAGGATGACAGTCGAGCGCTTTTCCGTACGACCATCCATCCCAAAGAAGCATGTCGAATAAACTTAGGTTTGGATGCATAACAGAACTAAGAAACTGTTTCATCAACTGTGGTTACATGGTCAATATGGGATCAGGAAAAAACATCTACATTACTGGGTCCTTATAAGGTAGGATCAGGAAATACATCTTCATTACAAGATTGGCAAATATACACTCAAATATAGGATCAGGAAATACATCTATATAATCTTCATTACAGGGTCTAAATAGGTTTTAAAAAAATGACAACATTATTTCATCTTTGTCTGACTTTCTTTCAAATGGTCTTGCTGCACATAGCACGGCTCATGAAGGGAGCCAACACAGAATTTGGCAATGAGCAATAATAATAAAAAAAAAAGCCCACAAACTTGGTGTCCCACCACCAGTGTTCCAGGTTAGGTAACTCTGCATACGTCACATCAATCTCCGAATCCTTCAGCAATCTTAACATGCGCCTCGTGTAGTAGGGGTGAACAGTACGGTCATTCGCACCTATCCTTGAAAACACCGGTATACCCTAGATGTGAGAAACGTAGATTGATGATGAGACAAGAAGTTTACAACAGCGCCAAAAGTGCTCTCTAGCCAGCTGAGTGCAGTATTTGGTCTACAGTGTTGAAAATATTTCAACAACATTTTTCGAGTAATATCATAAATATTATTTGCCCCCTTACATGATATTTTGCAATGACTATCAAAAGTGCAAAAGCCCTTAATTAAAAGGGTACTTAAGTAAACTGATATCCCTCCGAAATAATATTTGAATCTCAAATAGAGATTTGAATTGCGTTAAATTTGTCAACTTTTAAACAGTAGGGGACAACTGAAATAAATTTTTTTTAAAATGTGTACCACCAAAAGCCACAATGGTTTTCATGAAAAAATGGGGAAAAAGACTTTGTCTCTTGTAGGTAATTCATGAAGAAATTATTTCAAAATCATTTTCAAATTAAAAGATATAAATAATTACTAAGATAAAAAAGAAGAAAAAAAAATGAATAATATGCTACAACAGGAAAATTCCCCCAAAAAAATTATATTTTTCTAATATTTTGGCTATTTTTATTATCATCATGATTACACTAACTTGTATTATTTCTGTAGCATATTTTTCAAGCCAAGCAATGTCTAAATTTACCTTTAAATTGGCCACAAATCTGTCAGCATCATTTTCTGCAATGCAAGCTTCCATGATGGCCTTCACTGCAGGATCAATATTACTGGTTGAAATGTCATGCCTGAAATAAAAAGAATAAAATGCCAAACAAATAAAAGATTATTTTTTCTGTCACAGTAAGATGTGTGAAAAAAAAACTTTATCGTAAAAAATAATCCGTTGATCTCAATACCTGAAAAACAAATTACTGTCCCCATATTCTTCTTTTTTGATCCAACCTGCCAATGAAATCAAGCCAACGGCCATGTCTGGAAAATGGGTAGCCAGATGCCATGCTCCATGACCTCCCATTGAATGACCTGGCAAGTAAAATATGGGTTTTACACAACAATGACATGCCAGATAAATGAAAAGAAGTTAAAGGTGTTAATGATGGCATCACTTTGGAATTTCATGCTCAAAATATCTGAGACCTGCACATTCTTATTAAATATATGTGGTTATTACATGTAGTAATTATTTTACATCCATGAGCTTAAAAAGAGAAAGAAAAAAAAAATTTCAAATGTTTCAATGGTGGAAAAACATCTCAATCAAAAAGGTTGTTTCTTTAAAAATGACCTGCAAAAAGAACTTTTGACGGATCTGATGACATTTCAAACCAGCTGGAATTCTGTGTCAAGTCTCGTAGAGCCTGAAGAGCTGTCATGGCTGTCATAGCTCCTGGACCTTCCCAGTTGTGGGCTCCATGTCTTGATGATGATACAAGCAGTAAAAAACAAAACAAAATTAAGTTACATGACCGATTAAAAGGAAAAAAATGGCTTAAAAACTTGACACATTGTGAATATTTTTTTATTTTAGACTTGTAACTTTTTTTTTTACGAGTACTTAATAACACATTTGTCTGTGTCAACTTCTCTTTAGGTCATGGTAGAAGTCAGGGATGTGCCTATGATGATGCAATGAGCAATCTGCCGTATGGGGTTGGAAAAATTTAATTACTTTATACATACCATTAAAAAATTATTGAATCTCCTAAAAATAAAAATTAAATTTAAAAAAATCAAATGTAATTATAGCACTTTGCATAACAATAGCTTTGCTGGCTTCCTATACTTTTGGCCAAGTTGTGGTAGTCATAAGAAGTTACCAGGCTTTTCATATTACTGCCCATCATGGGATTTTATATGCCAGCACATCCCTGGCAAAGGATTTCAGTTAAATAATGAACAGAAACTTTCATTTTATCTAATTTCATACTGCTAATGAACAAAGCTAAGTGTGTTTCTTTCAACTTGAATTACAACAATGTCAGTGTTTAAGTGAATGAGCCAAAGTTGATGAACAAAAACAATATTAACACTGCAAATAATTATTTTAAGTTTGAATAAAAAAGGAATACAACGATTTAAAGCCATACCTTGTTGGTGCTAAAAGCCACATCTTGGAAACACCAAATTCATAGTCACCTTTGACCATTTTTTTATAACTGTCTGCTTGATTCTGTGGTGGTACTGTAGTTCCATGCAAAGTAAGAAATACTGGACAGACTTTGTCAGAGCAAATTCCAATAGGTTCCACAGCTGCAGCATGCTGAACAGAACCATCATGGTCCTTGAATGTGAAAATAAATGAACTTCCTTTATTGCGACAACGCAGTACCAATGGTAGATTGTCAGCTCCTTCTGAGGTTTGTATTTTTATTTCAAGGCCTATGTCAGAGCATGAAGCAGTCAATTGTGGACCCTCAGACTTGTCCTTCAGTTGCAGACTTACTGACACAACATTAGTCTGCCCTGGGGCTATCATGTTGAATGCATGAGCCAAACTGGCAACTAATGCTGCACCTTTGGCTTGTTTTTCAATTTTAACACTCACAATTTTAAGCCATTTTTTAGTCAGATGGTTTGAAATAGGCACTGGTATAAGTGTGTTAGATGGAAGATAACTCTTCTGAATGTCAGGGAGAAAGGGTGGTTTCAGAACTTTAAAACTGGTCATTTTTGTGACAGAAAACTGAAAGCCAGCGTTTACTTTAGATCGCAATGGAATGAATACAGAATAGACTCCCCTAGATAAGGTGATAGGGAACCAAAACTGATTTCTATGATAGAGGTCACCAACTATGAGGTATTTATCTACAAAACATCTGGATACTCCTAGACAGCGGTAATTAAGCAGGGTATTGTCTTCATTGATAAAAATCTCCCCAACAGCCCAGCCTTGCCATTCAGTGATACCCAAGGAGCCCAAAGAGCTAACTAGGTCATTCCAATCTATTTTAGGCCTCGCATGAACCATTTCATCAGCTTCATTTTGTTTAAGGGTCACCCAAGAGACTTCGCCGCCAGGCACAAGTTCTGAATAATACTTGGCTAAAGGGTGTTTCAAAAATCTGAATTTGGAAGTGTTTCTGATTCCTCCATAAGCCTCGAGAGGATCTCCGTCAAATTCTATTTTACCTATGCCAAATGGTCCAATAAAATGCCATTCTTTGACAAACTGGCTGTGTTTCCCTCCAGCTTTAATTGAATGCTTAAAGCAATAATCTCCCATTTGCCTTTTATTCTTCAGATCGTAGCTCATCCCCAACATGGACCATGCCATGAAATCAAGCAAGTTTTTCTCTAGAAAATTCAGCAAACAAAGTATGGTCCCATCTGAACTCTAAAAAAAGAAATTAAAAAATGAAGCAATGTAAGTCAACAGGTTATATGGGTAATGAAATATACACATGGGAACCATCAACAACTTTGTAATGCTTACCCCATTGGTTTTAACTAATATGTCACATACTTAAAAAAAATTTAAGTTTTATTCATGTCTTAAATTTAAAAGAAGATTTCCGGAAAAAAAAATAATGTATGCCTAATATTATAAGTATCATAAAATTATACATTAAAACCAACTGTAAAAACACTAAAAAAGATAAATGATAACAAAAAAAGTGAGGTTTATTTTTTTTTAAAGGATAACCAGCTTGAAACGGTAGAAGCTAAACATTAATTTTGAACAATCTAAGGACCAATTTGTTGTTGACCAATTAAAAGTTGTTTTTTTTCATTATGCTAAAAAATGTTTGGATATTTACATAGCCATTCTTGGATTTTTTTTAAATCAACAATTACTAACAGTCAAACATAGCTTGATAAGCCTGGAAATAAAGGTCTCAATCAAGTCATTTAAGAATGTTAATATAAAAGGACACACTTTTTAAAACTGATTTAATCGGTTTATCTGATGGTATGGGATTGAGTTATACAAGTCTGAATATTAAATAATGTCATTTAATCTGTTACTTTCAAATTAGTTGGCATAGATTAAAAATGTATGTAACAAAAATGATCCATTACATGTTCATTTAACCATAGATTTTGTATTGCATTTTTGGTCAAAACATTAGCTGTACAAGTGACATGACTTGGTAGAATATTCTTCTGCTGTGAAATAAAGTCCAATGATGACTTCTAGGAAAAAAATTGAAGAAAGAAATTAGTAAATTAAAGGATGGACTATGGAAAATATTGAAAAATTGCATTTTTAAAGCCGTTCAAACCTGTGTATGCAAAATGGCATTCTTAAATTCCTAATGAACTATAAAAATTAGTGTGACACTTCAATAAAAAAAAATAGCAAGTGGTTATCTTAATGCATAGTACCTCTTTTATTTTAGCATAAACTCCTATATGTAGTGTTGTAAATGTATACAGCAAAGACAATGGATGTAAACTAATAGACAGAATATGGCACATTTTACATCTAAGATCTGCAAATAGAAAATATACTCAAATTGTAAATATATTTTTTATGTAGTAAATAGTAAGTTTTAGTATTCATTATTAATAATTGTGTAAACTAATAAAGTATTGACTATTGACACTACCATTTCATTTGCATAACTAAATAACATGGTCATGAGCTATAATGATAATAAATGATCATATTATTACCTACTATATCTTAGACACTTTAGTTTTTAGTAATTGATGTCGAATTTTTACTTCTTTATCAAAATAATAATAGTCGATACATTGTTACATTACACAATTTTTTATTACATTAATTCATTAATAATAAAACGGAGTGGATTATTGTCATTAATTGTCGAAGTACCGATAATTCAAATCAGTTACCGAAGACTTAATACATGTACTAATTTAATACGTCTTTCTAAGAGTTGCTTGAATAAGGCTATTAATATTATTAAATACGTGGCATCATCTGGCATGTTAGAGATGTTTTTACAACAGTCTCATGGTAGATATATGCTTTTAACTTAAAAGTATAAACCTAAAACCGAAAGTAAAACAAGTAAATTTAGTACTTCCGCAATTGACATTGGCCAGATTTTATGCTGATTTTTAAAAATTGATATTGATAGGTATAAAGTTAAAATAGCTGATAATAAAGCATGCTATTCAGTTACCTTAACAATTAAAAAATAAAAGCAGCATGACTCCAGTGTTGAAAGGGCTGAGGTAGTCCCTAGAATCAGACGTGGGTAACCTACGACCCGAGTGCAAATTAAGTTTTGAACCGTTAGTGTGCTCCTACCCGCTCGTTCACTTCATTAAATTCCTATTTTCTCCCCCCCCCCCCCAACCAGCTTGCAATAAGTATTAGGCCTCATTAACATTTCTTGTAAAAATCTACACTATGATATAATTGTAAATAAAAGACTGGAAAGTAGTCGATATGTGCGCTCAAAAAATTTACATAGGCCTACAGTATATTTTAATATTAATATCTAAACACAGACCTACGTTTTAACAGACGAAATAAATGTAATCTAAATTTTATTATGAAATTAAATAATAGTAAGAGGTCAAATATTTATTACGTCAACAACTTGAGGAAAGGGGGGGGGGAGTTTGACAGTTTTTGACATGGGGGAGGGAGGGGTGTGAAGATTTTTTTGACGTCAGCAATGAAACTTTTTTTTTTACAAATTAATTTCATTGTGTATTTTACAATGAAAGTTTTACTGAAGTTTAATATGAACCTGAGGCAAATTGTATTCTTTGATCAATGAAATACATTGATGATGTCTAAAACATTTATATGGCGAATTTTATATAAATTTTATTATACAGTTTACTATTATACATCCCTGTAGCGTGAAAATTCTACAGCAAGGGGCCAGGCATTCTACAGCAGAGGCCAGGCAATAGCAGGGGGGCGGTAATACATTTTACTAAGTAGAACAAATAAGCAGGGGGGGCCAGAAAAAACGCAGGGGGCCGGCCCCCCTGGCCCCCCGCACGCTACGGGCCTGCTATTATATATATATATATATATATATATATATATATATATATATATATAGTGCCGGCCTTAGACATTTTTGTGATATAGGCAAGGACAAAAATGCCGCCCTTTTTAGTTTCATTTTTCTAAGAAAACTCTATAAATGCTATTTATTATAATACATTTTTAAAATTTGGCAACTTTATAAAAGTTAAAGAGTTTTAAGTATACTTAGTATATTTTAGGAAGTTGTTTTTTTTTTTTTTTTGGCTAAGTTAAAAAAGTAATGAAAAATAAAAAAAAATGAAATGTCATGTTTATTAAGCGTTAAAAAGATAGAAAAGAATTCAAGAAAAATATGCTTTTCTAGCTTTTGCAGAGGCAAACTCTTCAATTACTTCGGTCAGATCCAAATCTTCTGCAATCGTTTTCTCTATAGATATTGTAGCAAAACCAACCAAATGATCCTGAGACATGGTAGAACGAAGATATGTTTTTTATGAATTTGAGCTTTCATTACCGGATCAAAGTCAGCAATAACTTCAACAAATTTCAAAAGTTTCCATTATGAGATGTATATAACCGATCAGTCTGCCCTCTCAGGGGTAAATTTTGAACTCCATGTACTCTGACCAAAGATATTATTCTTTCTAATACATCCTTCCAGTGTTTCGCTTCACGATTTATAAGGCGCTGATTCACGGCATCAAAAGTTTAATTATTTGTTATCCTCATTTTTAGTTCTTTCCACTCATGATAACTGGTTAATGGAGATTGTTCATGATGCTGCAATTTACTTGACAAATTTTTCCAGTCACAACTGCCATGTGTAGCTAAGGCAGATTTACTCCTGTTATATATTCTGCAGCAAAAACAATATACATGTACCTTTTCTACTGACGTAGAATAAATCAACCATTTCCTTTTTAAAGTTTCTCCGTTAGCCAGTTTGCGCGTATAGCGGTAATTAGAAAATTGTCTCCCACTTTCATCTTTTGGAAACAAGACTCAAATTTGATCTGCTTTGGATCATGCTGAATAAGAAAACAACGATCTGGTCATTTAGCAGGATCCTCCGTTATATCTGGTCATTTAGCAGGATCCTCCGTTATATCTGGTCATTTAGCAGGATCCTCCGTTATATCTGGTCATTTAGCAGGATCCTCCGTTATATCTGGTCATTTAGCAGGATCCTCCATTATATCTGAATCAAATTCATTTATTTTATTTTTAGTTTTTATATTTTTGATTTGATTTTATTTTGCTGGAATTTGCCGCTCCTTGAAATATCGCCTATACCTAAAGCCGGCACTGTATATATATATATATATATATATATATATATATATATATATATATATATATATATATATATATATATATGAAGACAATTCCCAGCCAATCATGAGCAAAATATGGCCCGCGGTCAAGTACAGCCCATTGTGCGGTTTGATCCGACCCTTCCGTTCATACATCGAACCATTTTACAATCAAAGTTAAGAACCCATTGTGGTCTACCGTGGTTTTAAATATTGTTGTAACTCTCTATCTACTGACGCACGGCGCTGCACCATTCGTCACCTGGACAGGTGTGTAAATAAGAGATGGGGTTTGGGGGGGGGTGAAACAACTGTTGCTTCCCCTCCCCCTCCTCAGGCCAAGCGCTGGCATCAGGACGATGTGTCGAGAGATGAGTCACGTGACCTGGGTTGAAAGGGGGATCTATTTAGAACTCAGATATAAGCCAGTGACCAAAGTGAAAGGACAGTAGTAATTATTAGGCAGTGATTATTTTTAGACAGCAAGTTCGTTTACCAATGTAACACGTTCAACTCGCTTGTCGCCTGTAGTGATTTTTCTATGTGGATTTATTAGTTTAGCTCAGTTAGTGTAGATTTGATGTTAAGTGAATGTGTAGTAATAAATAAAAGTATTAGTGTAGTTATATTGAACCCACGTGTCTGAGTCATTCTGTATAGAAAGTTACTTCAATATATCACACTTTCGTCACATATTTCACACAGCTCTACACAATCAAAACAATATTTTGCGTTCTCATCAGTTGAACTTGAAAAAGTTGTGGTTGTTGAAGTAAAAGAAAAATTGTTAAGTGGTGATCTGTAAGTGTAAAACTGCAGAGGAGAAGGTTAGCGCCAATGCGCTAAACTACACCCCCCCCCTTTTCCCCACTTCCCAATCCAAAATAACGCTATGCAAGGCAGAGCAAGTTCTTGCCCCAGACCCATCATGACCCATGACCCATTGAATGTTATTTTCAAGATGGCGGCCGTCGCCATAGAAACGATTTTGAAATTTAAAAAAAATATCGCGCGACGACGGGTTTTTTTTTTTAGGGTCGGGCGAAGACTAAGGATGGGTCGTGGGTCAGGGAACATTGACCCATGTGACCCATCCAATTCTGCGACCCATTTGACCCATTACTTGCTCTGATGCAAGGGGGGCGACTCTAGCAAAGACTAGTACATTGAACACTAGTTGAAGCTTGTGTTGTTTGCGTTGTTCATTTTTTTCTCATTAGGACTTAGGCTATATAATTTCACGTCAATCATGTTACTAGCTTAAATAAACTGAATGCATATAGAATAAACAAGCAATTAAGCCTGTTCCATTCTGGACACAGGACGTGTTAGCGCATTTTCGTGTTATGTATCAGTACGTTTGTTAGCTTTCAGTAAATATTTGTAAATTTTGGAAATGTTTATAAATTCAATTGTGTAATGCATATATCTGTAAAAAAAAATTATAAAGACGTTTCTTTATATTTGAAAAAAAAATATTGTCTCTTAAATCTAACTACAAGTGGTTTGTGGTTACTGAAATAGGACTTATAATTGAAAACATTCGAAATTATAGTCATTTAATCGTCCGAAAACTCCGTCAATTGTTGCATAGCTCTGATACTTTCAATTAAACTCAGAACACAAGCTTACTATTTCATTTGATGAGTTTCTAAATAAATCTTGGTGAAACTACGTGCTGCAGTATTTCGCACCAAATGAATGGGTTATTGAACGTACAAGGTGTATATATAATATATAAGCCCCTTAGGAGCCCTGAAGCCCGGCCCTCAGAGGTCCTATCGCGAAATGAACTTTTGATGTACACATGGCAGGCCAAGACCTACAAAATGATATATACATCATGGGTCTAGGACTTATAGTTGCTGAGATATAGGCGCTCATTATTAATATAGCTTATATAGTAAAAAAAAAACGGTACTAAGCCCCCTTTTACGGCCCTCAGAGGTCAGATCGCGAAATGAAAAAAAGTCATTTCTTGGCAGGCCAAGACCTACAAAATGATATATACATCATGGGTCTAGGACTTATGGTTGTTGAGATCTAGGGTGATGACATACAGACAGACAGACAAAACGGGGACAATAGAGCATTTTTTTTCGAAAATGCTCTAAAAATATTGAATAGAAAAAATGCTAATATGTAACGTTTATTCTGGCTAGAGTTTACAATGTTCCATCAAAATATGTAATTATTTTTAAAATATATTTTTGTATCAATCTCCATCATTAAATAGTTGATTTCCATAAAAAAAACAATCTTGCCATGAAGATCAGCATCGTCATTGACTTTTCTCAAACCCCTTCAGTGGGACTCAGACAGCTGAGTATTATACAAATCTGTGTTGATTTGACTGTGTTACATGATAATGTGAATTCTCGGCATCAGATCACATATGTTAATTCAAAACAATTTAAAATGTCTTAGAGGCTAAGACTTTACAAATTTTGGCGCCCCCTCCCTCCCCTCCCCCCAAGATTGGTGCCCTGCTGGAGTTGGGCGGGGGGGGGGGGTAGCACTACCCTTCCTATCTCTACTGATGTGCAAACCTCTTAGCTTTCTCATACAAGTACAAAAATCCTGGTGTGAAGTTGTCAGTTACTGTGATGACCCCCCCCCCCCCCCCAAGAACAAGGATTAAAGGGGCGCCAAATGGTCCGCAAAACATATAATATTATACGGTTTTCGAATGGGAGGGGGGCGCTAATAAGGTATTGCTTAGCCGGCGCGAGTTAACCACGATACGACTCTGAGCGTCAGTAACACTAGTTAAGCCGACGGTTACTTCCAAACTGGGTAGAACAAACCAGTGGTGTAAAGGGCGGAGAGCGTAGTGCGACCCGGGCTTCACTCATTTGGCCATTAGCAAAGGGTGAGATTTCCATCCGTTTTAATATTTTTACGGCATGACTAACATTACTACTGGAAGAAATCTATCTGGTTATCATTTATTTCTGGTGTTTGTTATTCTCATTGCCCATCTGTCACAGAACAAACGCCATTCTCATTCAGTCAGTCGTCATCTTGGCTGCAGCCATGGTCTTAAGCTACGGCCAGGTGCTCTTGCCCCCTTTACCCCCGCTGCCACTGGAGCCTCCGCTGGCTTCTCCACCAGTGTCATCTTTGAGCGATGGTGACTCAAAGCTGGGAGATGCCTTGTCTAGTGCCGCTGATTTCGTTGTTCAGGTCAGTATCAAAATGCGAGTTGTTGTTTTTTTTTATTGTTCATGGTTTCTCTCATGGGGATGATACAGAATCTCGGAATGGGGGGGAAGGGTAAAGGGGCAGACGAATGAGAGTTTTGTTTATTTAGCCACGGCTGTTGTGTAGCTGGTATGTGAGCTTAATATACTGAGAACTCATTTTTTTTTAAGTAGGATGAATTTAGGGAGACTAAAATTACCGATGTTCACCGGATCAAAGTCGAGCGCTCTGCCAATAGTTGTTAATGATTCACCCTAATCTGTAAATGTAAATAACGGCAATTTTTTTAGAAGTATCGGATTCGGATAATTTTAATCTAAATGTTCGAGTACTCATCCGATTCCAAACATATCTAACATTTTCGAGCATTACATAAAGGTTTTAAGTTCAATACATCGAAGTCGGGAATCAAATCGAAATCAGTATTTTAGAGAAGAATCGATTATTGTAATCGGTATTAATAGGTAAATAAAAGTAGGAGGTCGTCCCTTCTCAATTACGTTTGTTATTGAAATATTTGTTATAATGTTAAAATACAAAACAGTGAGCGAGTACTTCAGTCCAACTTATACAATGATCCTTAGCGCTGAGTCAGATAACTTCATTTAAATTCGAGGCTATATCATACCAGCTAATGTACATTCCTAACCACGGCATCGATGGACAGCCCGTGGGTAGAGCCAGTCGGATGTCACATTCTGAAACTTCTTGAGTTATTGCCTTTTGTATGCTCTGGTGGGAGACCATGTTTCTTGAATTTTTTTGTTTTCATTGTTTGCCCTGTCAGAGCCTTTGCCTTTCCCCATGAAAACATGACAATCATTCACTACGTGCCCATGTTGTATCTGGGCCTGTTTTTTATGGAAAGACTATATAGGCCATAGCCAGGGGCCCACTTTACCACTTCATATCTGATGTTATCAGGGCCCCAACAGGGACTTCCCCAATGCTTCGGAAAGTATTTTCTTGAATATACACTTTTTATATAATAATTGTGTCATTACAAATAATGGATAATTAGTGACGTGTAGCTAATGAAGAATTTATATCATCATAATTGACACGAATAGGTACAGGTAGATGGCCTCTAATGAACTTTGCCTAAAATGGCTCATATCGCAGTGCGCTAAATTTAAAACGTTCACTCCATAGTACCCTTAAATTCGAGAGGTTCATTTCCGAAGAGTAGGCCTATGTGTCTATTAGAAAGTATCTTCAAATAACAAATCATTTACAATAAAAATCGTTTTTCACTAAAGCTCTCGGTTGATTTTTATGTTTTATATTTTCACTACCGCTTGAACCATACATATGGCCTGAACCATGGCTTGAACCATGGCTTGAATCATACCTATGGCCTGAATCATGGCTTGAAAGATACATATGGCCTGAACCATGGCTTGAAAGATACATATGGCCTGAGCCATGGCTTGAAAGATACATATGGCCTGAGCCATGGCTTGAAAGATACATATGGCCTGAACCATGGCTTGAAAGATACATATGGCCTGAACCATGGCTTGAACGATACCTATGGCTCGAGCTATGGCTTGAAAGATACCTATGGCCTGAACCATGACTTGAAGATCAAAGATTTTATTTTAAAAATCTTAGATATCATAGTTTAATTTTTAAACTTTGTCTACGAAAGAATAATGTCTAACCTTTACTGCTGTGCAGCTACATTTTCTCTCGGACCAGTAGGACACGAACCCTTCTTCTATGTGACTGTGTGGCTTGTACACTGCACCAGTCACCTCTACTTCCCCTAACTTATAAAAAGTACCCAATTAAGACTGGTGCACTTCGTCCGTATTCGATAAGAAATTCGGAAACTCATCCGGGTACGAAGGTGGAACTATAAAATTTAAACAATCTAAATTATAAAACATCATGCAGCTTATGTATTGATTACATTTGGGTTGTTTTTTTTTTCAGAAATTTCAAGAAAATCCAAGTGATTGGAGCGAACAAGATAAAGATAATCTTGACGGAGCTCTTGACGCTTTACAAGAAAATATAAAAGTTGTTGCTGGCATTGTTAACCGATGAGCGTGATTTAAAGGGGTTTTGATAACAATGTAAATATCTACAGAGCTTAAAAAAATGCTTCAATTAAAGTTCTATTTCGGTATGTGCCAGGAAATAAAACATAAGTTTAGTTTTATTGTTGTGTTTATATGTTAGTGAAGTGCATAGCTGTTTTTTTTTCCCGCAGTTGTTACTAAACCAGCAAACTGGAATAATTATTTTTTTTCCGACGACCAGCAATACATGTGCGCATGCAATGTCACTAAACAAAGTACCAAAGAAAGTAGAAATAGAAACAAAATGATTTTGATTTAAGTCAAAATATAATAAAACTATTATCTAAAAATTAGAATCTAAAATTTCCACTCTCTTTACTTCAAAACTAAAAAAAATGCCACCCGGGACACAGCCAGTGAATCACAGCCATCCGTCCGTCTTAGACACAAATGGGTTCCCTGAGCCACCAGATTACAATCACTTTATTCCATCAAAGGGCTCCATCCATTAAAAAAATTGCTATCAATCTCAAAATACAGGTACCCCGAAAGGTATTTTATCCGAGGGCCCTAGGCGGTGGCGTAGCCAGCAGTCCGCTCCTGACGCCATTTACTTTGTCACTAGTAAAGGGCGCATTTCTTTTTTTTTTTTATTTTAGCACTGGAATGAGGTGGCATCATAAAACCCGCCCCTGGTGACACATATGCTTGCTACGACACTGGCCCTAGTTACACCCAAATATTTTTAAGTATCTGCTTTGGGCCCCAAATACAAGCGCCCCAGTTTTCCTATCCAAAAGAACGGTTCTGATGGGGAAAGACATGAGGAAGGGGATGGAGGATATTTGAACTCTTTGCTCTCCAAGGACGAAACCGGAACTACCGAGTTTAGCACAAAAATGTAACGATGTGGTTTACTACGGGCTTGAATAGTGCCTTTATCTATAATTAGAATACAGTTTCAACTGCACATATCAGTGCATTCCCAAACTTCGTTTGATATCCGAGATTTATGAGAAACATCTTTGTTTCATCCAAATGATTTTTTTTTATTTTTACCTGAAATTGTGCACTGGTCATGTTTTTACAAAACAACACATCATATCACCTTTCCACAGAAACGACAAACTTGTCAGGTAAGTGGGTGGGAACGTCCTCTACTACAGGGCTTCTCAAAGTTGTGGGCCGCGGCTCCCTCGGGGTCCGTGGACTATCCATAGGGGGGCCGTGGAATTTCGACAAATGCGACACATAAATTATAGTAATTAAATAAGGTTAAAAACCTGGATTATAATGATACAATGTAGATAATTTGTTGAAATGTTGAGAAAAAATGTATTAATGTATTTATTTCATGCAGTACATCTAAAATACATAGATTCAAGCTTCGTAATTATATCGCAAACGGTGATGTGTTCATTCGTAACATTAGAAAAAGCATGTATTGACTAGTAAAAGTTTGCATATAGAAGTTTAAAATTATAAATTTAAGCAATTTAAGCCAAAAAAAATAGGGGGGGGGCGTGACATACTGATTTACGTGCCAAGGGGGCCGTGACTTCAAAAAGTTTGAGAAGCACTGCTCTACTAGGCCGCACTTGCTTGCCACAAGCCAGGGGCTGTTTTCTCCTAGGCCGCACTTACCACAAGACAGGAAAGGCATTTTCAACCACTTGAGTACATTTTTCACGGGAATGGTGGGGCATACCAAGGGCGCCATTATCGCTAGATACGCCACTGCGGACAAACATTAAAATTAAATGGCTTTTGCGATAACCCATGCATCCTTAGATTGTATTGTATTTCGCGGGGAAAAAAAGAAAATTTTCGCATAACATCAAATAAGTACACAATTGAAATCCATCTTTACAATTTAGCGTTACAACACTTTAAAAAAATTACATGAGATATGCCATACAATTCATCTCAACACAACTTCAATGAAGGTGAACTTTCACCCCCCACAAAACGTCTTCATTCATCCTCCATGAGACTGCATCGTGAAATCACGTGACTCAACTGTACTTTGACTCACTGGAATGCACGCTACCAGTCATTTGCCTTATTCATGGGGACCCAGTGGCGTAGTGATGGGGAGGGGGCGGGGGGGATCATTATGCCCCGGGCGCTACTCACAAACGGAAATTATTTAATATTTCATTTTTTTTTTACTTTCTCTTATTGCTACCCTGCAGAAATTGCACGTAGTATCTTGCGGTCACTTAGTTTGCCCGATAATTAAACCAGGCCCTTTGTAGTGAACAGTATAGTGAGTTGGTATTTTGGTTATTTGGTACCATTTCTAATTACAGTGAAAAGCTGAAAATCGGGATGAATTGGTCCATGTTTCATGTCACGATATTTTCTTTTGTGTCCTGACGTAGCATGCAGCTGGTTCAGGGTACTCTGTATAGAACCATAAGAACAGCATTGAAAACGTGGGGTCTGTGAAAATGCACCCAAGCCAATTACCTATACAATATTAGAAAGTTTTAAAAAATGTATATTATTTTTATGATACGTTAACCTTTTTGAAGGGAGATAACTGCAATTTTAAAAGACGTTGTTGCCACAGCAAAAATTTATTTAAAAGAATATACTAATAATAATAAAATATACTTATATCAAAAAATATATACTAATATTAAAAAGAATATGCTAATATTAAAAAGGCTATTATATTGATTAAAAAGTAACCGGTATTTTTGTCAAAGTAAAAAAAATAGCGTAATTCTTAGAAATTAATTGGAGATTATCCATGCGGTGTAGCCTACTTTCTTTTTATTTCCAGGAAATGGACGAAAAGGTCAATGTTACCAACCCAGTAAACTTTTCCAATTGACTTTGTGCAGTGGCTGTATACCTTTTACGTCATTCGACCATAGCGACCTTTCTGTAAAGAAAATTACGAGAATAAAAGAGTCATTATTCATAAATAGATTTCCCTTTTTACCATGCAGATTAATAAACTTTTAGAGTTTGCAAGATATAGAGAAATACGGAGTCGGACCTAAGTGTTTAATGTTTGGGGTCGAGGGCAGGC
This sequence comes from Bulinus truncatus, assembly GCA_021962125.1. Classification (NCBI taxonomy): domain Eukaryota; kingdom Metazoa; phylum Mollusca; class Gastropoda; family Planorbidae; genus Bulinus; species Bulinus truncatus. Next base: position 3,292,943 of record JAGDYQ010000039.1, read on the forward strand.
CCTATGAGAGGGGGGTGCAGCCGGTGCGCCGCACCGGGGCCCATGAAATTTTAGGGGCCCATCATTAGCAGTAGATATAAATTAAAGTAAATATATTGAAAATTAAAAAAAAAAAATAATTTATATTTTACGTCATTCTTATCAAACTGGCGCCTGTCAATGCAAGAAAGTATTGAAAATCTACTAGAGGCATCTATCAGAATGGAATCTGAAAAATGGTACAACATTTTGAAACGAATTATTGATGTTAACCCTTTTTTTAGGAGAACGTGGTCTTGCTTTTCAAGACTCTTCGCAATGCCTTGGTGACTCAAATAATGGACATTTTTTAGGTTTGATAGAGTTACTTTCCCACTGGGACCCTATTTTAAGAAAACATGTTAAAAGTAGAAGAGTCGCAGAAAAAGGGGGAAAGGCTGCAAGTACATTACCTCTCTATTTATTCTCAAAATGAATTAATTGCAGAATGCCCTGACCTTGTAAAGCAGTACATTTTAGGTGAAAGGCAAACGGCAAAGTACTATGCAATAATCGTAGATTCTACACCAGATTAATCTCATTTCTTTTGCGTTACTTAGTTTGCCATGAATCAGGATATGAAATGGCAGAACGATTTCTAAAATGTGTTAATTGCAGTGAAAAAAAATGGATCGAAAATAGCGCAACTAATTACTGAAACATTGGGAAGCCATGCCATCCCCCTTGCTGATTGCAGGGCTCAAGGTTATGATAATGCGGCAAACATGTCAGGCAAATTCAAAGGAGCACAAGCGATAATCAAAGAACAATACCCTACCGCCTTGTGGTTGCCACACACTAAACTTATGTGGTAATCAGGCCCGTAGCGTGCGGGGGGCAGGGGGGCCGAGCCGGGCCCCCCTGCGTTTTGTCTGGCCCCCTCTGCTAATTTGTTCTACTTAGTAAAATGTATTACCTGCCCCCCCCCCTGCTATTGCCTGGCCCCTGCTGTAGAATGCCTGGCTCTCCTATAGAATTTTCACGCTACGGGGCTGGTGGTAATGATGCTGCTGAATGTATTCCAGAAGCAATCACGTACTTTGGAACTTTATAAACAATATATACATGATTCAGTTGCAGTCCAAAAAGATGGGAAATATTGTTAAAACGAATTGGCTGTTCGCTTCATGGCATATCTGGTACCAGATGGTCAGATCGAGTTGAAAGCGTAAAACCGTTTGTAGCTCATCTTCCAGGGGTTAAGTTGGCCTTAGAAAACCTGCTAGAACTCAATATCACTGCAAAAACCAGGAACGAAATCATGGAGCTCTGTTATGTCAGTTCTTTCACCTGCATCATAATGTCAGTCATATGGTACAGAATATTAGTTCCCTTTGATTTTTGTAACAAAACCATTCAAGCTAGTGGTGCAACTTTAGATGTGGAAGTTAAAAACATAGAAAGCTTGCTTTTACAACTACAGGCATTGCGAGAGAGTTGGAAAGCAATGTGGACTGAATCTAAACTTGTTGCATCCAGTCTTCAGATAGAAATGAAATTGTTTAGGAACTATGCCAGGAAAAAAACATGTTTCCACGATGACGGTGCACCTGATGGAGATTTAGATAAAATGAATAAATTGGATGAATCTATTGAGGAAGCACACTTTCGAAAGCATATATTTTATGTAATTTTGGATAATGTTATTGGAGGGCTTACAGTTCGTTTTGGTGCAGCAAAACTGATTTCTGATAACTGCAGTTTTCTTTGGAATTATAAAAAAATGTCAGAAAAAGAATAAAATTGCAAAGCAGCGAAACTAGCGGAGACATATTTTAATGACATAATCTCTGAAGACCTTAAACAGGAAATGAATCACATAACAATGGTTCACAATGCCAATTTTGGTGGAAAACAGTTGGGCGCATTGGAATAACTAAATGCTTTATGCGAATACAAAGTAGAAAGCATATTTCCCAACTTGACAGTCAATTTGAGAATGAGAATATTCCTTACAACACCAGCCACAGTAGCATCTGCAGAAAGAGAATGAAGTTTCAGCAAACTTAAACTCATCAAAAATTATCTCAGGTCTACCATGGGTCAGGATCGCCTGAACAACCTAGCTAGGCTCAGTATTGAGTTTGAAATTGCAAAGACACTGTAATTCGTAGTTTTGCCCAAAAAAAGCTCGCAAAGCGACCTTGTTTTAACAATATTTGTTTATACAATTTTTGTTATCATTTTATTCTTTTCTGTGTATTTCTGTTTAATTTAGGTATATTTGTCTATGATATATTCTAGTAATTGAACGGCTGCATTAATCTTTTATAGCTGAAAAACTTAAGCTATATTTCAAGTTTTTTTTTATTTTACTTAATATAATATGTGATAATTTAATTATTAAAGTTTCAACTTTTTTACATACACGTTCTAATGTAATAAACTGTGAAAGCTGAGCTGCCAAAACTAATTTTTGCTTTATATAAGAGGGGCCCCAAAAAATCTTTTTTTACTCCTCTCCAGGGCCCTGGTCGAGGGCGAATGTCAAATGCAGGGCCCAGCTACGGAACTGTATCCCTTATATAATATCAAATCTCTCCAATCACAGGGGTCTCTGTGAGTGTGCAGCCTTGAGAGTTTGCACTAATCGCCAACCCAAAGACCGGTACTGTAGACATAGAATTATAAATATGTAAATGTGGATATGAGATACATTAATTATCATTTTAAATTTTGTCGTGACCCACATTCAATGGGTTCGCGATCCACAGTTTGAGAACCACTGATTTAGTGGATTATGTTTTCGAGCTAAAAAAATGTAGAAAGCTCTGTGGATGAAACAGTTTTAATATATCTAACCTTCCAATAGCAAAGCTAAAAAGCAACAAAAATAAAAATAAACTGGAAAACCTTTGGCATTATATAATATGTGCTTTCCATTGAAATAAAAATACACCGAATTTAATAATGAAATCATATTTTTTAATTAAATGTTAAATTGGTGTGACTATATAAAAGTTGTAGAGTTTAACCCACTATCCATAGTTGTGTATCTCTTAAATTCAATAATCTGGTAATGGGGCTTTTTAAAGTACCCTTCTTTCATATTCACATTAGCCAAGAGTGCAATGGCCAAGTAGGCGTCAGAGAGGACAAAGATAGCACAATCATATTTTTTAATTAAATGTTAAATTGGTGTGACTATATAAAAGTTGCAGAGTTTAACCCACTATCCATAGTTGTGTATCTCTTAAATTCAATAAACTGGTAATGGGGCTTTTTAAAGTACCCTTCTTTCATATTCACATTAGCCAAGAGTGCAATGGCCAAGTAGGCGTCAGAGAGGACAAAGATAGCACAAAGCCCAAGCTTCACCATCTAATGTCAAATCCCGGTAAGCTGTGTGGATTTGAGGACCTTCACCAGGACATCATAAATCGACAGTCACTTCTCGGCATGACCACCCTTTCCCCCAGAGTATTAGCAATGTTTAAATGGTTCTGCTATTTCAACTATCAAATTAATTTTTAAGTTGTTTTTTTTTTATTGATCTATAGTGATGAAGATTAATATATGAATATTCGTTTAATGAAAGTAAGTTATGAAAAACCAAAACATTTAAAGAATTAAAACATACATTCATCAATATTATTAAATCTTCATTTAATGTTACCCACTTTTAAGTTAGATATAAAATATTCCGTTTAAAATAAATGGGGACGAAAGTTTTTAGCATAGTTCAGGAGTTTCGATAGCTTGCCTTTTAGTTGGCAAGATAAAAAAAAAGATAACTGATGTAGAACATGGTTTAAATGTTTCAAACGATAATTTGTGTAGAATTCGTCCCTTTCATTTGAATTTTTAAAATGTGGATGTGTCTTGGAAAGACAGGAGCAGTTACAATTGATCTTGTTCTTATTCTCTGTTCATTAATATGGCATGTATTAACAATAACATTGGATCCCGGATTAGTTCCGATTTCTATCTGTGAGGACGAGGACAAGTCAATAGATCAGTATTTCGATTGTAAGGTTAAAGACTGTCAGCGCAGTATCTACTTTAAACTATGTCCAGAAAATGAAGTGTCAAATGGGCTTCTAAATTTTTATACATATTGTCTTTAAATTGTATGTAAGTCTGAAAATTAATAAACCAACAAATAATCTTAGCAAATAAGTTATAACTGTGCCCCATACGGTGCCATACCATAGCCTATAGCACTAATAGCAGCATAGATGACTAGACTAGACTAGTGTTTATTTCTTTTTAAAAGTTTCAAGTAGTAATATGACATGAAAACTTCAAATAAATGTAGCCTGTATGTATTATATGTCATTAGAAAGACCACAGCAAGAGCTTTTCATTGGTTTATAAAACTTTTAAATCCGACAATTCTTATAAAAGTTAGAAAATGAAATGTCACCAGACACCAAAAGTTTTACACAGTGGCTACGGGACCAGCGAACGGGACTCCGTATTTTTTTTTTCTGGGATCAACGATAGATGGGCTCTATCGCTCTAGACGGACTTTATTATTTTTTTACGGCTGTGATGTGCGCATGCGCGATAGCTGGACTCCGAATTTTTTTTTTCCGGGGTCCAGCATAGATATTGATCCACACCCTAACCCTATTCCTAACCCTAGCCCCGAAAAAAAAATATGCATCTATCTTTGGTCCCCGGAAAAAAAAATATGGAGTCCTGTTCGCTGGTCCCCTAGCCACTTCTAAAGTTTTACTCATCCTTGGTTACCCGGAAAAAAAAATGTATCCAAATATTTTTTGTTCTAATAAATTAATTAATACAGTTTAGTCAAATCTTATCTAATGTCACTAAACAAAGTATTAAACCAAAGAAAGTAGAAACAGAAACAAAATGATTTTGATTTAAGTCAAAATATAATAAAACTATGCTTTCTATAGCCAGGTTTTCAGGATAAAATTGGGCAAACTGTATGACAATTACATTTTAAAAGAAATAAGAAAACATTTCTAGAAAGGAATAAATTCATGAGGATAATAAAATATTGCTGGTATTAAAGTTAGGCATCTGAATGACTATTACTAAGAAATATTAAATATATCGTAGTAAAAAATTGCAAGAACTACATTCATGAAGAAAATAAAATCATACTGGGTAAATTTTTCTTTCTAATGGGGCAGGCATATTCTTTGGAAACCATCATATTATATATATTTAAAGTTAACAATGAGTATTCCTCGTATCATCAGTTAACATGCCCTTAATTTATGTTTGTTAAATCTTCTATTTGTCTCATTTCATCTTCTAAGTTATTTATAGTATGTGCTTTGTTTATAACTGCATTCTTAGAAAAGGGTTAATGGGGAAGGCAGAATGCCTATACAGGTGATGAGTGGTGTATGATTGTTGCAACTTATGATTCTTTATGTAAATATAGTCATATGGCAAAGGAGTGTGGGGTCAGCTTAGGGGGCCTCAGTGTTCAAGATTTACAGGGGCCTAAGATTTACAGTAATTTTTACTTAAGTGCCCCAACAATGAAAGCATTGAGCACACAACTGGCGACCGGATGGGTCCCTGGTTTGAACCTCAGTTTTTAGGGATTTCAGGTCCTAGTGAAAGTCCTCAAGTTTACCCAGCTTTCATTGGGTACCTAACTTTAAGTTGGGGGAGTAAATGCGGCTGGGCATTGTGTTATATGACATGGCAGATGAATACTACACCCTATCTGCCCAGATGAGCCCTTACGAGCTCTTTTAAGAAAATGTTGTTAAATTTATTCTTTACTTATAATGAACAATAGTCAATAATAAGCATGAAACTTATGTTCAGGGATTTTTTTTTTTCAGAAATCCTACAGGTGCAGCATCTTCAACAAGTAATGATACAAGCTTGGTTCCTGTGGAAAAGTGCACCGCTAATTTTTCGCAAGATAATTTTTTACGGTGTGAATATCAGAGTTGTTGGTTTGTTTTTGACCATTGCAGTGAAAATGAATCTTGGACTAAGAATAAACTACTTAACTTCCACACTCATTCATTAGTTTGTCAGTAAGTTGGTTGAGATGATTATCAAATAATTAAATAATAGTTATTACAGACATGATATTGGTGCATATATTTTTATTTGCTTATTATTACCAGTATTAATCTCTGACATAGCTTACCTGAAAGATATTTAAAAGTTCTTTGTGTTTTTCAGTAAATAAGAGTGCAGTTTACATTTTAATTAATGGTATACAGTTTTACCTTTTAATTAATAAGTACACAATTTACCACATGAAACATAAAAATGATTCTTCAAATTATTATAAGAAAACCATTTGCTATGTTAATGTTATTTTTATCTTTATTTTTAAACATTACATGTTTAGTATGTAAAATGAGATGCATGTATCTTTTGTTTCTTCATTTTTCCAGTCTTTTATAAAAGTATAGATTATTTTTCACTATGGCACCTGATTGATTCATCTTAGTGAACATTCTTACTCCCCCTTTTTTTTTAAAAACATGATAACGTTGTTATTTTCTTTCAGAAATATTCAGCCTGCAGTTGATCAATATACAGAAAACTCACAGAAAAACGTACTCAAGATTACTACACCTACACAGAAGTCACTTAATTCAGGACTAACCATCACAGTTTCATGTTTTAGTTTATTTTTATGCATTATATTGATTATATTATTTTAATGTTAAACATTTTAATGTTTCTATCTTTTCTTTTTTTCCTCAAAAATTATTTTGTTAGTTTTTGTCAAATTTTTAATATTATGTGTAAATAAATATGTACGTGTGAAGGCTATGTTCATGTATAAGTGAGATATTACCATCTATCTTTAAAACACTTTAAGACATTTGTGATTTTTTTAAATACTTTAAAGCTGTTTTTTTTTTAGAAATGTATTGTTAAACAAAAATATTGAAACATGTTGACTGCCTTAACTTTGATGCTTTAAAAATGTATGCCACAGTGATAATAATTGTTGGGTTTTTTTTTTTTTTTTCAAATCTAATAAATGTCATTTTATTTATTTACTTGATTGAGCATTGAAATATACTTATAGGTTTTATTTCTAAATCCAGAAGTTCTTTCTGCAGTCGTAACTGTTGTAGCCACATTTATGTTTCATAAATAAATAAACCAATGAATTTTATTATTATCAGGAAATAGAAAAAAAACTTTGGGTGGTTAAACATTTTGATCCAATCAACTTTTATGATATTGGTAATTGAGGCATTTTATGCTAGTCATTTTATGTTTATTTTTTTTTTTTTGGGGAGTGGCAGTTTAGGGGAGACTTATAAAAAAACGTTTTTTTTTTGTATGGTCTCTCAACTGATATTGTTCCGTAAGATGCATCTTTTTTTTATCATTAATTAGGTTGTGTAAACTCTACTATTGATATTTAAAAAGGTAATCCAAACATATAAAAAAACATCTTCATACTCCTAATAGCTTATTTTTTGCAATACATCCACTTAAGTTTAAAGTTTTCCTATACTTAACCAGTCGCTATCCATAACAAATATGTGGCATTTTTTAACATTATTCCAATTACTTTAATAATTTGTTAATTCGTTTAGAATTAATGTTACAATAAAATAGGAATTAGAAAAAGATCACATAGTTCCAAATTCAAAGGAAAGTTTTTTTCTTACTTTTTACCCTTTCCCCTTTGTCTTCAGTCAGCTGTTGGTAAACCGGTTAGTTTAAAAAAATCAGTGTATTTGATGGAAGACCATATTGAAAAATATACTTTTTTTCTCAAAATTTGATCATGTTGGCTTCAAATTATTCACAGCACATCGGTATAAAAAAAAACCCATCATTCTTCATAATCTACACTGATTTAATGACTGAATTTTTTATTTTTGTACAGAAAAATAATGTTTGATTTGCTCTTTTTTTTTAATTATGATGGCAATAGCCTTTTTGGCACCTACCAGATGTGGAAAAGGGGCAGTCGGTTTTATTTCCTTAGCACACAGAGACTTAAGTCTTTGTTCCAAGACAAAAGAAGGTTTATACTTCTTGCAGCCAAACAAATTAAAAAACAAAAATTTAAAGCTTGTAAACAAGATTTGTACTTTTTTAGAATTCTATTTATTATTTTTATATGTATAGTCCCGCATTTTTTCTTGGAGTTGGTGTCAAAATGTTATACAAAAAAATATATAAATGCCTACTCAGCATTTTAGGTAAAAGGCCCATAAGTGTGCAACACAAAAAGTGACCTTGTGCATTAATTCACAACTGGTTTGTTTAAAGTATTTTAAGTATATATTTTGTGGGCTGTTGCTCCTGTATATTTTCTCACTTAACCTCACCAGACAAAGGTTATCATACTTAAATTGTTCATTTCCAAACCTTCAAACATATCTTCTTTTTACATAACAGTATTCTAATTTTCCCCGCTTTTTCATTATTAGACACTGTCAGATATACAGTTAGTATCATAGGCCTGATTGATAGTGCAGCAATCTTCAAGAGAATGAAATTTTACTGTTCTAGTTAATCCAAATATTTACCTATCAGTACGCAAAGTTGCTATTAAAATTTCAAATTAAAACCTTGTGAAAATTCCCTTGCAAGGCTGAGCTATTTCCTTCTCATAACTAAACACAAATCCTGAAGAGTTGGTGTAATACCCACCACATACATACAGGGGTGCCCACCAATGGCTGTCACTCAAGTGTCAGCCACCCCCAAACAGACTAAATTTCTAATCCTGCTTCCTCACCTTGTCATACTTGTAGATGTGAAGAGATTATGGGGTGTCTATGTTTATCCTATACAATGATCCCACTCCTTAGCTCTGCCAAGGTTTTCCTTCAAACTAAGCTTTCACTTACCAAACACAGTGAAGCCGGTTTAAAACTTACATTAAAAAATCTGTCAAATCTTCCTTATATACTGATACTGCTGTTTTAATTAATGGTTTGAGAAATTTTATTGCACAGGGTATTTCGAGTGATGCAGAATTAATGCAGCAATACTGAAATATTTGTTGTATTTTATTTCTTCTTGTAACGTTAATTATTTATGAATGAATTTAACTTAATGTTTTAAATGACCAATGCATTTTTAAACTAACCATTTTCTAAAATATTTTTTTTTTTTTAAATTTTGCAATAAATTTTTATGCTATGTGTAATAGGGTGACAAACAAAATGCATTGTAAAAAAAATAAATATTTTGCAGTCTTTTTTTTTATTTAAAAGGAACGCAATAACGGGTTGAGAGTCCAATTTCGAGCACTTTGATTTTTTTTTGTCACCCTAATGTATAGTTAAGTAAACTTTAATACCAGCGAAGTAAACCATTTATTAGTATCGTTCGTCATTGTTAAACACGGTTATATACCTTGATTAATCTATGATAATTTCTTTTTACTTTTATTTGTTAAAAAATAAAAATTTATTGCAAAATTAATTATCGAATGCATTGTCATGGAGCAAGTACATGTATGCAAAATTTCAAGAAAATCTATCACTACAAAGTGCCTCATAAACGGATTACAAAATTTTTTCTCAATTATAAACACTAACGTTTAGAATGGAGAAAACGGTTAAGAAAAATGTATGGCTTAAATAGCTTTTTAAAATTTCATATCATTAACAATAATGCTAACAAAATTTGTTAAAGCATTCAGTATAAAATTATGCTTCTTTACATGAACATTAAGTTTCTAGCTATTGTTATTTTAACTTTAGTTGTTAAAAAGTATACTGAAGCTGTATTTATTGGCTATTTATAAAAATGTGACTTCTAAATATTTTAGTCTGAAAAAAATTACTTCTCTGAAAAAAAAATATTCTTTTTGTTAGCCTAATTTCCCCCCATACACCCAGGTACCGTCATAAGTAAATATTTACTATACAGAATTGAAATGTTTTAACTTCATGGTCTTGTGAGAATAAGTGAAAACACTTTACGATGGAGGTTTGACTTAATTAAAAAGAATGTTTATCCGTCCTTAAAAATGTTATCATATGTATTTCTTCTCTTTGTACCATTGTTTTTAATTATATCTAAGGGTATTATTTTGTATTTTAAATATTCTATGCGTTTAACATTCTCTCTAAGTTGTTTTATTTAACGTCATTGAATCTCAGACTATTTAAACTTATATTTTATTTTGTTTGTGGTTTTACTACTTTGAGATTTTTTTTTTGTACATTCACGTCATGTGAAAGAAGAATACAAAATATTGCTTAATAATACATGCTAGTATTAATGAAAACCTCACTTCTGTTTTAATGAATTATAAAAAAGCTTAAATTACTGTCAATTTATTTTTTCAAAATTATAAATATTTTTAGTTTTACTGAATCTTAGCTAGACTCCTCTGCAAGCTATTTTTTAAGACAAGCTCAACTTGTGAAGCTAAATGACAAAAATAGGCTGATAAAATAAAACAAAGGAAATCTCAACATTATATGCATACCCTAGTTTAAAAATAGAGGACGGGTGGTCATGCTGTGTAGAGCGCTCGACTTTCGACCAGGGTTTTGGGTTCATCGAATCTCAGACTATTCTCAGTGAGAACCCTGGGATTTTTTCAAGTCCTGGTGTAAGTCTGCTTTAAGTTGGGGGTGTAAAGGCACACAATCCCTTCATATGCCGAGGTTAGTGAAACAGATGAATTCTACACTTAATCTGCCCCGATGAGCCCTTAGGGGCTTAATGAAACTACTTTTTTCTGGTTTAAAAATATAAATATATTTAAAAAAGCCTTTTTAAAAATGTGTCAAAATACTCTAAAAAGTTCATGCAAACATTTGTATACATATTTATTTGTACTAAAGTAATTATTTTATTACATGTACATGAATTATATATAATACCAAGCCTTTTTTCCCATTCTAAACACTACTAAAAAAATAAGTAATAAGTTTCATAATTCTACAAGATATTAATTTATTGACATTAAATTATTAAAATATTGTACTGTCATTGAATACATGTGTTCAAACTTTCATCTTTCTCACTAAACAAGAGCAGGGGCAAAATTGAATTACAAGATTTACATACACACAAATCCACACACACAGAGGGTAAAGTAAATTAAAAAGGTAAATTATTTTTTTTTACTTTAAATATTTTAGTAACACATCATTTGATATATAAAAAATGTTATTAAACTGGTTTTAAAACAATAAATAAAATTTAACATCAGTTATAAGAATTAAAAGTTCATTAAAAATAAGAGTTCAAGGAAGGGAAAAAAAAATGAATGAAGGAACAGATAGACAACAAAAACCCTGTCTGACTCTTTGGATGATAGGCATCTAGGAATTCAAGTTTACATCATGAATGTGTTTTATTGAGTAAAAGGCACTACATATCCACATACATGTATAATGATATTTACTTAAGGGTAATTTATACTCATCCAGCCACATTCATGTGAAGCAAGAATTTTTTTTAATTTAATAGATTGTGTGTGTAACTAAATTTGGGATGGAAGTCAGTAAAGTAAATATGAAGGGCTATTTTTTTTTCGTTATTACAGTCACTAATTGACTATACATACAAGGCTATATGTAACAATGCCATTGTTTCAGACAACAATCTTCTGAGGTTTCACAAACTGACAGGGCAACGCCAAATTTTTCATTCTTCAGTCAACAGAACTAAAAGAATGAATGGCATGGTTGAAAATAGGTTAGAATAGCCTAATATATCAAATAAGAATTTCCAGATGCTGAGGAAATTGTGACACCATTAGTTTTTATTAGCCATCACAGCGAAATGATTAGCCTCGTAGCCCCAAGTCTTTAACCCCCTTACTTTGCCTTTTAAACAATTTTACTGATGAGTACCTCATAGAATTTTAATGTTACCACATTTACAGTAAATAATTCTAGTTTGCTGACTATTTGGTGTGAACTAAGGATCTTAGTTTCACTAGAAAACAATGAGACAACTTCATCATGCTAATGAGATATATGGTTACTTAAGAAACCATCACTTTTACCATAACTATTCAGTAATGACAGTAGTGTGATTGGCATGTTCCCTTACATGATCACAATATTTAATATCATCTAATTTCATCACATTTATAAAAGATGAAGTCATGTTGCGCTATCAGAATTTCTGTCTATGATGATGAACTGGCCTCTCAAGCCAGTCTCTATACCACCAGTCGGTATCACATACTCTTCACTGTTCCTGTCAGGGCCAATTTCAACTAAGTTATTGTTACTTATCAACAGCTCTTGCACAGGCCAGAGACCAGCGTATTTGCTTTTCCCATGGTGACCAAACACATGCATGTTATCACAGTACTGCTGTAAGAATTCAGTAGTTCGATCACAGATGACAGATGATGCACCGCCAAGCCAGTAGTAAAGATAAGGCATTTCAGAATCTCTCTCACAGTGAGATGTTAACCAATCAGGGACATCTTTTGACTTTAACATTGTGAAAATACCTTAAAAGTAAAATTTGAATGCATTTTTTTGTAATTTGCCTAAACAATAAATAAAATTAATGAAATAAATATTCAGCAAAAGCATGAGATTTTCTTTGTTTATTAAACAAACTTCATATTTATTCATTTATTTTGGAAAGTTCCTTGTCAAATTTAATACTTTTTAAAATTAATAAGCAAATTTTTTGACAACTGTTTGTCATAATACCAACAGTCAGCCAATTATTTTAATTTAATTTGATAAATAGTGATTACCAAAACTGGAATATTCCAGACTATGTAAAACACATACCAGTTAGTAGAGCCCAGTGTGCTTTATGGCCCTTTTTCTTGCAAGGACTGTGGTCTTTATCAGAATCATAACTGATTTAATGGTTAAAGATTACTTTTTTTTTTACATCCTAAATTTTATAAAAATACTTAAACCTGCAGAAGTCTTAACTATCAAGTATAGAAATGTATCAAAACAAAATAATAAAATGTTTACAAATTGTTGAATTATTTTTTTTATTAAAAATTTATTTAGTTATTTTTTTTAAGCATACTCTGTTGTAAGTCATACATGGTATAGATAAAGAATAAAAAAAGACAAGCTGCAAGCTACAAGGAAAATTTTTCAATAATACAGTGTCTAAATGATATGGGGTCCCCCTCTGGGGGGCCCCCCCTTAGGGGGAGAAAAGGTTTTTGGGGGAAAAACCTAAAAAAAACAAAACACCAAGACCCTATTAAAAAGGTAAGATGTATAATACAGTGTAAATATTGTAACACAACTATTAATCGTTGTGACAATCCCTACATTAAAAAAAAAATATCTAACATAGTATCATGAATTAAAAGAAATCCATAACGATCAAATATGCCAACCTGCTTAAATATTTTCTTTTTCAAATTATAGGATACGGAATAAGGACCAGATTTTTTTTTAGAAAGCTGCAAATCAGATTCTGTAGTTTCTCATCCTCATTTGACTGAATACGGCGCACACGACAAGTTAAGAAATGTGTACATAACTTCTCCAAGCCCTGAGCTAGATAAGCAAAAAAATTCATAATGATTAATTTTACCAGTGTTTATTTTGTAAATATTTTACAATAAACCCAGTGACAACCAGGGCCCTCAACTGACTCTTTTGACACCTACTGTAACAAAACTGTTTCCTCAAGTGCAAGGTGATATGGCCTCAAATATGACAACAGCCCTAAGCCCCCACATAATGCTAAGACCACCTTTTGATAAATTGATAAACATGAGCCAAACTCTAAGCTTCTCAAAACTTCATACTGTTTACGCAACCCCCAATGTAAGGAAAAACAAGTATAAAAGTTGTAATCATGCACACATCCATTTTTTTTTTTTTTGCAACATACCTATAATTCATCTGTGATCCAATACACTGAGAACCAGTGATAAAAGAGTGATGTAATAATTTGCTTGTTAAAAGGGAAAAAACTTTAATTAATCTGACAACTTTACCAAACCAAACAACTTAAACAAATTGTTTTCAGCTTGAGAACAAAGTTAAAAAAAAAAAAAAAAGGTATATAATTCTTTAAAAAAAATTTTTTTTTTTAATAAATAAAGAGGTCGAGAGAAAACTTTTTTTTTTAAAGATGAGTGCCATAAACATTTCTGATTTTAGTGTTACTAACAATCCAGTGGGAAAAGCAATATGTGTATAGATATATTTCTTTTTTTTTTTTTATTTAACCATAGTGATATTGAAAAAAAAAAAAAATTCTAAAAATGAGCATTATGTGCCATATCTAGCTCATCGTCGACAACAGGAGTAAATAAAAATAATTATCAGATTCACCTGTAAACATTTCTCCTTGTTTACTATAACCTCTATCTTGAGCTTTTTGAAAAATCTGTTCTGTAGATACTGGCTGGCTGTTGGTCAACTCCGAGGCCATGGATAGAGCTACTAAACCACATCTAAAAGAAATAAAAACAAATTTTGTCTAAAAAAAAATAATTATATGTCACTTAGCTATAAATGCAATCATAGATAAATAGCAAATTATCTTTCTAAAATAATAATAACCAATAATGTTTCAATAGAAGTAAATTTTAAAAAACTATAAATATATTTAGAGTGATACATTATGTTAAAGACAGAGGTTTTTATCTTTTCCATTTAAGTATAATGATACATACTAGGGTGGTCAGAGGGCTGAGCGGCATAGGGCATTTGACTGTTGACCTGAGAGTCCCAGGGGAATTTTCCCAGGTGAAATTTAGTGTCCCCCCAACCCACCCAGCTTTAAATGGGCACTGGACATTACTTGGGGAAGTAAAGATGGCTGGGCGTTGTGCTAACCACACAATCCCTCCCATATGCTGTTATTACAGAAACAGATGAATTCTACACTTCATAAGCCCAGATGGCCGATTACGCTAAATGAGTTTACAGACTACTAAAGATACATCATATTTAAATATTAATTGGCACTATTTAAAAATCACTCTTATCTCAACAACATATCTTTTTATTTCTTTTTATCAATACCGGCATATGTATTGTCAAAAAATATAATAAAATAAAATAAACTACTTCAAAAAGAAAAAAATTGGCTCTTAAAATTATTTGTAGCACAACATGTACGATGATCCTACACATACTCAATTAAATGGTTACCTTCAAATGGCATTAAGGGGAATGATAGAATCATACCCAAAAAATGTAACAAGTTTAAAGAAATGTGTATACTTATTTCTATTTGTAACAGGCCTATGCAAGATGAGGAAAATTTCACTTTACAACTGCTTTGATTGCTATTGAAATTTTCATATAAAGACATTAAGGAGATTTAGTGTAAGAATGGTTATAATGCAAACTGCAACACCATGTGTGCTGTCAGAAACCAACCTGATCAGACAGTAAAAAGAAGTTCACATTTGGATACATTGAGATTTTCAGCCACAGATCAATTTTGTAAATAAAGGGCCTATATAATATCATTGTTTGTAACTATTAATTTGATTGGATAAATAAATAAAGCACTTCAATGCATGTAACAATGATACATAATTTACTCAATGATACAAAAAAGAAAAAAATTGCATAATATGAACAAAAAATTTAATAGAACTTTTCCAAAAATGTTCAAAATAATAATCCAGTCTTTAAATCAAGGCAAAACTGTGTAGTAATCCTAGTAATTTGAAGCCATGAAGCTAATAAAGGAATGTAACAGCAATTATCATCTCTACCAGATCAACTATTCATCTTATTAATCTGTATGAGATTTCTCTAAAAGTCTTCAGAAAAAGATAATATTTTTTTCCCCTCATCTTGCATAGGCCTGTTACAAATTAGAAATACGTATACAAATTTCTTTAAACTTGTTACATTTTTCGAGTATGATTCTATCTATCCCCTTTATATACCAGTACATTCAAAAAGAGCATAACATGAGGCATTTTTTTTTTACCTAGGCCCATTCTGTAAAACGGGTGTCACTGGTAAGTAGCTTGATATAAAGATGTGCTCTTCTGGTTCCTGTAGCCTATCAAGAAAATTAATGTATGAAATAGAATGCAGCACTTATCAAAATACAAAATACTGATGCATAATTTTTTCAAAACTAAAAAAAAAAAAGCTATATAAAAAAACGAGGTTGTTGAAAGAATTATATGTGCTACTTATTATTTTCAAATAATTACTAATTAAAAGAAATGCCCTAGAAATGTTCAAATCAAAACTCATTGTTAGATAAAAAAAAATATTCGCCTATGTAAGCAACAAAACCAATTATATTAAAGTGATAAAAATTGTTTCATTAATTATTCAGACAATTTTTATGTTCTAACCTTTTAAAAATGTATGCAATCAAACAAATTAAAAACATTACATACCCACAGTAATGAAGTAAATATTTACATGCCTTTCTGCTTTCTATTTCCAGAGAAGAAAATTTTTCCTTAAGTCTTATACTACATTTTTCTTTCAAGAATCCTGTGAGGTCAAGATCGCAATCTCCAACAGCTGGAAAGATTGGAACATTATCCAAAAGTGGATCTGAATATATAGCTTTGTTCAATGAAGGAGGTGGAGGGGGTGGTGGTGGTGGAGCTTCTGGAACACAGCCTTTATCGACAGACATTCTTGCTGAGAGAAAAAAAATGATCGTTAAATTTCACAATGCCAACCGATGTTATAAAAAAATGTATGCTTATAACCATATTTAGCAAAAATTTTTTTACATATATTTACTTTATGAACGTAATCCATTGCAATATTCCGTTTGTGAACCATAACGCTGAAATTTATGTGATGGAAATGTTTTAGTGAACAATATGTAAAGTACTCTGTTGGTTTGTAATCAGAGGAGAAAATAGTTCAAAATAGACTAAATGGTTGTTTCTGAAAATGATTTTTATCCAAGAGTGTTTGTGAGCCAAAATTTCACTGCTTGTAAATAAATACCTTGTCAAAATTTCAGAATCAAATGGCACAATTATCCATCAACTTTTTAAAATTTAATTCATGTATGTTAAACCAAAACTGTCAAAAGTCTCAGATAATAGTAGTATTCTGAAATATTCTGAAAGTTTTTGTGTACCTGGCAATATGTCATGTCAACTATAAAAAAAAACATTTCTTTATCTTAGAAAGTGGTAAATAAAAATATTACTTTTGAAAGCTCTCTCTGTCTTTAGCAGTTAACATCTGCATTATTATAATAATCTTCACTAAAAATGGGATGAGTTTGATAAAAATTAAAGGAAACATGTTCCAAAACTTTTTTATGTTATGGCATTTATATTGAAATTATAATAGGCCTAGTTCATTTGAACATTTTTGTCACTATCCAACTGCTCCTCGTACAGCCCTTCTGTGAAATTTAAAGCCCATTGTGCCCATGGACATGGTTCACAAAGTTTTCCCACCCCTGGCTAAATGTCAATTAATATTGTTTTTTTACACCAGATTCATATAAGTTTTTCTATTTTGATACTATTTTAACTTGTGTAACTTTAAGACTTGTTTTTTTATTGAAATAACTTTCTTAATTAACATGAGACGTATGATAAGTTATATAACTCAAATAACTGATATAACATCAGAAATAAAAATGAGAAAACATGGTTGGGTTAATCATAATGATATTAAAATAATATAATATGTCAAAGTAGTATAGGAATACACCAAATGATGGCGAAAGATAGAAGTCTAAGTTAGAAGTCTAAGATAGAAGGCCATGGGCCATGGCCCATGGGCGAGCAAGAAACAGAAAAAAGGAACACTATTTTCTCAATTATTAATTTTTAAAACATGATTATAAATAATATATCATTATGTTACAATAATTGTACAAATAAAAAAGGTGATGATGAATTTCGGTATACCATGAATTTCTTCTCAAACTAGCTCAGCGTTCATTTTAATTCATTTGAATAGGAAATTAAATATGAATAAATTTTCACATCTCTTTCCACTTTTGCTAATCTTGTGTTTCTAGAGTTTCAGAGGTTAGACCAACAAAAACAAACTACAAGAACATCCGAATCGGGGCTAGCAACTATTTTGTTTTTCGGCGAACTATTTAAAAATATATGAAAATCAAAATGACAAAATAAGTTACCCAGATATATTATTTTGGTTTATTTGATAGCATTTTGTTGTTTATAGATTTATCTAAAAATTTCTAGATCTGGAAAAAGAAAAAAAAACAATGTTCACTCCCCACTACTCGCACTAGTGTCTAGCCTGTCTAGGAGTGACCAAGCTTAGGTTAAAATCCGGTTATCTCTTTTTTACGTTAGAATTAAAAACACTGGCCTGATGTCATGATTGTATGTTTCTTACTATTATTTATTGACTTTTCCTGTTATTACTGATTTTAAAAAGTGGATGGTTTGATTTGGTCAGTAAATATAGTACTAACTGCCTTTAATGCAATAATACTGAATATTTTGTAATAAATAGTATATTATTATTTCTATACTGACTAAACTACTATTAAATTAATACTATTATTATTATAAATTATCCTAGCCTTATTACGCTCATAGTAGGCATGTGACATGAAAATTTCAAATACATTTTATCTAAATGTATTATACATCACTTAAAAGATCATAAAAAGCACTTTCCAATGGAATAAAAAAGACGATTCTTGAAAAAGTTATGAACTTGTACTATAGTATAGTAGTATAGAAGTTTCAGTCACTCAAATGACTCAATTCTGTTACTGTTGACAAAGAGGAAAAACTGAGTAAAAATTTTCTTATTTTTGAACATAATTTAAGTTAAATTTTAACACAGTTTTGTCAAATCTTGTCTAATTTTGTTAAACTTAGTATCAAATCAAAGATAATCAAAAGTGCAACAAAATGATATATATTAAAGTAAAAAATAATGAACCTAACCTTTCTTAGGCCAGGTTTGTGTGCCATAATAGAGCGAACCGTAGGACAATTACAATCGAAAGAAAAATCTTCTTGCAAGAAATACATTTTTGAAGAAAACAAAATTATGTTGGTAAGAAGAGTATATGGCTGACTATTATTGAAAAATTCAAAAGTATATCAATCTAAAAAAAATAACTTTTTAATGCTTTTTTTGGCCTAGATTTTGGATAAGCAGCAATAAACTAAATGAAAATGACAAGCAAAATATTTTCATACCTCTAAACTAATTGCAAAAAATTCACCAGCTATGTTCATTGTCTAATCTAATCTTTTTCTCACACAAACATTCATTGTCTTTCATTTTTTCCCCTGATTTTGTCATGTCAATCAGTTGACTATCTGACCCCAACACTAACCTCATTCTCACCTACATTAGATTTTTTTTCTCTCATTTGTTTGCAATGGCCTAACAAAGTTGACTGGTTATAATTCATTATGGACATATCAATAACAAAGAATTTTTAAAGCTACACAGCTGTTAAAAAAGCAAAGGGGCAGGGCTGATGGAGCCATTAAATGTAATGTTAGTTTATGTCCTTATGTAAACATCATCATTCATGCTATATCATCATCAATTAGTAGTGGTGTTAGATTATGCCCCACAGGGAATGTGCCTTATGTATACATCATAATGAGACAACTGAATAAAGAGTTTGTAATCATAGTAAGATTAATTTATGGATATAATCAATAAAAAATATATCAACAAACATCTTACAATAAACATTCTCTATTGCCTCCCCTTGTTATTATGTACATGCTCATAATGGCCTAAATCACACATACATTTTTGGCAAAAAAAAATTACTATGTGCTTAAACTTATGTTTCAATGAAACTTTGCAGGTGGTTAAATATATGGTTTCTCCAGAGTTTCATTGTAATCAATGGAAATCTTCAGTATTAGTAACATATACTTTTGAAAATGTATTTTTCAGAATAATGAAATATAAAGGAAACAGCTAATATTAAAGATATTTTTAAATGCATACAAATTGAACATATTATTGTAATACTTTACCAATATCACTCATCATGAATTTTTTTTTTTACTGCATGATTTATGTTTACAAAGTACACAACCCTATTAATTTTTTAGAAAATGTCCGGAATTCCTCATACCTACTTATAGCCATCATAAAATCATATGCCATCATTCTGCTCTTGCTCCGACACTTCTCTGTCAAATTTAAGTTTGAATTAGTAGTCTTTTAAAATAAACTATTTTTAAATAATCTTAGACTGACAATCTAAATCAGTCTACACCGATGTTTCCCAACATTTTAATTTTTGTGGCTTGTGCCATTCTAACACTTGCACAATTTGCTTTGACAAAATTTGCATTCATTAAGTAGTCATTTTAAATATTTTGAATGATCTTTAGATAATCTAAATTCTGTCTGCACCAGTGTTTCCCAACATTTTTTGTGTGATGCTCTAGTGAAGTGTTTAATATGTCAGTAATCCCACCCCCCTACATGGCATAATTTTTTTTTGGATTTAAAATAATCTATTTATTAATCCATCCTTTTGATCTGTTACGTGGAAAAGTTGTCACATGGGTTTTCTATCACACAAAGGTGCTACTTTGCAATTTAGAACTAACTCCAACTCAATAATCATTCAATAAAACATTAGTCCTTTATTATCAACGAAGTTCTTATCAAAATCACAACCTCATCGTACGAGGCTACCACAAAGACTCATTTAAGTATTATCACAAGTCTTAATAAATATACTACTGGTTCATAATATAACTAAATGCGACCTCTCACACTCAGGTCTTCCACTCCACTGTCACTACACATATTCTGTACACAGGTCCAGTTGCAGGCCTACACACCCATCCTCAGACACAACTCAGTCTATCTCCATGTATGCCACACATACAGTCACTCAAGTCAATGTGACTATGTCACATGTCCTTCCAACCACAAAACTTGGTCAGGGACAAATGAAATTTGTAGAGTTTCAAAATAAAAATAGATTTGGGCAATTAAAAATTGGAATCGCTCTGTTATACTTTACATTGTCGGTTTTTTTTTTTTTTTTCAAATACCACTCCCAAACCATTCTATTAAATATGTTTTTTACGTAAACTAAAATAGGTTATTATTTACTTGTGTTATTAACGGTTTTTAATCTAAGTGTAATTGCCAACAATTACTGTAAATAATTGTTAGATTTTTTTAATATCGCTGATATATTTTACATAGAACTGGTACTTTTAATCTTGAGTGGGTGAATTTTTTAATTCTAATGCTTTTTTTTTAAAACTATAAGCTATATTACACTTAAAAATAACCGGTCTAATTTTCTAGCAATATGATGAGATTTTTACAACTTTATTGTTGGCTTGCTTTCTATGGCACAGAATATCAACAAACATGTTTGAAATCATATTTTACCTAGTTCATTTATCTTTAAGAAGAAATTTATTACATTTTAATTTATAAATATGGAGTTTTTTTTTTTCCATTTTTTTTTTTTTTAAAAGAAGTTCTTCATGTTTAGGAAACTTTACAGAAACAAAAGTAAAATTGCTCCCCTTAACTATCCAATGTCTCCACACCAGTGTTGGAAAACACTGGTCCATACTGTCTACAGTGCCTGGCTGTTCAAACTATAAATCTCAACAAATGGAATCAGGTTTAACTAGAAATAAATTATAACAATCAAATCCCAAATTATGAGATGAATCATTGGAA
Source organism: Bulinus truncatus (assembly GCA_021962125.1). Lineage (NCBI taxonomy): Eukaryota > Metazoa > Mollusca > Gastropoda > Planorbidae > Bulinus > Bulinus truncatus. The sequence continues at coordinate 3,314,455 of JAGDYQ010000039.1, forward strand.
TATTTTTTAGACACTCCTATTTACATACCAAAAACATAGTGGAAAGAAAAAGCTTCTCCAATATTTTAACAATACGTGGGTATCTGAAGAACTCTTGGAAAGGGGCTGTCATTTTGCTGATACCCTTAAATTTCATCAACGCGTTACAATGTAAATGTGATTCTTTTTTTTTTTTTTTTTTGTTATTTTTTTTTAATTCTTTTTCTTACATTAAATTTTATTATTCTAGGCCATTGCTACAAGTAACTATTTAACTTGATGAACATTTGAAAATGAGTGCAGAAAGATTCAGCCGATTTTCATGGATTTTGATGGTAATAGCACTGATGACAATTGATTCTCAGGACGTATATCAGACTGGACTTTTGTCTATTGATCACTGCAGGGACACCATGACAACTGCCCAGTACTTTGCCTGTAAACTGGACGAATGTCAAGAGTGGATAACATTTATTAAATGTCCAGATGGCTTTGTTTCCACGGGTGAATTAAATTTGCATCAGAAGTGTATGGTTTGCAAGTAAGACATATAAAAATTATTTTTCTTTTACAGAAAAGTAAATTGTCAACAAACTGACCTTTATTAACCAACTGACAGTAGAGATCTCCTGTAATTTTGATTTCAGAAATGATATGCTTCATTTTGTTATTTTAGGAAGGACATTATTTGATATAAACTTTAAAATGTCCATATTTACACTGTTATTATGTCATGTATTCATGCATATGTCCAGATTTTATTCATTTGAAACAGATAATAGTATCATAATGTAATATTGTTAAAATTGTGTTTAAATAAGACAGCAATCTAAATAAACGTATTGTTTTGTATGAATATATTAATTTAAATAAAAAAAATTTTTGATAGCACTAAAGAAAGATATTTTTGATTTCAGTCAATGATTAATACCTTTAGTGGGATTTCGTCATCTCTTTGACTTGATGAATGTTGGCTATTAGGTGTTGTTTTTTTTTAGGTTTTTTTCCCCTCTTAAATTTAAATTTTAGCCTGAAATACATTTGCCACACCCTTAATTAGCTTACATTTTTTTATTGGAGTATAGGCTTGTTATTAATGCACGCATGGTTTAAGCGACATATCAAGAAATATATACTATAAATATGAAGTGCTTACTATTCTCATCAGATATTGAAGAATAGAATAATTATAGTGCTGAACTGCTAAATTACTAGCAAAAATATCACATTTTTAAAAATATAGCTATTGATAAAGATGCAGCCGATTTAGTATGTTTAAGGGTATTGTATATTTGACATTTATTTATTAATCTTTTTTTTATGTATGATTATAAATGTGGAAAAGCTTATCCAATCATTCTTATCAAAATATTTATTTCAGAGACCCTTCTAGAGTTAATAGCACTGACATTTACCAGGAGCTACTCCCATCTACCAAGTGCACTGCTTCTTTTGAACAGGGTGAAATATTCTGGTGCAACTATGAGAACTGTTGGTTTGCATTTTCTGGATGTGATCAAAATGAAACTCGAACAAAATACATCAACTTTAAAACAAAAAAAATTCATTGCCTGTAAGTACATTTTTTGTTGTTGTTCTCTTGTTCTGATAAAGCTAAAGAGAAAAGCACATGAATGATCTACTTCTGATAAGGGTAAGCTAGAAAAATATCATTCCAGTAATTTAGTTCCTTGTGGGACTGATGGCCGAGTGGTTTAGATGCTCGACTTTGACCTGATTTCACAGCAGGCTGGATAACAGAAAGAATGACAAGTACCAACAACATTCTCATTTTAATTTCAATCTTCTCACTATACCTCGTTTTATCAAGCAAAGTCCAGTCTGTTGGCTAGTGAGCCAACCCGACATAGCTGGCAACTTCCAGCCCGCTCGCTTTGTTTTTTGATGACCCCCGTTGTTAGAGTAGCACACTAGTTTTGTTGTTCAGTAACCTGGAAGTATGAGAAGTTATATCTCTTAGATCATTGGGACGGATGGTCGTGTGGTGAAGAGCTTGTCTGTCAATGTTAGAGTTGTGTGTTTGATCTTTGGTGAGGACCAAGTGAATTTTTCAGGTCATAGTTAAAGTTCCCTCAATGTCCCCTGTGGTGCCACCATGGTTATTGCACTATCAGCTATTGTGGGGATGAAAGAAAGTCACTGCAAAAACCATCCCATAGTGGTTTTTAGGAACCTAGAGATAACTATGTCATCCTTACAGTGACTTCACAGATCTATTAGATCCTGTCAACCACTAAATGGAACAGTTTTAGAGGCTGAGAAGGATAAATTAAGAGAAAATCACATGAGTTATCTCACCATATGTTATGTGAATACGGCACTAGTTATATAGTTCCTTAAAGATAATTTAGGAGGAGATTACACCTGTTATTTAGTTCCAGTAAGATAAAGTTAGGGGAATATCTCACCACTTAAGAGTTTTGATCAGGATAAATAAGAAGAAAATCACATTTGTTATATTGTGCTGATAAATTAGGAGGATAGAACACCAGTTGTCTAGTTCTGATTAGGAGAATGTTACCCCAGTTTTCTAACATTAAACTCAGTTGTTTTTTTTTTACATATGTCCTGACACTTCTTGATTTTATCACCTGGACTCATTAAACTTTTAACTTGTATTCTACTTTTACCTGGCTTTTTTTATTCGGCTTTAAATAATATGTTTTAAATAGAATATTTCTGTCATAACTCTGTTATATTTACTGTAGTCAGTGCATGTTGTAAGTTTTTAGTCAACATGAAAAGAGATATGTTAGAGGGAATTCCCTGTAGTAAGGTAACGCACCAAATGGATGGGTTATAAAATACTGAAGCAAATAAGAAGGGACACTGATGGTTTTTTAAGGTAGATGTTTTTCTATAAAACTATGTCTTATTAGTAAAATGAATAAATAAAAGAAACCACCATCGTCATCCTCGACATTTTGTGTTAATAAAGAAATTAATCATGAAATGGTAAATATTGTCATTTTCTTTACTGGACATTTGTGTTGGACTAGTGATGTCAATCTAATTATATTTTAAGTAATGAGGACACTAGAGGATAATAACTTCACTATAATTGAAGTGGTAGATACACCTTCTGAAGATACACGACAATTTTCATTTTGGAGAAATCATGTTTTCTATAAAATGCTTGTTTGCATTTCATGTTTACTTAATGCATACAAACAATTTGAGGCTAAAATTCTGTCATAAAGTTGGCTTTAATCAAATTTTATTTTTGCTTATAGGCCAAGACAAACAACAACAGAGAATTCAGACATATTGACTGAGCCACCAGCTCCAACTGCCAGACATTCAATTTTTTCAGGGTGCACTTCATTTAATCAGAACTTCTTGACTACGTTGTGGTCGTCTATTTTCAGTTTGATATTTTGCGCACACTTTACTCTTTGCTGAAATTTTGATTTGTGACAGGTAGTTTCTTTTTGTACTTTTATTTTTATTTTTTTGTTGCTTGTAATCTTTTTATTTTATGTAGAATTTTTAGAATTTAGCAATTGTAGTATTACTGTGACTAGTTACTGATAAACAGTTCTTTACATCAGTGTCAAGACTACAATAGCTACTGGTATGACATGTGTTATATAGCATAGAGACAGCATAATATTTTCTATATTAGTATGTTTCATCATGTCTTAATTTTGGCGAAAAAAATCATTAATAATTTTTTTTTATCAATGTAAGACATAGTAAATTTTATTTCATTATCTCTATTAGGTAGATACATGTATATTTCAAAGTAGAAAATTGTTGTTTTTTTTTATTTAATTCTGTCCATTTCATTTGTATTATGTGAGTGAAAAAATACAAAGTGTACATCGAGGGTGTGGAAAGTTTTCTAGATGTTGACCACATTGGGTTCTTAAATTTTGTTGGATGTAGTGTTTATAAAAAAAAAATAAACTGACGTTATCATTGCTCATATGAGATGAGCGGAGCATTGGAAGTAGCAAACAGCCAAACCTGCCGTACTTAGCATCTCAGTTTGCCCATCCCAACCCATAGTCTAGTTGGATACAGCAAGAAAAGTAATGGAAATTCTTTACATTTGAAAAACATTGATATTCCTGTTATATTGTTTTTTTAGCTGTACAAATTTTAACTCAACATTTATTTTTTGTCTTCATATATTTGAAATTTATAAATTGTTGAGATTCAGATCACTTAAATGCCTTAAAATTAAACATGGCCTATTATGCAAAATATATACAATACTAAAATACCAATTCAAAACAGTGTTACATATTGTATTTTTATTTTCTTGATATACACAAATAATGTACCAGGATGCACAGTTTGAAAAAACTTTTTGTGAATACGATTGTAATGTCTAGTTGTTATTTTCTTTTTTATTTTTTATAAATTCAGTGTAAATACCATCTTTCAAATGTCACCCAAGACCTTTGGTCCTTTATACCAATATTATATTTTTTTACTACATTCATTACAAAGTGTGAATGATTGTGCTTTTCACTTTACTGTTTTGTGTCTTATTCTTTCTTTGCATTGTTATTGATTTTTAATTCATCTTTGTACATTATTCATTACATTTTGATTTAGTCTTTTTCTGTGCCCGGCTGTTTGACTAGTCATTTGTATAGCATCGTAAAAAGCAGGGGTGGGGTGTCGGGCAAAATAATTGCCGACACCGGAGCATTCCATCAACCACCGACACCGGTGTCGATTTTCTAAAATCCACCGACACGGGGGGGGGGGGGGCAAAGGGAGATAATTGTGTACTTTTTTTCCCTGTATATATCTCATGCTATGTATATAATTTACATAAAGTTGCACGTCTAATTGTATATTAATCTTCTTGGCTCTACAACCCAGTTGTACATGTAACATTGAAAGGTCACGAAAAATACTAGATATGGACATCAAGAGTAGCTGCAGTGAATACATTGAAGTAACAAAATTGAATGGTTTACTTCAAGATATGCCACAGTATGTGGGATGTTATTTTTATAGTAAACCTGAAGCGGCCAATTCGCTATTTTTAATAAGTTCTCATTTATGTGTAGGCTTAAGCTCAAATATTGGTCAAGATTATTATTAATGATTGCCTAAGTCAGCAAGTCACTGCAAAGTACATATCCAACAACACTAGAGCAATGATGCTTGGAAGTTTATAAGTGGCCACTCAGAGAATGCAGAATGCTGAAATAAAATCACGGCAAGAGCTACAGACAATGATAAAAGATGGTTGTTCCAGACCTATTTTTTAGAAAAGAGAGAGACGTATGAAGACACTACATACTTAACAGTTAATATTCTGGCTGAGAGAAATTAAGCTGTGAAGAGTGTGATCATTCTTTTGAAGTTCTAAAAGACTTGAATAGGTTTGTGTGTAATCTTTCTCCAACATGGATATTGATAGAGAGATGCAAACTAAAAATTTCTCATGATTTACAATGACTAAGTGAATAACAGAGTGAACATAGCCAGTAGCCTTCCTATCTGCTTTCAGTCACAATTCTGTTAATGTTGACAAATTGTTGTAATGTAGAGAATCTCGCTTTGGAAAATAATACATTTGTTGATAAATAGATTTACCAAGTATTTCTTTAAAAAGAAAAGAAGAACTTAAGAAAACTTTAAATTAAAGATTGGCTAAGATTGTTGTTCTGGATTATTTAATTAAAGTTCTAGTATTTTTTGGGGGGAAGTTTTTGCGCTGACACAGAACCGACTCCGGACAAGTACAAATACTGACACCTGGCAAAGTACAAATGCCGACACCAGCAAAATCTACCGACACCTGGTAAAAAGATGTTTAGTAAAAAAAAAAATGGAATGGTTTGAAATTGGAAGAATGAATTAACAAAGTACTAAACAGTTTACAGTTTTCTTGAAGTAGCTAAAGCTCAAAACAAGTTTTTTTTTCATTTATGTATTAATCTTCTTTATTCTTGTTGTTATTTACCTTTAATTTCTATTTGTATATATTTATACCAAAAGCAGAAAACATCAAACATATATACAATTGCTAATAGATTTCCAAATCATTTATTTGTTTTAAATTGAATGAATTAGACTGGATTAAAAACCTGCTCTATTGCGATTACATTGGTTTTTGTAAAATGACACAGATGGTATACATTGGTTTAGAAGTAAGATGATTTTTGTTGCTATGATTATGGTACAGGTAGGAGTGGACGGTTTAACCATGCATTAAAAAAAAAATGTCTATACATTGGTATTTCTCATGCACTTGTTTCATGTATCGTACATCAGAGGCACGTTTCATTAGGTCTTATAATTGAAAAGATGATCACCCACGCTTTTTTTGGGTGGTTGTTTTTTGGTACAAAATGTATGGTGGGTTGTGAAAAATATTTTTTGCCAGAATGGACATGTTTGCAGTCATGGCAGGTACGCAACGATCTTTTTTATTACTACTTACAACCTATCGGATATGAGTTTATAAGAAATGTTATGCATATTTATTTCTCATCTACATGCTTAAATTTGGACCAATCTTAAATTTTTTTTCCTTTGTTATATAATATACTGTATATTTCCTATCCAGTTTTTTTTGCTAATTGTATATACATGTATAGGTTTTGTTTCTCTGTTGCCTGTGATATAGTGCCCAAATTATTTGATGATACTGAATTTCAGCTGATGTAGTTTGGGTTGTCATGATATTTGATAATTTGTTGTGTGATTATGAATTATGTTTTCACAGCAATAATTATTGTTGTGAATAATTTCTATAATGCAATACTTTAAATTATTTTTTTTTCAATTTCTTTGTATTTCATTTCCGTGTCTAAAAAGACCCAAACAATGAATTTGTACATAACTATGATAAAAACAAAAAAAATAAAAAAAATTGTACATTTTTCATACTTAAATTGAATTTAAACTACTGGATATTTCCGTAAATATGCCCAGGGCTTCAAAATGGAAAATTGATGTTTATGTGATTGAGATTTTTGTACCAAATAAAGGGTGTTTATATGGAAAATACTAATCAGTTGAACTACTTATTACCTGAGACACTCTCATGTAATTTCTTTGTATTTCGTTTTCTGTTTTTTTAGCCAAAATCTTTTCCAAGATGAAAACATGTTATAAAAAATGTAAAACTTCATTTTATTTTGTAATAAAGATCAGTCATAAGGAAAGTGAAAGGATCATTTTATTTAAAGATTGTTTTTCTTCATATAAATCAGACTACCCATGAGGGTGTCCCAAAAAAATGAAGTTTTGAAATGTTGATGTCTCACCCCACAGAATATGTCTGCATGGTAACAGTAGTTAACCTGCAAAATTTCAGCTCATTTGGACAATGTTTAGAGGTCCCCCAAGAGGTTTAAAGTTCCAGATTTTGGTGTAAAATCATTCGCTCTCAAATCTAATACAGCGTTAATGTTGCATTATATGCAAAACTGATATATTAAGTAACAAATTGATGCTTAGTATTGTATAATATTAAATGAAACAAAATATATAAATCTTGAATGGTTTATATTTTAAAATTTGAAATTTAAGTAAAAAATTATGAAAAACAAAGTTTTATTCATTTTGTCAAGTTAATTCTTGAATCAATGTCAATCTGCTTGAAAAATAATAATAATAAGCAATGCAAATAAGCATTCCTGCTTTTTATTTTGTACTTTGTACTGTAGGGTAGACAAAAAATTTTATAAGTTCTTCAAATTTAAATTTTAGCCAGCTGTTCACGATCACACTCAGCAAAATTTTTCCGATGTTTTTCAACCACTTGGAGCAAAAATTGTCTTTGTTCATCATTCTTGGTGATACTGTCATTGAAATTTTGTATCAATGCTACACTTCGCTCTGCAGAGTCATTGATACAAGCCAGATTCTTTACAAAATCTGCTGCAACTTTAAAAGATGGTGTATCTGACCAGGCTTCAACAGGAACATCTAGAAAACTGGCATCAATGTTAGGTGTTTCAAAAAATGTGGTAGAAGCACGCAAATCAACAACACTTTTTGAAAGTGTTTTTATGAGATACGGTCCACGTTCTTTCTGATTGCATTGTCCGAACAAGACCAGTTTTTTCTTTGTCCGACAAAAGGGTTTAAAATAACGCAAGCGCCAACAGTTCCGGACTCAAGTACCACGAGTGACACACCATCATTTTCAATCCAGTCGATCGAAGAACAACATCATCATATTCGTAAAAACGCTTTATCAACAAGATATCATTCACAGGTGCATCTGTGGTGAGCCTGCATGAAAACCATGATTGAAGATAAACACATATGGTAAACCGATTAAAGCGCTGATTACTTTATAATTCTCGAGCTGTTAACTGGTTTCATTGCCTGCAAACAATAGATCGATTTTCAATGCATAGATTGCTTTCGCCATCCACCTTGTCCTATGTAGGGCACCAGGTCTGCGAATGCTGACATCAACCTCCAACCCAACCATTTGTGCAGCAAGCAGAAGAAATTCCAAATAATCATCACATGAATGACTGACCTCAAGTTGACATTTAATAAATTCTTTAATCGAATCAGACACGATTATCAAAGGGGCGGATCTGGCTTCGGGTGTGTGGTTTAATTCTGGCCATTTGTCTCGAAACCTCCTAAAAAAGAAAATCTCTGGTCCAGTGGATGGTCCAAGACAAACATTGAATGCATCGGAAAGGAGTACTTCCAACATGTGATGACGGCATGCCATCCATAATAGATTACGTCCCAGGGCTACTTCTAACAGAGTGCAAGCTCCATTGAGTCTTCCAGTATTGGAAGCCGTAGTGTCGAAGCACATGCCGATGACCATAGATTCGCACTTCTATGATTTGATATGTTCATATACTGCATCAGCAGCTACCCATCCTGACCCGGATTCTAACTTGGGAACACCAAGAAGCTTTGTAGTGCCATCGACAAGTGACGTGAGCATGACAGGTAATCGATCACCGTTGTTGGTAACATGTCCGGTAACATCAGGCAATAGCTTTCCATCCAATGTACAATTGATTTTGAGGGAATATAGTCTACTTTTATACATGCTGCAGCTTGTTGATGACAAAGCTTGCGATGACGATGCATTGTGCTCTTGGAAAATACTGTCAGATGTCGGAACACCAGCTTCGTTGAATGCGGATGCAAGTATCTTTGTTGATTTTCTAATGCTGGTGTTCGTTCTGTCCAGCACTGCAGCAACTTTTGGTGATTTGATGCCTGACAATTTAGCTTGCTTAGTTTAAAAAAATTAAATCTTCAAAAAATATGCACATTGCTTAAATTTTGCACATTAGGTATTTTATATGTTTTCTAGCATTTATTACATTTTCTAATTAAGAATCACACAATTTCAACTCTAGTTAATGGTAGCAATGAGATAAATATAAGTATATTTAAACTTCATTTCATTCAACTATGGCATGCAAAAACTGCAAATTATTTGAGCCATGATTCGTCTGGATTTTTATGTTGGCCTAATACTGGAATTTTAAAAGCTCTTGGGGGACCTCTAAATGTTGTTCAAATGAGCTACAACTTCACCAATTCACTCATTGTACCTAAGAGACACATTTCAGGGGGGTGAGACACCAAAGATTAAAAAAAAAATTTTTTTTCGAGCATTTTTGGGACACCCTACTACCCATAGATTTAAATGTAATCATTCATCCAACAATCTTCCTGAGAAAAGAAATACTGGTAAATACTGATAAATAAAACATTAAAAAAATTTTTTTTAATACTTAATCTGTCATTAATTCATTGGTATGTGGGTTTAATAATTTTTTAACCTAATATAAGCCTGTATACGGAAAGACTGTGCAGGTGGGCCTATTTATGGAAATCTCGGGTATCTAGATACTGATATTTTATTTTCACTTGCTAGCCTGAATTGACCAGACATGAACGTGTTAAATGAGAATACAGTGCTATTCAATGAACTGTTGCATAAGCCTAAAATACATTTTTTGTCATCTTTTGTCACTTCCTTTGACATTGACGACCAGTCTTGACATGTGCTTTTGTCTTCATGCTATTATCTAACTCACTAGTCTTGTCATGTGAAAATTGTTAAAATGTGACTTATAAAAAACAACAAATTTCAGCGTGCCAACTACAAGGAGTCCATCAATAGAATCGCCAATGAGTTTGATAGTTTATAATCAGGTTATGCAAGGCCATCGCAATGTGGTTGCAACCCAAATACATTTATGCCCCCCCTCGCCCCTACCATTTTGGGCCCCGTCGGATAGACTTCAATAGAGTAATATGTTTCAAAATTACTTTGCCTACGGTGGGTGTTCGATTTTGGGGAGGTGGCAGTTGGTTGAGGTCTCACGTGGGTAGGGCAGACCCGGTGTAGATTATAGATGTAGTAGTTGGGTAGGGCAGACCCGGTGTAGATTATAGATGTAGTAGTTGGGTAGGGCAGACCCGGTGTAGATTATAGATGTAGTAGTTGGGTAGGGCAGACCCGGTGTAGATTATAGATAGATATAGTAATTGGGTAGGGCAGACCCGGTGTAGATTATAGATAGATATAGTAATTGGGTAGGGCAGACCCGGTGAAGATCATAGATGTAGTAGTTGGGTAGGGCAGACCCGGTGTAGATTATAGATGTAGTAGTTGGGTAGGGCAGACCCGGTGTAGATTATAGATAGATATAGTAGTTGGGTAGGGCAGACCCGGTGTAGATTATAGATGTAGTAGTTGGGTAGGGCAGACCCGGTGTAGATTATAGATAGATATAGTAGTTGGGTAGGGCAGACCCGGTGAAGATCATAGATGTAGTAGTTGGGTAGGGCAGACCCGGTGTAGATTATAGATATAGCAGTTGGGTAGGGCAGACCCGGTGTTGATTATAGATAAAGAAATGGGCAGGAAGAAACAAATGGTTTGCAGAGTTGTTACACATTTAGTTTCGTAAAAAAAAAATCGATTTATCATTTTTATATTTTTAGACTATTTATATATATATATATATATATATATATATATATATTGTAATGGCCCATTATAGGGCCGCGACTTGATCTTTTTAATCTCGCCATCAAATATATTTTGTGCAATTTAGTCAGATAGAAGCAAGATTATTTCAATCGTTTTATTATGGCGTTGAACAATGTCTAATACTATCTGTACGTTTTGTAATAGCTTTTGCAGTCATGGGGGGTTCTGTGGCCCTTGACAAGCTATATCAACGGGGACTGTCTAGGCATCCTTTCACTCTAGTTTGGCAGCTAAAGAAAGAAATAAAACTACATTTTTGAAATCACCTAGCCCCCCCTCCCCCTCCAAGACTTTGCGGCCCCTGAAAAGTGTTCAGGTTGCACCTGATTATAGAGCGCTACTTTTGCCTCTTCTTGTTGAATGAGTTGATGATTGGGACAGTAAGCAGATAAGTTGTCGGACCTAATTCAGGTGACACTCGTGTTTAAACTTTGGCATTCGTTGGCTGAACTAGGGGGGGGGGGGGACACATGCATATTTTGTACAGTGCCGCCTCTGATGAGACAGGCAAAGATTTTTTTTTAGCTGTGAATTTTCTCAACGAAATTCTATTTACAAAATAAATCTTAAATATCCAGAAATATATAAACGTATACAAAATACCCCCCCCCCAAACAAAATAGATATATTGTTTAGGTACGCCATTTTCTAGTTAATTTATTTATTATGACTTGATTTTCTTTTATTCGTTATTTCCATATGAAATCAACTTGCCCCAGGATGTTATCAACATTTTGACTGACCAGTTCGTGAGTGATGCGACTACTTTATATATGACCACTGCTGAAGACGGTCGTGCTCGAAAGCTGCGGTGAATGTAGAGATACTTAACTATATATTCACATCTGTTCTAACTTCAACCATTGCACCTCAGTGATTTAAACAAAAAAAAATGTATAAATCGCCCCGCTCTCGCCTACAGTGAAAGCCTTACAATCCGAACTGAACAATTTTCAGGATATCTTTAATGGATCAAATGATATTAACCTCCTCCCCTCGGGAAGACGCACTCGTCGCATGGCAAAGAAATCAAAGAAGTTAACGAAGATACCAAACGAAGATAATAAAAAACTTGATATATTTTGATATAGGCTATGACTAGTATTATATGCAGTACGTTGAGCTAGGCTAGGATATGTGTTATATGCAGTACGTGGGCCTAGGCTATGGCTAGTGTTATATGTAGTACGTGGAGCTAGGCTATGGCTAGTGTTATATGTAGTACATGGAGCTAGGCTATGGCTAGTGTTATATGTAGTACGTGGAGCTAGGCTATGGCTAGTGTTATATGTAGTACGTGGAGCTAGGCTATGGCTAGTGTTATATGTAGTACGTGGAGCTAGGCTATGGCTAGTGTTATATGTAGTACGTGGAGCTAGGCTATGGCTAGTGTTATATGTAGTACGTGGAGCTAGGCTATGGCTAGTGTTATATGTAGTACATGGAGCTAGGCTATGACTAGTGTTATATGTAGTACATGGAGCTAGGCTATGGCTAGTGTTATATGTAGTACATGGAGCTAGGCTATGGCTAGTGTTATATGTAGTACATGGAGCTAGGCTATGACTAGTGTTATATGCAGTACGTGGCCTAGGCTATGACTAGTGTTATATGCAGTACGTGGGCCTAGCCTATGACTAGTGTTATATGCAGTATGTGGGCTTAGCCTATGACTAGTGTTATATGCAGTATGTGGAGCTAGGCTATGACTAGTGTTATATGCAGTACGTGGCCTAGGCTATGACTAGTGTTATATGCAGTACGTTGGCCTAGCCTATGACTAGTGTTATATGCAGTACGTGGCCTAGGCTATGACTAGTGTTATATGCAGTACGTGGGCCTAGCCTATGACTAGTGTTATATGCGGTATGTGGGCTTAGCCTATGACTAGTGTTATATGCAGTATGTGGAGCTAGGCTATGACTAGTGTTATATGCAGTACGTTGGCCTAGCCTATGACTAGTGTTATATGTAGTATGTGGGCTTAGCCTATGACTAGTGCTATATGTGGTATGTGGAGCTAGGCTATGACTAGTGCTATATGTGGTATGCAGGCCTAGGCAATGACTTGTGTTATATGCGGGCCTGAAATAACCGTTTCGTTTTGCTATTGCTAGATAACAATAGCAAATCTCCATGCGCGGCCCACGTCCCTAAAAATTTTATATGTGAGTGGTCTGGTCCCTTGGTCTAGACTCTAGACAGTCTTCTTTGCATGAGCTCATGACATCCCTGCCTGTTTTAATAACTCTTTTTCCTTGTTTCATTCTTCTCGGTTTGTACTGTGCGTAAGAAAATCTCAGCCAGTCTCTTTGGGCAGGAAAGGCGAATGGAGTTTTCCTATATTGCTCTATGCCTAAGAAAGGCTCTGCCAGTAAATACTCATGAAAAAATAATTTATCACCGTGTCTCTCCAAAGCCCATACATAACAGATTTCCTATTTCTTTCAACTTTACAGAATCGCACTATTCATACAGTACAAGATATATTCATTTTTCATTTTTCAATATCTATCACATTTATGATCTCAAAACCCCCATTTATAAGAAAAGAACAAAAAGATCGACAATCTATTAGCCGAAAGCGTTTGAAGCTGTGTGTAAAGATTTGTTGTGGTTGACGGACCAATCGGATCAGATTGCAAGTAGAGACTGCACACAAATACAAAGGGGACATTAAAGATTAAATAGTCAAACTACAAAAAAAAAGTAAACTATTGTATCCACGATCACTGAGGTCTGATCTAATGTAGTCTGGATTACTGGAAGTCTGATATATTGTGGTATAGACTACTGAAGATTGATCTATTGTAGCTAAAACCGTTGAAATATAATCTACTAGGGTCTGCAGCACTGACGTACTTTAATTGACATACAGTTAGCTACCTCCACCCATTCAGAACTATAAAAAAAAAATGATGTTGCGGCGGTGATCTTTTGACCAACCTGGATCGAATAATCTTGATTACATTCTTCCATGACCAGAGCCGTTCTCACATCTTTGGGAGCCCAGGTAGAGACTTTTGTTAGAGATTTTCGAGAACTCAAAGCAAAAGTACAAGTTAGGGCCCGCAAAGCTGCAGATTTTATTTGAGTGTAATTGAGAGAAAAAGGGGGTGGGCATAAACGACTCTACCCAATGAACGACTCTACCCATAGAATGACTCTACCCATAAAACGACTCTACCCATTGAACGACTCTACCCATAGAACGACTCTACCCATAAACTCCGTAGCCCTTTGAGCGTTGTCTGTGAGGGCAGATTAACTAGGCATCCTCACAGGGACAGTCTGGGGATGATTGAAGGCTCGATCGTCTATCTTTTTAACCTTTGTGGGAATTTGTTTTTTATTATATTTTTAAGTGAAACACACGTGAACAAACTTTATAAAATCCCTCTCCACAGAATGTCATAATCGAATCTATCATAATCGAATCTAAAGTTCGGCCGAACTGTACGGCTCTACAGCAGACATGTCATTACAGAGACAAAAAAAAAACTGAACGTGTTTTCGAACAAACCTGTACACTGTACAGCTTACCATCATCTGTCGGTGTATTCAGACAAAAATGACATCACCGTCTCATCTTTATAAGATCTATGATATGCCCATAACTGACGTCGGCTTCGGCTTAGCCGGCGGCGGTGTGTTGGTTTGTGTGACACTCTGCGCAGGTGACAGGTCACCCACTCCATAGGCCGTTAATTTTTTATTTCTTCTTTTTTTTTTTAGACTTGTCACCCATTCTTATTTCCCTTTTTTTTTTTGTTCCTTCTTCTTTAAGCCGGTGCACGTTATTTTTTTTCTTCTCTATAGCTGGAGCAGCAACAGGTTGTTGAAAGAGATAGGTTTTTTGTGTTGTTATAATTTAATTTACGGACATGGCATCCAACATGTCATTTGCAGACTGGAGGGCGGCCACCAACGAGAGTCTCATGACATCGGCCGAGAATTTGTTGGATAACCTGGAAGATGTGGCGGATTTGTTAACGGAGATTAACGACAAGTACATTAAGGTGATTATTAACAAGTTGTGTTTTGTTACATTATTAATTTCCGAAACAAGGTTTTTTTTTTTCGGACATGCCGTGGTGTAATCTCCATATTACTTGGTCTGACTTTTTTAAATATCATTTTTATGAAGCGGGTTATTAGAGGTATTAAATGTATGGAAGCAGAATTGTTTTAAATAAAAGTTGGACATTGCGGGGCTCTTTCACACATGAGGGCCCCAAGCGCCCGTTAAATCCACTTGTGTATTGTGGAAATATGAAGAGAATCGGACGTACATAGGGCAATAATTATTTGTTTGATGTGGACTGCTGGCTTTGAACTTCAGACTGGGCACGGGTGTTAGTTAAATAAGATTTACAAATAAATTCAACGAATTAGCTATTCAAATATGTCAGGTCGACAGTCGAGTACACCACTCGGGCAGCCGCCCCACAACTCGGTTACATTTGATAAATATTGTAACGAAGAGGGCCTCCCTGACCCGTCGCGCGCCACGGGCCTATTGATGCCGCGGCAGAGGCGCTATTACGAAGATGGTGGCCCTAGGCCTACTTCAAGAGATGGGGCACCCACATGTAATAGGAATTCATATTTGGCTGGGGAACCTTTAGCAAAGGCCTATTTAGCCTATCGATGAGAACGACTCTGTGTCCGGACATGTCATTTTGGAAATGAACAAAAAAAAATGCATAAACTAGACACCAAAAAAAAAAAAGATTTTCTGACAGATTAAATACAACATATTATAGAAACTACATTTTTTTACTTCATTTAAAATATAATAAAAAAAAAATATATACTTCCGTGGAGTCAGTTGTTAACTTTAAACATTTAACAAATCTAACTGTTGGGGAACATTATTATAAAGCTCAGTGGGGAAAAAATTTGGAGAGTCCCGAAATCAAAACAAAAAACGTATTTTTTTGTTACTGTTTTTTTTTTCAATACACACTACGGGCTCAAGTGGCAGTGTCATAAGAAATGTATTAGCCAGATTTTTTAGTGTGTGTAAACCATAGATATAAGTTAAGATGTGAACTACACCTTTTTATGTTGTATAGTGAGTGTTACATTCGAGTAGGTGCAATGTAAGAAGAGGTGTAAACGGGTTGAAACATAAACTAGAAACATTTGTAAAAGAGAGAGAGAGAGAGAAGGCAGCGTGCTAAAAGGCTAGCTCAGAAAATGTATATTAAATGAACCATAGTGAGGTAAATCAAAATCGCACAAGCAAACTCGATCAATACCGCGTTATTTACTTGAAATGAGAATGAGGGAATGAGGGTCGAAAAGGGGGGAGGGGGTAGTGAATAGCTCCACCTTTTCTATCATTTAAAGTATAAAAAAAAAATGAAGATAGTACTTGGAACATTTTTAATTAAATTCTATTCTGACTCAGCTACTTGAAGCAGAAATGTAATAACTCTTTCAATGTTGGAAAAGAGATTGAGAATTCATGTAAATAGTGACAGATTCAAAGGCGGATTTACCCTGTCCCCCGGGTGGACACAGACGTGTGACAGGGGCCCCTAGTTAGGGGGTCCACCATAGCTCTCATTAATTTTCCGAAAACTTTGTGCAGCTAAAGTTATTGGCTGTGCAACATAGGAAGGGATATTTCAATATGTGTTTGTCCACTTAATGAAACATATTTACGCTCTTTTAAAATCCTGTTTGCAAGTTTTCTAGTAGATATGTGCGCGCGCAAGATAGTGCAGCTTTGATGTAATATTGGGATCCACAAAGGCCCAGGGCCGCTTTATCAACTAGGCACAAAAGCACCGTGCCTAGGGCCTATGGACTTTTCAAAGGCCTAAGAGAGCCAGAACATAAAGTGAAGACAAGTTCAGAATGCCAATAAAATTGAATAATGTTTGTATTAAAGTAACTATATATAACCGTGTGAGATGAGCACGTCAAGCTGTAGATCTGTAAATTACAGTATGTTAACTTTTCGGCTCTTTGTCTTAGCAAAGTCACTTATGACGTCCTCAAAGTTTATTTAGATTTCAAATCGCAAAGAAGTGCGGGTGCATTCTTGAAAAATATTGAAAATTATGATGGGGAGGGCCAACGACTTTGAAAGTGCATAGGGCCTACGATTACCTTAAAAGGCCCTGCAAAGACCAACTGTATACCTTTCTTTTTTTTTATTTTCTCTCTTTTTTTATGGAGCCTTTCGGGTTCTTCTGCACATGATTAACATTTTCCCTATGCATACTTAGCATAACAATCCATAATATATATACAACCACACAAACAGTCATGTGTTCCCATTGTCTGCAATGTTTGGACAGGTTTCTCGCTTA
This sequence comes from Bulinus truncatus, assembly GCA_021962125.1. NCBI lineage: Eukaryota > Metazoa > Mollusca > Gastropoda > Planorbidae > Bulinus > Bulinus truncatus. Next base: position 3,331,753 of record JAGDYQ010000039.1, read on the forward strand.
TATTATTTGTAAACATTCTCCCTCGCATAAACAACCGTGTTTACTCTGCCGACCCCTCAACCCCCACCCCCAACCCCTTCCACCACAAAACAGACCGTTCCTGATCAGTGCTTTCTGAACCAGGAGATAGATACCATCTGAATTTACAGATATAACCTTAATTTACCTGAGATTATCTAACAAAAAAAAATAAATATCTGCCTGCCTAAATATAGATGGTTCTATAATGGGGATATAAACGTATTTGTTGTTTGCGTATTTGTTTGTTTTTTTAGGAAATAATAAAAAATATTACGGTTTGAAATATCCGGTTAGAGTTAGAGAGTATATATCCTACAGAAATCGCATTGCTATTTAAAAAACGCACTTGTTACGGGACCGACCGTGACCATTATATCAGGGTATAAGGAACATGACATAAATAAATTTTATTTTTTTTTCAGAATTTTTTTTTCAGGATTAGGGTTAGGGATAGGAATAGGGTTAGGGATAGGCTTAGGGTTAGGGATAGGGTTAGGGATAGGGTTAGGGTTAGGGTGTGGAGCAATATTATCTACAGCTGGTACCCAGGTAAAAAAAATACGGAAACCGAACGGTCGGTCCCGTAACAAGTGCCTTTAAAAAAATCCTCTAATTTTTTTTTTAAATGTCGCAAATGTGTATTTTTTTTTTCCTTTTTAATAGTGCAGCATCTAATTATTGAAACATGATTCTTTTATATCTATGATTGAAAATCTATGTTGAAAACACATTATACAATTATGGCAATATGGCGGCTTTAGGATGTATTCATATATTATGACGATGTTCAATCTGTATAATTCATATTCTATGGGTAGAGTTTCCAACATTAAAATAAACAGGAAGAAACAAAATACTTTCATTCAGTTATACTCCCTTAAAATAATTATTTAAATAGCCTGCATAAATGGTTACTACATGCACCACACCTTGTGGCAGAGCCGGTTTTTTTTTTGGGTCGGGGGAGTCTTAAGGGAGAGGGTGGAGCTCTGGATAGAATCCTCCATAGTTTTTTTAGTGCCCCCTATAGGCAAAAGAACTTTTTGGGGCTCTCTTACATTATGATTTAGTAAGAATTAATACTAGAAGTGTGACCTTTGGTAAACGGTTGGAAAGTTTGCCTATCAGTGAGAGCGGCTTTGTTTTGTAGGTCATTATTGTCAAGAGTAAATGTATAGCCAACTGGACAGGAGCAGACTTATGTCTCCACGAGCAAACGATTGTATTGGGGACTTGACAACAGGCACTTGAAGTACTAAACAATCAATCAACACGGGGGTCTAAAACTAATGGAGGGACCCCTGGGGGGGGGGTCCGTGCACTATGACGATCCATGATGGGGACCCGAGGAGGCTGTGATTGGATTTTTTTTTCCTTTTATTGAAAGTGCCATTTAATCAGATTTGTAAAAAAAAAATATTCTGTGACTGATTATTTCGAATGTCTAAAAGTCAAATATTTTTCACAGAGAGATTGCTGATCAATCAATTTATCCATGGTATAAAATCTAAACACTACTTGTGTCCAGCATTCTTCTGCATGTATTTGTATGCAGGACCGCAGCCAGAAAATCTGGGCCCCCTGATCAAATTCTGACAAGCGGGGCTCGTGTGTTCCTTATTTCCCCGAAAAGGGCCCAGCTTCGGTTCGCCCTTCCCCTGATTGCGGCCCAGGTGTATATGTTTGTATGAGTGTGTGTTGTGTTTCCAAGTAATTGTGTGCTGATGTATTATTGTGTCGATGTGGTGTGTGAGTCAGCAATAGTCTGGATGTGTCAAGCTACCACATAAAGATTACCCATTGTATTAATATCCCAAACAATGTTAGAATTTACGTGAGATTAAGTTCAACATATTGAATTGTTTTTTTTAAACTCACTCAGACGCGTAGACAAGAGAACACCACACACACACACACATACACATACAGCATGATATAAACACTGACACATATATACATACTTTAGGTTGATAGCCATACATGCAGCAAAGACAGTCTTAGCAGTACAAGTCTGAACGAGGAAGTGGAAAAGGGGTTGGGCGGGGGGGGGGTGCTTTGCAGAGAACCGTAAGTGCAGGCTAAAAAGTACACAGCGTAAAATAGACTTTCCTGTTTCGGTCCCATCCCTCGGGCACGGTGCCGGAAGTGTTGCCCTAATCAACAACCCCCAAAGATAGACAGACGGAAGGACCAACGGACGGACAACCATGTAGTAATCATGAAGATATATTGGCAGACAGATTGACGTACAGGGAGGTTAGTAGGTACTAGGTAGGTAAGCGCTCGAGGGGTATACAGACAAGTTGTATGAAGGTAAGTATGTAGGTAAGTGCTCGAGGGGTATACAGACAAGTTGTATGAAGGTAAGTATGTAGGTCAGTGCTCGAGGGGTATACATACAAGTTGTATGAAGGTAAGTATGTAGGTAAGTGCTCGAGGGGTATACATACAAGTTGTATGAAGGTAAGTATGTAGGTAAGCGCTCGAGCGGTATACAGACAAGTTGTATGAAGGTAAGTATGTAGGTCAGTGCTCGAGGGGTATACATACAAGTTGTATGAAGGTAAGTATGTAGGTAAGAGCTTCAGGGGTATACATACCAGTTGTATGAAGGTAAGTATGTAGGTAAATGCTCGAGGGGTATACAGACAAGTTGTATGAAGGTAAGTATGTAGGTATCTGCTCGAGCGGTATACATACAAGTAGGTATGAAGGTAAGTATGTAGGTAAGCGCTCGAGCGGTATACATACAAGTTGTATGAAGGTAAGTATGTAGATAACTGCTCGAACGGTATACATACAAGTAGGTATGAAGCTAGTTATGTAAAGGCAGCACGAACACTTGTCCGGGACCCCAAAGCCTCTGGGTACCCCATCTCTTTCAAAATTTATTTCTTCTCAATTATTTTGCTGCCATGTCGTGGAGAACGTGCGTCAGAAGAGTCCCATCTGTTGTCATAGTTTGTCGGAATGCCAGGATATGTATGTCAAGCCTAAGTTGGTCAATAAATCAGCTGGCAGATAATCTTAGTTCTTACAGGACTATGGTGGCATCCGTCATATTGTAAAAAAAAGGATGTACTGTAATGCTTAGACATCTGCCATATTGTTATAAAAATGTGCTATGATGCTTATAGATTTGCAACATTGTTTTAAAGTTGTGATGTGGTGCCCACACATCTGCCATATTAGTATAAAGAAGGGTTGTGATGTTTGTACATCTGCCATATTGTTATGAAGATGTGTTGTGATATTTTTAAATCCTGTCATCTATACTTATAAGACGCATTTGTTGTCTGTCTGTCTGTCTGTTCCCTTAAAACTCAAGATGCAGACAAACAAATAACGTGAAATTTGTTACACATACACAAAATTACATGGGGAAGGTTATAGGACAGGTTTCGTTTCATCTCGATGGGTAGTTTAATTGTAATTAATTATTTTTATTTTAGTATTTTACTATATTAAAGTAATCTCGACGGCGCCATAGATAAAATTCCTCTGTGACGTCATTTCCCTAGATACATTTTTAAAAGAGGGGTAACTCCCGGAAACTCCAATTGTAAACATGATGAAATCAATAGTCATATCTATTTACCTAACGTTTTATGTATTCGGAAGATTAAAATTAAAGGTGCACTTTAATAAACCGAAATACGTTAATTAAAATGTTTCTGTGACATTATTAACATTATTAATACAATATCAATGCGTAGTTTAATTGTAATTAATTATTTTAGTATTTTACTATATTAAAGTATCCACGGTATGGGATCGCCTTCACTATAAATAAAAATCGCGCACCAAGTGAATGTGTAATTGAACGGACGGTGAAGAAAGGGCTGCAAGTACCCGACTTTGCCCGGGATTAAAATAAGGTTTTCTGTTTATTTAAGAAGCGTAATTTGACGTTTAATTGTACAGAGAGAGGGAGGGGGGAGAGAGATAAAGAGAGAGGGGGCAGGGAGGGAGAGGGAAGGAGGGGGCAGAGAGGGGGAGAGAAGGAGGGAGGGAGGGAGATTGGTGGGGGAGGGAGGGAGATGGAGGGTTGGAGAGAGAAAGGGAGGGAAGGAAAGAGAAAGGAAGGGGGAGGGAGTAGGGAGGAAGATAGAGGGGGAGGGAAAGGGGATGGGAAGGAGAGAGAGGATGGGAGGGAGTGAGAGATAAAGAGAGAGAGGGGGCAGGGAGGGAGAGAGGTGGGAGGAGGAAGGGAGGAAGGTGGAGAGAGGGGAGACGGGGGTGAGAGAAGGAGGGAGGGATATAGGGAGAGAGAAAAAGAGAGAGAGAGGGGGCAGGGGGGAGAGAGGAAAGGAGGGTTGGAGGGAGGAAGGGGAGAGAGGGAGGGAGGGGGTGGACAGGGGGGAGAGAGGGAGATGGGAGAGGGAGCAGGGGGGAGATGGGGAGAGAGAAAAGAAGGGAGGGAGAGAGGGAGTAGGGAGGGAGATAGAGGGGAGGGAGGGAAAGAGAGGGTGGGAGAGAGGGATAGAGAGAAAGAGTGAGGGGGCAGGGAGAGAGAGAGGGAGGTAGGGAGATGGGAGAGTTAGAGAGGGAAGGAGAGAGGGAGAGAGAGAAAGAGTGAGGGGGCAGGGAGGGAGAGAGGGGGAGGGAGAAAACAAAAGGTAAACAGAAAACCTTATTTTAAACCCGGGCAAAGCCGGGTACTTGCAACTAGTATTGTTATAAAGATGTGCTGTGATACAAACAATAAACCCTTCTATCGTGATGTCCATCTCAGCAGGTTAACGATGTTGTGGACGAGGAAAGAGATTCCATCATACATAAGTTCCACGACGGTGTCGATTCAGCACGTAACATCGTGGGGGTGCTGAAGAGAGAGAAATGGAGGCTCAGCAAACGGGAGATGAGCGTCGAGATGAGGATGGGGGAGCTGGAGGACTACAAGCTTCACCTGAAAAATGATATGGTGAGTGCATGAAAATCAGCGGCGTAGCTGTACAGGGGCTGGGGGGAGGCGGAGGAGGCAAATGATTACACAAGTTGTAGGGGGCGTGTCAATTTTTTTTAGGAGGTATTGATTTTCAGGGAAACGATGGCAGAATATCCCTCCCCCCACCCATTCCTTTTGACGTACACCTTGTCGTTTGTGGACCAGTTGTGGGCGAAAAGTACTAAATTTGGTGCCCTAGACTCTTAAAAACAGCAACTAAGGGGCCCTTCTACTCATAGCGAGAACATTGATCAACAGAAGAATGATTGTAGTTTTTCAAATTTAACTTACTTATTTCTTTAAAATGACATCGGCGCTAAAAAAAGGTATTGTGCCCTGGGCGCGAGTGAAGCTCGCTACGGCACTGGAAATAAAGAGTTCGCTAATAACGTAGTCTTTGTTGCCCATAAATCAATATGCAAGACACCTAGAGGACAATGTCCATCTCTGAGATTCAGCAACCTGAATCGTACTAATAAATTTCATAACTCATTGATGTTTACCCAAACCATGCGGAAAATGTTTACGCTTTGCATGTGAAAGTAGTAATACTATACGTATATTATATACAGATATCTATGTCATTATGTTTTCTAACCTTTCATCAAATATTTTTGCTTGAATCTGTACGTCCATTCACCATCGGGTAAGGCTACTTCTGTATATCTAGCCATTGATTGCAAGTGTTTTATGTCTGTTTGTCTAGCCATTGCATGCAAGTGTTTTATGTCTGTTTGTCTAGCCATTGCATGCAAGTGTTTTATGTCTGTATGTCTAGCCATTGATTGCAAGTGTTTTACGTCTGTATGTCTAATCATTGATAGTGTTTAATGTCTGTATGTCCAGTAATTGATTGCAAGTGTTTTATGTCTGTATGTCTAATCATTGATTGTGTTTAATGTCTGTATGTCTAGCCATTGATTCCATGTGTTTTATGTCTGTATGTCCAGTCATTGATTGCATGTGTTTTATGTCTGTATGTCCAGTCATTGATTGCATGTGTTTTATGTTTGTATGTCCAGTCATTGATTGCATGTGTTTTATGTTTGTATGTCCAGTCATTGATTGCATGTGTTTTATGTTTGTATGTCCAGTCATCATTGAACGAGACCGTGGATGCCCTCAGTATGAGGATTGTGCAGCTGGAGAATCAGCTGGTGGAGGCTCAGGAGTTGACCGAGACCCTGGAATTTGAAAAGTCTGACTTCAAGAGACTTTACGAGGAGACATTACACAAACTTTCTGGTCAGTATATACTATACGTTGTACACACTAACTCCATTGGTCAGTATATACTCTACGTCGTACACACTAACTCCATGTCCGTCCGTCTGTCTGTCTCTCTTTCTCCTCTCACCCCCCCTACCCACTCTCTCTCTTTCTCTCACTTTTTTTGAGGTTTTTATTTGCTTGTTGGTCCTTCCTAACCCATAAATATGTAAATCCTTTCTGCCTCTCACTTTATCTCTCTATTTCTATTTTGGTCTCAGTCTCTGTCCCTCCACAACGTACTACCCAGAGGTGACCACAGAAGTGACCACGCATGAGAGTAAGAACCAGGGCAGTTCTTTGGCAAAGACTGTCTGAAGCATTTATGCCTCCCCCACCCCCAGGCACAAAAATGATCTGTTATGACCTGAAAGCATTGTATCTGGGTCACGTCTGGCACAGGAAGATGCTCCATTTCGACATTTGGGTGCCAATAATTAAAATGTACGTCACTTAACATTCTCAGCGTGTAGTTACTTGCAACAAGACCACTGCTCTGCATACATAATCCTAAGTTACTGTATAACTAATGAGCTGTTTTATACATAGGGCTATATGTTAATACCTGTCAGTTAAGACTCCTAACTGTTGATCATGGGTGCACACCAAATGCAATAAAATCAATTCGTTACACTTCTTTCATCTTTCATGCTAATCCTTGAAGAATTTGAGCTTTTACACAAACATTAAGTTAATCCTTGAAGAATTTGAACTTATAGTTACACAAACATTAAGCTAATCCTTGAAGTAATTGAACTTATAGTTAAACAAACATTAAGGCACTTAGTTGAAGTTTTTTTTTAATTGTTGACGCAGAGAAAAATGGAATGAAAGTTGATTGTGGGAAGTTGTTAAGGGGTTAAGCCTACATGACGGTCTTTCAAATCATTCATATCTTCATATGTTTAAAGTCGTTTTTACATGTTGAGGGGCGGGGGGGGGGGCAAAAGTACAATTTCCAAAGGCAAAGTTCAATTTTGGGAGGTCTCAATCGATAATTATTTCTAAATCACCGCTAACATATTTTGGGCCCCCTAAAAATATTTGATAACCTGGGTCCCTCTGACTTCCCAAACTAGTAGATTATACTGCCAGTCATTTTAAGTAACAACATATTAAAACTCTGAACAGAAGGCCCCTTTAGAACTTGGGACAATAGATAGCCGACCAATAGCTTAAGAAGCGTCAGAGGACATGGAACAAGGCCGGCGTGATAGGACTAAGACCTCAAACCTTGAAAACAACAGGTCGGGGGGGGGGGGGGGGGGCGTGTGCCATTGAATTGTTCATCATGTTAACCTAAATGTTTTCTCACAGCCCCGGGGCATATAATTTGGGAACACCTATGTGTCATATAATATAATTACACTTACCATAATGAAATACAAGCAAGAAAAAAAAATAACCTCCCGCGAGTTCCCCCCAAGACGCGAGGGATTGTGTCAGTCGCCCTCGTTAACCATCACCAAGGTCACTACTTGGTATAGGCTACATTTTTTAAGACAACATGTATTTGATTGGTTAATGTACAAAGTGTTTTGCATATTTAAAAAAAAAACGGGGCTGGGGGGGGGGGGACGACGACTGAAACTTGGCTTCGAAAAAAAAAAGTTGCCAAAATAATACCGAATAGTTTCACTACACAATGAAATGTTGTAAATGACATAAAGATTGCATGATCGCACAGTGAAATGTTGTAAATGACATAAAGATTGCATGATTGCACAGTGAAATATTGTAAATGACATAAAGATTGCATGATCGCACAGGGAAATGTTGTAAATGGCATAAAGATTGCATGATCGCACAGGGAAATGTTGTAAATGGCATAAAGATTGCATGATCGCACAGGGAAATGTTGTAAATGGCATAAATATTACATGATCGCACAGTGAAATGTTGTAAATGGCATAAAGATTGCATGATCGCACAGTGAAATGTTGTAAATGGCATAAAGATTGCATGATCGCACAGTGAAATGTTGTAAATGGCATAAAGATTGCATGATCGCACAGTGAAATGTTGTAAATGGCATAAAGATTGCATGATCGCACAATTGAAATGACTAACGAAATAAAAACAAACAAAAACACATACATAACATGCCGGGCGTTCGATTTCAAAGCAAGTTCGTATTCTATGACATTTAAATATATTCCGTTCGGTTTCCAAGTTTTTCTAAGTTTAGGCTTTCGGATTTCAAAAAGTGGGTGGCATTTATGGAGACCGACACCGGGTGGAACAAAAGCTTTTTATGCCACAGTTCCATTTTTTTTTCCTGACTCGGTGGATTTTTCCACGAATCAAGTCAATACCTTCAGTCAGAGCTACTCATTATATGTTTTATTCCCCCCTCCCCTACAGACTACATGACTAAGTTCCCAGCCAACAACAGGTCCAACAATAACAGCCACACATACCTGTTGAGCGAGAACAATACATTGAGACTGCAGTTGGCAGATCTCTCCGAGGAGAATAAACAACTCAAGGTAACGTCGTTCAAGATTTTAGCTGTCTTAGCGTGAAACTGTGAACAATTCAAGTTATCTTTATACTTATCCCCCTTTACCTGCTTTTCCTTAAAATGGCCCATTTACATTTTATAAAACTCATGAGGGATTGGTGGCGGGGCGGGGAGGGGGGGGCGGTGCAGGATTGGGGCCAGAAAATCTCGGGTCCTTGACAATCTACAAATACTGAGGCGTCGATGACCACCCATCCCCCCCCCACACATATATCAAATGCTATTTGTTATGTTATTCCATTGCCAACTTCTTAACCCGACGCGAGTTCTTATTGTAGGGTATGGTATGTGTTCGGGTATGGTATGTGTTCGGGTATGGTATGTGTTCGGGTATGGTATGTGTTCGGGGCGCACCCGTTGCTCTTTTGGCGGCCTTTATGACTGAGTCCAGTTATTTTCAGTGACGTAGGAAGTTTACTGCGGGTTGTGCGGCCGCACAGGGTGCCAAACTAGGAAGGGTCGCCGAAAGAGCACAGTTTAATTACTATCGTTTTTTTTTTATTGTTTGCACTTTTTAGTATATTTGTTAAATAGGGAGAGCTATTGATATTTTATTATCCATTCTTCTCTTCTTCCTTTGGCTCTACAGCCCATTTAGGTCCCTGGACTGCCATTTATTATCCATTATCCAACACTAAAAGTTTTATGAGAGCAGTTGATGTAAGGGGTGGGGGGTATAAAGCCTAATTAGCGTAAAGTGTAGAATGGGGACTAGGAAGGGCTCCCCAAAATATAAGAACGGCTCTTATTAAATAATTAGCTTTTATGATGATTAAGAGACCATTCTTAAAATAATAATTTCAGGAATTGATACGCATGAGGGACGGTAACACAAGTGAACTCAACCACGACGACCATGTTGCAAGACTCACTCGAGATTTTCTTAGGGAGCTCTCTAATCTGGACACAGAAACAAATGAAAATAACAGCGAAGGTTAAACATTCGCATTCATGTTAAAAAAAAAAAACATTTTAAACTGCATTCATGTAAATTAAGGTGTATAATAAAAAGAAAGAAAGAAAAGAAGAGGATATAATCTGTCATTTGAACTCCTAGGCGCAGCATAAAACTAGAGGGTTTTTAAAAGTTAAAAAAAATAGCTTTTCGTGGCCTTATGCGTCCGATGTCAATTGGGGCCAGAAAAGACAATGTGAAATGAATATTTTGTCAGCTTTTTAACTTTTTTTCCGCTAATGCTACTGTTGCAGATAGTATATTATAAAAAATTTGGTGGGGGTAAGACTCTTTAAACTGGACAATGGTGTGTGCTGTGTGGGTCTCCAGTGTGTTAAAGGCCACTTAAAACAATGATTATCTGGGATAATATATTAATGTAAGTCACCACATGGCCTATATATTCGTAAGTCGGCCCATATTAATTAGACGTCTCCGCCTTAACAATTACCCATTGGAAGGGCCGCACATTTCATGTATATGGGCGGTGCTGTTCCGTGGAATTTTTAGGTCCCAGGGGGGCGGTCACTCTTACACCGAATCCTGACAAAGCTGTGCGGTTGTTGTTGTTTTATTTGCACTGTTTTGCCCAAATTGTACAACTGTACAGCTGTTCTGTAGGCGAACATCCCATGGCGCTCCTCTCCCCTGGGTATTTCACCGCATGTTTGGTGATAAATTAGATCACATTTTCATTTTAAAGTAGAATGAAAAAAACATTGAGGCGATGGAGATGATGTGGCTGGCTGTATGTGGACAAGATTAAACGGGAGCCTTCATAAAAAGCCTACTCACGGCCCATGGGTAGGGTCTAAAAGTGTACATGAGGGAGGGAAGGGTTTAACTGGGGGTGGGGAAGCGTTAAACAGTATACATGGGGGTATGGAAGCGTTAAACAGTGTACATGGAAGTGTATGAAAGGGTTTTACAGTTTACATGCGGAAGGGCCTAAAAGAGCACTTGGAGGTGGGGTATGGCCTACAGTGTACATGGAGGTGTGTAAGGGTCTAAATGTTTACATGGGGGAAGGGTCTAACAGCGCCATAGCCTGAAAATCCTTTGAGGTTAGTCAGGAGAAAATTATAACACACCAGTAAATTGTGGTCACAAAATTTCCCAGTCTGGTGGGGCAAGTTTATATTTAATGACATTGTTCAATTGAATGACAATTAGGGGCAGATAATGAAGTTATTTGTGCGATATTAAAATGGACGATCCAAGTGTTGAAATGCATTTATAATTTGATACTCATTTTCTCTTCCTTAAATGTGATTTTAGTTATTCATTGCTGGATAGTATTTTGTTAAATAAAACTACATCAAATACAAAAAAAAGTCTCTGAATAACTAATTTATTATTTAAAAATCTAAATGTTACATTTAATTACAGTAGAATTACAATTTCATTTCACCGATGGGCATGTCAATTAGTAAATACTGCCATGGCTGAAGCTCCAGATCCATTCCTCATCTTATTACATTTAACTCTTTAATATCATCAAGGCCAGATGATTGTAAGTTTGATAGATGAGTCCACTTTAGTGCAGTTTTCACAACTGAGTAACTTAACTGTTAAAAATACAGTGGGCGACGACAGAAGAATCAAAATATCTTTTCATTAGGCATAAACTTTAGTAGTTCATCAAGATATGATTCTAGCCGGCAGTAAATAATGATCCATGCACACATTTTATTGAAATGTTTCAAAAATTTATAATCATTCAGGAATAGCCCTAATTATTTCATTCCCTGTAAAAATGCATAACACTTCTTCCTGAATTTGTTCCCGAATGGCCCATCAGAATACAATAATACATTTGCTAATGTTTTACTAAAACTTTTTTTTTCCACAGAATTAAAAAAAAATAAAAATTACAAAAACCTTTTTTTGTAGTAAATGCTTTTTATTTCTTTCTTTGCAATATTATCTATTAGATACATTTTAAAATCACATAAGTTGGCAACATATATTACTTAATGCTCAACACTCTGTGTAATATATATTACATAGTCTCAGGTGTTGTGTAATTTAGAGACTTCATCACAAACCAAAGTTATTTATAGATCCAATTTAATAAATATGACTTGTTTTATAGTACCAAACAGCATTAAAAAAATGTCTTAATATCACATTTGAGAATAATTTCAATGGTTAAAAAAAATTATTTTTACACATGATTTAGTTTAATTTACTTTGTTAACAAATTATATACAGGACTGTTTGATAAAATATACATTACAACTTTTTTTTTCATGAGCTGAATAACAGCTGAAAAAAATATGATTCATACTGATATCAGATTTGTAAAAATCTCAACAAGACTGAACTGTGTCGGATGTTTTATTAGAATAGGCTTATATGAATATATTCTCAGCTGATAACAGTACAAAACTGTCAAACAATGTGTATGTACAAAGTAATCACCCAAGCACTTTCCTTAATCCTTCATTTTACTGGAAGTTGACAGCAGAAGGATAAAATGTAGTACTAATAAAAATAGATCGCATATATATATAGTCGTTCCTAAATGTCCACATTTAATCTGTTCCCAAACATCGTCGTTGGAATTTGTAATTTTATAAGTTCTAAGAAACTTTTTCAGTTAAAACTTAGGAGGAACTTGATACATTCCATAAAATAAATTTTTTTTTAATTGATTGATACCTTCAATGCCATCAATTTTAAGGCAAAATATAGAAAACTAAAATGGGAAATAGCACAAACTTGAAAAAAAACTTGCCAGAAAACATATAAGATGCTTTCACAGCAGGTTCTGATAAGGATAAAGTGTATAAGTGGCTTGACCGGATGGAAAAGTACACAAAAACTCATATATTTGAATTCCACCTAAGCGGATTGATTTGGAGGAAAACTTGCTAAAATCTTTTCTCAGTTCCCAAGTTGAGATTTGAGGAATGGGGATTTAGGGGAACGACGGTTAAATATGAAGTTTCACTGTGGGGTAGAAATACCTTTAAGCAGAAGTTAAATATGATAACAGAATAATACCTCCTTAAGTTTTATCATATTTTTTTAAACAGCAATAAGACTGTGGCATCAGCCACCAAACAGATTGATGACTGCAAAATTCTAAAAGTTGTGGTACTATACCTATTCTTTAGCAAGATTCAGAACATAGAAATTATGACCATCATTACCGGGGGTGGGGAACTTGTCATGGTTATTTACACTAGAATCACAATCACATTTTTTAAAAAGAAATCATGGGACAAGATAATAAAAAAAAAACAGAACATTGTACCACTTGGGCGTTGTTGAACTCATATTTTAGAGGACACATCACAATTTGGATAATGGCCACCATCTTCATTTCCACAAAGAAAAAAAAAAATCTAACAACAACAAAACACCAGTCCTGTGGAGAGACAAGTGATCCGTAGGGCAACATACTCAAGTGTTGGATAAATGATAAATTAACAAACAAATAAAAAAGTGTATTGGTTCTTGCTTGAAATAAATAAATGATTAAAAAGATATATCGAAAAGTTTTTAAAGTTCAGTATTTTGATAAATTTACTTAAAACAAAATCTGTTGCCAATTAAATGAAATGAAATCTAAACTTGACTAAAAAAAACATTTCCATGAAAAAAAAAATTATAAAAGTGATTTCTGTGAAAGTGATGAGTAAAAAAAAAGTTTCAACACCTGTGAGACAGTTTTAAATCCAATTATATCACACAAACTTTTGACAGAATGAACTGACGCCAAGATGTGATGAACTGATGCCAGGATGTGGAAACTTCATTTGTTTGTTGTTTTTCTTTTCTTGAGCAATAATGAAAAGACATTTGTGCGATATACCATAAATGACGAAATTAAATATAAAAAACTGGTTCAATTTACTGTCATTTAGTCTAATGAACTGGTACAAAATGTTTCATCACATTTCCAGACATAACTTCTTATGAATTCAATGCTTTAGAAACAACCTAAAGTAGTAGCAATTAATTAATTTCAGCGAATAAGCTTTTCAATATCACTTAAAAACAAATTATCTGCTGAAATTTCATGCCTACACTGCAATTTTTTTTCAAATGTCTAACTGGCATCCACTCGGTCAGCTTCAGGAACATCCTGCTGCTGTAACATGTGACCAGCATAGTTTAAGTTTTGTAGATCAGCCAAGCCTTGAGGCGGAGAGGGCTGGAGAAAATGGCCCTGCTGTTGCTGTGGGTGCAGCTGTGGGTTTGGGCCATAGTAATTCAGGCCGGGCATCGGGGGGTTCAGGTGACTCTCGCTCAGGCTGCTGGTGCTGCTGCTGCTTCCACTGATGGAAGGGCCCCGGTCCATGTCTGAAATAGGGTATGCTGGACCTACGTGTAGCCTGGGACTGTTTGGCGGCCCACTGACAGCAGCGGAGCTGTTAATGAGATTTCCAACAGCACTGTCTGCCGGACTTTCAAAGTGAACACAATGAAAAACCTAAAAATTTTAAAAATTGAGTTATTCTCAGAAAAGTTTATAAAAAACAAAGAAGAAAAAACAATGCAATGCTTCTGTCTGATTTTAGTAAATAAAATAAAAACCAATCGCTTACTTCATTGGCTGTATTGTGCGTCCCAACTATTCGAATAAATGTAACAGGAAGAGGATCAAAAGCAACTGTCTGCCATGATCTGAAAAATACAATGGAATAAAAATAAATAAAATTTATGATAAAAATCCCTATTTTATTTCTAAACAGATTTTAGTTGAGGTTTTTAAAAAAAAAATGCTATAAAATTGACATCATTCGTTTCTTTAAAGATTTTTTTCTAATAATATTAAAAGAAAAAAAAAGTATCAAAGTCATACAAAATCCTACTCAATCTATTTTAAGGCACAATTTAACATTAAAGAAACAATTCACATCAAATCTTCACTAATTAACCAAACATATAATATGTGCCTAAATATAAAAACTGACATACTTGCAGGCCTCTTGCCTCTTATCAACAATCTGTGTCCATTTCAGCTGATCAGTAGAAACCTCAATGTAAAAGCTGTAGCTTCTGTCATCACAGTCCCACAGTAGTAAACTAAAAGTTTAAAAAAAAAATTGAATAACAGTAAATCATGAGATTAATACATAATTAACTAAAGCCACAAAATTAACCTCATTAGTAACAACAATCATAAATAATCTACCATTAACATCATCTAACTAAACAATGCCTGTAATAATGAATTTAAAAAATGTTCCCTTTTACCGCATGGTTGATAAAATGTAGGGTTGAGCTAACTGAATGCAGATGGCGCCACTACCAAGCTGATGGCAGGTGTAGCCTGAGTCCCAGTCGTAGCTTCTGGTATTGCCATTGATGAGTGCATTGCGAGTTCTTGAGACACCTTCAATCACCAGAGCACTGTTTTTGATGGTGGCCACATTTTCTGAGGGGACTGAAGGTGCAGATAAAGTAGAAATTAAAAATCAGAGATTTTCATAAAATTCATAAGAAATTAGAGAATTTTTTTCAGTTCTTAGCTAACAAGCTTTTATCCGCATAAATATTACAATTTAATGTCAAGAAAAAAACTTTCACTAGGAAACAAGACTTAATTTGTAAAAGACTATACCAGCCAGGGTTAAGCAAACAGTAGTTTGGGAGAAAATTTAGCTGGCCCACAGAAGAATATATTCAAAAGCAATCAATCACATTCTTAAGTCAAAACGTTTATTGATCTTAAGTCCTTATAGATGATTTTTCTTATATTTAAAGTTACACAATCGTAAATTCACAAAATATAAAAGTAGTACACTGGAATAAAAACAGATGAATTTAGTGGTCCACTGGAATGAAAATTATGAATTTAGTGATCTACTGGAATGAAACTTATGATTATAGTGATCTACTGGAATGAAACTTATGATTATAGTGATCTACTGGAATGAAACTTATGAATTTAGTGGTCCACTGGAAAGAAACTTATGAATTTAGTGGTCCACTGGAATGAAACTTATGAATTTAGTGATCTACTGGAATGAAACTTATGATTATAGTGATCTACTGGAATGAAACTTATGAATTTAGTGGTCCACTGGAATGAAACTTATGAATTTAGTGGTCTGTGGGAATAAAGCTCAATAATATAGTGGACCTTAAGGTAAAAAAATGTTTCCAACTGCTGTACTACATGTACACTAGATTTTATAAAAAAAAATAATTTTTATATCCATTTTCCATCGGAAAGAAAATCTAACAAATATTGCATATTCTGTATAAATGTAAACAGTGTGTCATATCAAGCTTTAGGTTTTAATAACAATTTGAAACTCCAAATAACAAAATATTCTAGCCGATGTTGGCTGTTTTTTTTTGCGAAGAACCTTAATTCATTGACTCTGGTTTATAACGTGTATCAGTATGGAACTAGCAATAGGAAAACAACTAGAAAGAAGCATAATTCATCAATGGTGAATGGAATAGCAAGGAAAAAATGTACTTACCAACCAAGCCTCTTTCAAGGTGAAAAAGACGAGTTGTGTAGAAGCATTCAAATGAGACAAGGTGAAAAACTCTATTCACAGTATTGTGCGTACCTACAACTTTAATATATCTTTAAAAAAAAAAAAACACAGTATAAAAATAAATGAATGACTTTTAAGTTTTGAAAAATGTAACACTGGGTGACACAGCTTCTCACCTTACAACACGAGCAGGAAAATGAAGTTTCTGCCAGGATCTACACAAATAACTTGTATGGTCAATTACACGTTCATAGTCTTTATCATCCATTGATATCTCAACATAATAAGAGTAGGATCTGAAAATGTCATATTCCCTGTGCTCAAGTGAACATTTTCAATGTTACAGTTAACGAAACGAAACAACCACTTTAGAGTTGAAAGCATCCAATTACATTATTTAGGTGAGTGATAAGCAATTTAAAATGTTCCAAGTAAAGGAAATAGAATCAGACTGACTTTAGAGATGAACACACTGGCCTTGACCAGCCTTGTTGTATACATCAACCAAGTACTTTATAGGTGAAATTAGCTATCTTTATAAATGTCATATATGTATATCTGTACTAGCAAAACCGTACCCAGGTTTGGCCCGGAGGGGAAAATAGTCATAGGCTTTGTCCCACCACACTCCTTTCACAGACCCCCCCCACCACCATCAGCTCCATCCCACCACTCCCTTCATATTCCCCAAGCCCTTCCCCCCCCCATGACCAATTCCTTTTGCCACCCACCTCCTACATCCCCAGTACCTTATGTGATGGGCTTAATCAATTCAGGGCATAATGAGCTGACATATTTGTATGTTCAACAGAAATAGAATAAAGAATCCTATTCCACATTAAAATGGCCCCTTTTCATATGGACAACTTTTGCGAATGCCTTCAACAATATGTGGACAATAACAGTTGTCATTTGAAAAAAAAAAAGATTATTTTATCTGACATTTTATTACTGTGAAAATACCTCATGTCTTTATCCCACAGCAACAGTTTCACAGTATTGATAATGTATGGCTGTCCGAGTTTTATCACAATTCCATGCCCATTGTTGCCATCAATGGGATGTCTTGTGAACCCTCTGTCTAAATCATAGTTCTGTGTATCACCATCTAACAGTGCTGTTTTCATTTCTCCTCTAATAACTGTTGCGCCCAAACGAATTGTGGCCACATTTTCTTCAGTGACTGATCAATTATGAAAAATAAAATCATTTCAAAGTTGAAAAAAAATTACATGGATTTCTAAGGACTTATTATTAATTCTGACCAATAACAGACTGTTACCTAGGAAACCACGATATTTTAAATCCATATCTCTGCTCTCTGTTTGTATTTTAATGGCATCCAGAATAGCATCAGAAGAAACTAGGTGAGTGTCTCGGACTATATTTAATAGCTCTTTCATTTCAATTAACTGCAGCCTGACTACTTCTAAGATTGGTGTCGGGTCTTGTCCAGTATTATGCTGAGCCCATTTGCAAACAGCTCGAAAGATGTCGATTTCAGGTGCACAGAACGAGTCTCTAGATATTAAATCTCTCATTGATGTCTGTGGGAAAAAATATAATTTAAGAATCGTTAATTTTACAAGGTATTCTTTCTGAATCATATTTTTTAAAAATCTAAATCTTTGAAGCAGGGAACAGGGCACCTCTCATAAATAGTTGAGAAATTGAAAGTTTTAATAATTCAAAATAAAACATATTGTGTATAACTTCTTTTGACTAAATCAAACATCAAAAGCTTCACATTCTATACAATGCATTGTCTGAACAAACAAATAATATGCTAACCACAAAAAAACCTGAACAGATACGTTATTCCTCCTTACTTTCAACAACTAAAACATGTCAAATAAAAATGTTAAAGTTTATCAACTCACCTGGGTTAAAGTCAGGAAGCTGTCACTGACTAGCACTTCTTGTGCATTTTTATCTATGTAATCTTTACAAACATTGCATAAAGATGTCAAACTGAAACAAAACAAATTGACAGGCAAACAGAGAAGACAAAAACAAAATTTTATTCCTAGTTTGAATTTAAATTTAAAATAATTTCAAGTAATACTGCAAAGCTAGAAAAAAAAACTGTAAAAAATGAGAAAATAAAGAATTGTAATTATTTTTAGAATGTTCGTGTTCCCAGCACTTTGCCTTATTTTCAATTACTTTGAATCTATGCCACAATTCTACAGTTAGTTTATAAAATAAGTAAACGCTGTTACTTCTTAGAATAAAATAATATTAACATAGTTCTGAAATTTAATTACATTGTTTTCTGAATACATTAATGTAATATTTTTTTTAATGCATGTAGGGAGTATCACTGTATGCTACATGAAAGGAGCATCGCTGTATGCTACAATCATTCAATATTGTTAAGATACAAATAAACCTGTGAAATCATTAAGCATAAAGTCATTTTAATTTGCTGTTTATTTGCCCAAAAAACAAAAAAACTGTGATATATTTCTAGATTTTATAACTAACCTATAAATATTTGCCAAGTCATATATGTGACAAACATTGTGAATATTCAGTATGGCTTTCAGATAATCAGAAATTGATGACTCAAGCTCCACAAACCCAAACCTGTGTGACAAACTCAAAATATCCAAAAGATTCTCCTCCTGGAAAAATAAAAATGACCTAAGTTTATAAGAACAATAGTTATGATTGCTGCAGATGAAGTAAAATGTGTAATTAATAACTAAGATATTATCAGTATATACCAATAGTAAGCATCTGATTTGAAAAGTAAATGAGAAATTTACAATGAAAAGTACACTGTCTTCTTCCAAATTGAATAAGTAATTATGTAAAACTAAATTATAAGTAATTATGTAAAACTAAATTATTAGTAATTATGTAAAACTAAATTATAAGTAATTATGTAAAACTAAATTATAAGTAATTATGTATAACTAAATTTTAAGTAATTATGTAAAACTAAATTATAAGTAATTATGTAAAACTAAATTATAAGTAATTATGTAAAACTAAATTATAAGTAATTATGTATATGTCTTTGTGTCTAGATGAAATGTCTTTTTTTTCTTACATCTTTTTTTTATCTGAAATTTCTGATGTATTAAGCTTTAAAGCAAGATGTCTCAGACTAAATAAAGACATTTCAAAATCTACTAACAACAAATGAAGCATTAACATTATTTTACCCTACCTGGATCTCAACAAGGTTCATACGACCTGTGTAGATGTATTTAAGCAGACATGAAAAAGCAACCGAAGGTGTATCAGGTAGTTCTATCTCAGTGGTTCCAGGCTGTGATTCTTTCATACCACCATATAAAAGTGCCCTAATTAACAACAATGTATGCCATAAAAATGAAAATAACATGAATTTATATAGCAAACAAAAAGCATTTTATTTTTTGAATAAGGAAAAAAAAAAAAAGGGACAGTTACTACACTGAAAATTTTTCTAAAGTAGGGGGGTTGTCTGCCTGTGTAACTTACCTAAAGTAGTCAGAGCGTGCAGCTAAAATGACTTTGTGGCTGCGAAACTTTGAATCATCAACAACTAAGGTAATATCAGCATAATCCTCTGTGTCTACTAATTCAGCAAAGTTCTCTGACAAACTGCTGACATGATCGACTATCCCCATTGGAGCTGGAGAGCGTAAGTGATGATGATCACACATTCTTGAATCTTCTGGTCAGTTATCTATCTGTTCAACAGATTAAATTATTTTTTATTCAAACATTTTTTTTGCAATGAAAAGCTTAAAAAGAATTACACAATATTAAAAATATCTTGCTGAAAAAAACAAACTGAACATTTTAAAGCATGATTAAATCTTTAACATTAGCTTTATCATATAGGTGACAGGGGGGGGGTTGTGCGGTGTAGAGTGCTGGACTGTTGACAGAAGGTGAAAGTTCCAGTAAAGGTGGATGGGCGTTGTGCTAGCTTTCAACAGATCATTTCTACATTTCATCTGCCACAATGAACCCTTGGTGGCTTAATAGACCATTATTTTTATCATATAAATGCTACCATGCCGAGAAGCATCCAAATAAAATTAAAACAGTAGTTTAATAAAGTAATTACAATAATATATAACCCTGAAAATTTTCTGCCTAACATCAATGCTAGAAACCTACAACCCTAAAAGTTCAAAAATAAAATATAAACTTATTCCTATCTATGATTTTAATTACACTGATTTAAACTATTTTACACTCTGTTAAAATTAGAGCTTTGTATCCACTCTATAACTATAACAGTTGAAATATAAGTTATATAAAACCATTTCCCCTTTAATCAATTAGTTAAATGATTCAATCTGCAGAAATTACACTAAGTCTAATCTAATTGTATGATAAAAAAAAATTTCTATCAACAGCCTGAAATCAACCTAGATAATACTACATTAATTTCATTAAACTAATCATGATTAATTATGTGGCAAGGTGTGAGTGCTACTGGTCATATTGATAAAGAATGATAAAATTAGATAAACTCAGTATTAAAATAATTTGCAAATCAGGTAAATTTATTATACTAATTATCATTTTTGCCGCTAAACATGCAATCTTACGCAGCCTAAACATGTTTGTCTGAAGTCAAATGATCTTAAGAAATAATACTGACAGCTGAAGACCACAACCATTAATATTACTAACCCAAACAAAGCATTTGAATTCTGAATAAACATAAGCGATGTTTAAATCAACTCGATTTCTCTACTCAGTAAGATAATAATTGGTAATAGTCAGCATAATTATAATAATTACACATTACAAATGAATTGGGATAGTTTATTCTATAATATAACTTATGAGTATAACAGTGATTGTTAACTTTTGGACCTTACAGATCATTACATTTCTAGGTAAATTTCCCTCGACAACCAACTTTATAAGTTTCATTCTAACGGATCACTTAATTCATGCACTTTATTCTGCAGAGAACTAAATTTATCGTTTTTATCCCATGTACCACTTTTTGAGTAAATTATGAATGTGTATTTGTAAATTATTTTTTTTAAATCATCAGAGTAATACATTCAATTCAATATATATTTTTTCAAACAATTTTCTTTAGTATTTAACCTTTAGCACATGATTGCACTAAGTTTTGATTTACTTTCTTCTGCAGACCATCTAAATTTTCTTGCAGAACCCTAATGGTCTGCTGATCATCAGTTGCCAAAAGCCAGTCTATGCTAAAAGTACAGTCTAAAAGTAGTAAAAGCAGTAGTATGCCATATAATTGAAACTTAATTTTAATTTACCTATGATAAGCTATATTATGGCATATCGAATCATATTCAGAATGATATTCATAGACATAGTGTAGTATTATTGTTACTGTAGAAATCGTACTCGTGACTGACTGCACTGCATTTTTTTTTTCAACAAAACACTTTATAAAATTTAATATTTACCTATATAGGATAGCTCATTGATAGTCTAAATAAATAAGTAATCATCAATCTAATCTAAAGTAAATAATAATGACCCCTGTATAAACTGTATTACTAAAGCCTAACGCTTGGTAAAATGTATGCACTACTAGCTTGCCTCTGCCTCTTAGACTTAGTATTACTAGACTAGTCTGGCTTTATAATTTCTATTACTGTATCACTACTATCAGTCATTAGTTCATATAATGCATAGCCTAAAAAAACATTACCAACTACATTGAGGTTCACAAATTATTATATTATGCAGAAAGTCCTTAAGATCTTTAGAATTCTGCTACAACTGCGTTTGTGTTCTGCCCAAGATGATTGCAGTTTTTTATATACCGAAATACCGACTTTGTAATCTAAATACCAAAATGTGAAAAAAATTCTATGGCTAAACTAATAAGAAAAAAGATTCTCTGAAATATAAGAGTTTAAAAGAAAAAACAGAATTTGATATCAATTTTTTTTAAATCATTAAAAATCACTCAAAACAGTTATGTAATAAAATTGATACATTTTTCTCTATCATTTTTCGTTAAATTTCTTAGAAATCTGGTAAAAATGTATAAAACTTAAAGCGTATACTCAGTATACTCAATTGCAACATTGCACCGAATAATTATAACATAGATGTATAATAGTATAGTCGTTTTACTAGCGATTAGATAATTAGTAAAATATTTCTTTTATAAAAACAGTCACATTTCAACTAATTTACTTTAAATTAATAAAAAAGTAAATTGGTAATTAGACTGAACCTGGTGACTAAATTTAGGCATCGCTTATTTGCTTGAGATTAGACTTAATAGATTATTTTGCCTTTTATGTTAGGTGCGTCTTAATAACTGCAGAGATATAAATTGCTCACTTTTTGATTGTAGTTTACTGAAACTCTTTTCATTTCCATTATAAATGTGTTTGGATTTAAAGGTTACATCTTATAGCGTGTGATTTATTGCTGAGTTGGGGGAAAAAAAGAACAAAGACAAAGGAGCTTTTCTATTCGTTTGTTCTTTTTATTTATCTCTAAAAATTTGTACGTACACCTGTACTAGCGGCTGTACTGTAGAATTGACTTGAACAAAGATTTGAACGGACTGTTAAAATATTTCATTTTACTGTTACATTATATTTGATTTATAACTGCGACTTCATGTCAGTATCAATTAGAAGTCATATTAATCATAAGATTATAATATTTTAGTTTTTACATTCACCTGTGAGACCTGTGCTTTGGATTGTCAACAAGTCTAAGATAGTCTCTATTCTAACATTAATATGCAGACTTGTCTGATAGTCTGAGACAAGATTTTAATAAAATTGTGCATACCACTCTGCCGTCTTTGATTTTAAGACAGAAGCCATTTCAGGTATTTAAAATTTCGTGATATTCAGCTTGTTTCCAAAAGTGATCTGATTCTGATTCAAAATTGGTACAAAAATGTCCAAGAATGGCAAAATTAGAAAAGCAAGTCACGCAGGCAGCTGGTACACAGAATCAGGTACTACAATTTTAATATATAATACCATATAGGTTATGGGATCAAGAGATAAACATCTAAATTTTTCAGGGGGGATTATAGGTCCTTCATTGGATAAATGAGTTAGAACAATAAAAATTACTTTTATTGTATAAGTTTGGACATAGTACCAGTCATACTACTACCAGTGTCAGAAAAAATGAAATATTTGCAAATTTAGCTAAAAAAAGTTTTGAAATGATTTTGTTTTTTTCAATGTAGGAAAGGTTTTGATTGACATATATATATATATGTACTTTTCTTTTTTTTTTAATCTCAGTTCCAGAACTTAGTGCACAGCTTGAAAATTGGCTCTCAAAAGCAACAGAGTCACTGAAACCAGCTAAAGCAATAATTGCACCGTAATTCATTCATTAAAACTTATTATCAATTAAACATCATGTTTAACATCATCTAAAAAAAATGTATATCATTGAATGTACTAGTTTTGGTATAGCCTTTCTGTTTTTCTAAAAAAAATATGTCATTATTGATGCATATATATTTAAATATTTAATTATACATTGAAAAATTGTATAAATTTATTTTATTCATTGAATAACTAATTTTAACTTTTATTTTTAAAGGTGTTTTTAATAAAAAATAAATACGTTCTTTTTTGGCAGACATGCTGGCTATTTTTTCTGTGGAGCTTGTGGTGCATATGCATACCGGCAAGTTGATCCTAACCTTGTGTAAGCGGTTTCTTTTTTATATTATTAAAAAACATAGCTTATTTCATTTTAAAGAAATCAGTTTAAAAAAATGGGGTCATAAGCAGAAAAGGTATAATTCCAGGGTAAAACATTTCAACATTTCCAACCAAGGCAAAGCCAAATGATGAAACAAAATTTCAGCTCTTACATTTTCAAAGTCAACAAATTACAGTTAAAAAACAGACATCTTTTATTCAATGCTTTGAATTAGCTGTCTTTTTTGACATTTTTGTCTCACTAGGTTTTTTGGCCTTAAGACTGCAAAAGGCAATGCCATTTTGTTTATTATTTCAGTGTGTCATTGTACTTTTTTTCAAAGATTGAAATAAGTTAGCCTGTGTATTTTATTATTTCTTTTTCCTTGCATAAAGAAAGTTTAGCTGTGAATTTATTTTAATCCTTAATATTGGTTACTTGACAGAAAAAAAATATAATGTACTAATTTAGAGATTTTATCTTTTTTTTCAGAAAACGTGTGTTTATTTTGGGGCCTTCTCATCATGTTAGAATGTCAAAATGTGCTTTATCCAGTGCAGATATTTATGAAACTCCTCTTTACAATCTTGTTATTGACAAATCAGGCATGTTTTTTTTAATATTGCTCATTAATATTTCCTTTAAACTAGTAAGGTGCTAAAGTTGTGCAACTGAAATTGTTAGAAATAATAATATAATTTACAAATATTAAAAAATGATTTATTTTTGCTGTATTAGTTTAGGACCTTCAGTTGATTTTTGTTTAAATATATAATTTTGCTTTTATAAGCGAGATGGCTTGAAAATTAAATTATATTTTTAATTTTTGCCAGTGTATGAAGAGCTGTATGCATCTTCAGCATTTGAGACAATGTCTTTGAGCACAGATGAAGCTGAACACAGCATAGAAATGCATCTTCCATATATTGCTAAAGTAATGGAAAGGCTAGTATTTTTATTTATTTTTATTGCTGTTATTTATTTATTTTTTATATCCTATGAGGGATTCCGGAATTTAAAACGTTTATCTCTTTAGTGCATTTACTGTGATCATTTTCTATAAATTGATGGTAAACTGTATTAAATTGGTATGATAGAATGCGAAAGAAGATAAAGTTTTCATTATAAATTTGTATAATCTACAGTCGCAGAGGACAGTTTACCATTGTGCCAATTCTTGTTGGGTCTTTGTCTCCTGACATGGAAATGAAATATGGACAAATTTTAAGCCACTATCTTAAAGAGCCAGGAAATTTGTTTGTTATTTCTTCAGACTTTTGCCATTGGGGTAAGTTTATTTCACTAGCCAACTGCCTTGAAACTTAATAGCTGTGTTGTTCTCAGAATCTCAATTGTATGTTTCAAGTTTATCAGTATAAAAGGTGAATCTTGTCAGTAGGCACATAATTTGTTTTTCTGCTACTTTTTTTTTTTTTTTAAAGTAAGTCTGTAAGTCCATAGTGTTTCATTTCTTTTACAGTGGTTACTTGTAATTAGTTGCTGATCATAGTCCTTGTAGATTGTTAGCTCATTGACTATCTGCCTATACTTTACCCCCAATAAATTTATGGTATACATATAAAATAAAAAAAAGTTAACTTAAGGCCATCTTCCATATCCAAGAAAATTATCCCCTCACTCATATTGATATTTTTATTTTGGGTGTAGAACCATCCGGCAAACTATCCCTTTAGTGAAGTGTAAATTTTTTTTTTTACTTTTTATTACCCTTTGTGGTAGTGGACTGAAATCACAGGTCTTCATATAAGTACAACATGTATCAACATTAGTAAAAAAATTTAGGTACAACCAAATAACTATAACTCAGATATTTAATGGCTCTACTAAGAAACATCGTTGTCAATAGAGTGACTATGTGTGGGTGCGTGTGTACATGGGTGTGTGTGATTGTTTTGCATGCATGGCTGCATAATGGCATGATTGGTCAGCAGCTGTTAGGTCTGGAGACTGGATCATGAAGCTCGTGGCTGAGTAAGTGACTGACATGCAGTTGGACTGATAGAACAAGGTGTGTAAGGACAGTCAGTGTAGATACCTCTGTACTGTAAGGACGTGAGTGGTTGAGTGTTGCAATAGTTGTTGATTAAATTATTATTGTGTTATTATATGAAAAGGACTTTTGTATTATTCTGCAACATTGTGTTATTTTTTGGAATTTTCGTCACATAATCATACTGTTTGATAGACTTAAAAAAACCTATATGAAATAGTTTTCATGTGACAATCGTGATTATCATCATTGTGGATTGCATGTCAAAAGCCTTGATGACTGTCAATCACATGAGTTTTATTAAATTTTATGGGAAAAAATAATGGAGTCTTTTTTTAAGAACATTTGTTAAAGTTACTTATGGCATGTTGGTTATTGATATTCCTGCTTCCAGTTGATATGACAAGTTCATTATGTTGATTAATGTTATGGGATGATGTAGTTACCGTGACAAATAAAGGGCTGATAAACCAACACAACTAGATGTTCTAAAATAGCAACAAGAACTCAACTTCTAAATAAACAGTACAATACTAGATACTAAATCCTTTTTGTCCATTGCTTGCTTCCGCATCGTTTATTGGTTACCTGCATGTCATAAACCAAGAGTAAACTACTTCTTGCAAGCATAAAAGCTTCACACTGCAACTGATGAGGCTATGTCTTGACTTATTTCCTTGAACTCCTTGCGAAGCAAAGGGCCTCTGCAACCACTCTCGAGCAATCTGTTTTTTGGAGGCCTTTTTCAATTCCTCTCATGTCTGGTGCAACTTTTCATCTCCTACTCGCAAGACCTTCTCCAAGTGGTCTTTCGGTGACCGATCTTTCTCTAGCCCTGGGGGTTCCACTCTAGAGCTATTTTTGTAATGTCTTCTGGAGGCTTCCTTAGTGAGTGGCGAATCCATCTCCATTTTCTTCTGGACAATTGTATATCTATGTGATCTTGGTTTGCTAGCTGCCAGATATCTTCGTTCCTGAATTTATCTAGTTGCCATATCTTTAAGATATTCCTGAGGCAGCCATTTAGGAAAGTCTGTCGTCTATTGGTTAATGTGTTGGGGACTGTCCATGTTTCTGCACCATTTAACAAGATGGATTTGACATTGCTGTGGAAAATCCGGAGTTTATATTTGTTTGAGAGAGATGATGTTTTCCTCACAGGCTTCAGGGAGATGAAGGGATGTCTTGCCTTGCATATTCTGGCTTTGACATCTTCGTCTGATCCGCCTGTGTCAGAAACATGCTACTGAGGAGGTAGGTAAAGGGTCTAATTCTCTCAAATGATGAGGCCATGTGATCCCAACCTACTTGTGTAATTGTATCATGTCCTTCACAGTACAGATGCTGGCAAAGAAAGTTTGGTAAATGTGAGAGTGAAAACAATTCTTGCTGAGCTTAAATTATGTCATGGTATAGTTGTGTGTACTACGCACACAGGTGTGTGTGTATGTTTGGAGCTTGGCCAACCAGGTCAACCTGAGGTCACGGGGACAACACTCTAGATATTTCGAGAGTATAAATATTTTGTTTATTGTAAATAGGATTGTCTAAGAAAGTGAGAGAGAGAGCGACGTAGAATGTTCGAGGATGATGCAAGTAAATTATATAAAGAGGATGTTTGGAAGATACAGAAGTCAGTTCAGTTTTAGTTCAGATGAGTACAGAGAGAGTATTCGAGTTCAGTACGGAGTTCAGGAGAGTTTATTGTTAATAAGTATTTATTCATTGAGTTGAGGAGATTATCAGTCATTGTGAATTCAGTTTATATTGGATTTATTCTGTTTATATTTTATTGTGTTGTTAATAAACTATATGAAGCATGGAATATGAATTGAGTTTCTCATTATAAACCAGTTCATATATAAAACATCCTTTACAAATTACAAGCAAGGTGTCTTTCAGAAAAACCAAATGGACCACAAAAAGTTCTGGAGATTTAAACAAGCAATTTAAGTCTTTTCCGTTTCGGACCAAGGACATTTTAGAGCATTTTCGTGTACGCAGTAACCGCCGGACGAAATCCGTATTTTTTTTTCCGGGTTACAGCCATAAATATTGCTCCACGCGTATGGATTTTGATAAATTTAGAGAGGGAAGTAATCATGTTGAATAACTATTACAAAAATAAATAATGATTACGCCCCTTTGATTAGCTTTTATTATTTATATTTAAAATATAAGCAAAAACGGTACATAAGAAACTCTTAAATTTTGGCCCTGAGTGGTCAGATCGCGAAACAGACTTTTGGTGTACACTTGACAGGCCAAGTCCTACAAAATGATATATACATCATGGGTCTAGGACTTATGGTTGCTGAGATATAGGGTGCTCCTTTGTTAATATAGCTTATATAGTAAAAAACGGTACTTAATACGCCCCCTTTTTCAGCCCTCAGAGGTCCTATCGCGAAATGCACTTTTGATGTACACATGGCAGGCCAATACCTACAAAATAATATATACATCATGGGTCTAGGACTTATGGTTGCTGAGATCTAGGGCGCTCCTTTGTTAACATAGCTTATATAGTAAAAAACAGTACTTTATAAGCCCCCTTTTACGGCCCTCAGAGGTCAGATCGCGAAATGAACTTTTGCTGCACACATGGCAGGCCAAGACCTACAAAATGATATATACAACATGGGTCTAGGACTTATGGTTGTTGAGATCTAGGGTGATGACGGACAGACAGACAGACAAAACGGGGACAATAGAGCATTTTTTTGATGGAAACTTAGAATATGTAAAAACTGTTGTTAATTTTTTTGTTTTGGTTACTATATTTGTAATAATTGTTTTGTAATTTTTTTTTAATTATACATATTTTAAGCTCTGGGATATGGAGTTTTTTTTTAGTTTAGTCAGCTTAAATGAAGTGTTTCTTATCTTATTTATATTTCACCAGGTAAACGATTTAGCTATACTTATTATGAAAAATCTCATGGAAAGATCTGGCAGTCGATTGAAGCTCTAGATAAAATGGTATGTACTGACACGGTGGTTTTTTTTTATAATCCATTTGTTTATTATTTGTTCCAGATTGCTAAATAACAATAAACATGTATTCTGTTTTTATATAGTAGTCATAACCGAGTTTCTGTCTTTCTATTGAAAAGTTTTTAATAAGTATATTTCATTTTTGTCTTGAGTCTTATGTCATGCTGATTGTTATTCCGTTGATAATACTTTTGATAAATAGTCATTCGTGAAAAAGGTTTTAATTTATTATTACTGTTAAGTCATTTCAACTCATATGTTATTATCTTTATCATCAATAGGGCATGGATATTATTGAAAAGATTGACCCTGCGAATTTCACAAAATACCTTCAGACATTCCAGAACACTATATGTGGTCGGCATCCTATTGGTGTCTTACTTAATGTAAGCTTTCTTTTTTGCTTGGTTTTAGCATGTATTTATTTATTAATGAATGAATAAATGAAAGTGGTGAAAAATCAGAGTAACTGACATACACAATGTTAATGTGTGGATATTCAGTTAATGTTTATGTAATAACAGCTACTTACCCATTAATACAACATGGATACTCACATCAGTAAGAGATAAAATGTGACGACAGCACTAAAATTATAATTCGCTTACAATTTCATGGCATTTGTTGTATTTATATCAATTTTAAGAAGTCAAAGGTTTCTCATTACAATTGAAAAATTAGTAAATTCAAAAAGGATATTCAGGCTATTTACCATATTTTCATAATTCATTATTAAATTTTTTTCTTTGAATATACAGGCTATTGACAGCCTTCGTCGTTCAAACAATAGCAATGGATTGAAGATGGAATTAAAATTCTTGAAATATGCCCAGTCAAGTCAGTGTGAAAGTCCAAATGATTCTTCAGTTAGTTATGCATCTGCAGCTTTGATTCTTCAGTAAGTTATGTGATATACCCTAGATGTATACAAGAATACCAGCTGTATTTCCTATTAACTTTGATTTTTCAAATACACTTTCTAAAATTGGGCCAAACATGTCGATGTTAAATTTTATCTGATCTTGTAAAAAAAAAAAAGATTACAAACAAATTTTTGTATTGTTACAGTTCTCTGATATGAAAATTTTCTGTTTAGGTTTTATCAACAATTTTTCCCACTGGTTGAAAATTTTGAAATTTATCGTCATGAATGTAGCCATACATTTTATATGAAAAATACAACAAAGATTAAAATTTTAAATTCTTATCATCATTACTATAGCCTTAAACATGTACATGTATTTTATTTTGTAAGAAAAAAATATATAATTTCTAAAACAATACTCTAACACATGTACTTCCCTCTTATTTTGTTAATATAATTATTAGTGAATTTCTTGATTAATAATAGGTTCTTTCATGGTGCAAGAAACAAAAAATAACTATTACAATTAATGAATATAATTTTAATAGTTTCTCATGTTTGGTTAAAAAATAACATAAATCCTGCCGAGTTTTGAATGGCTTTCAGATTTTCCAATGTATCTTAAATGATATAGTTGTATTAACTTCACAACTGATATTCATTTTGATGAAAAGTTTGAAATTGTTTAAATGTGCATTAAATTGTTTTACATGTAATAGTTAATGCGGTATCTATAATCAAAGTTTTGTGGTCATTACTTACTGTGATCAAGGCAAAAAGGCCAAAGTATTTTCTAAACATATTTTGTTTATAAGATACTTTTCAGATTAATTTTTTTGGATATTATACCCATAATTGGGTTGGAATAAAAAGGTGTATTTTTCCTATAGTTGCATTTATTATTGATGGTATTTTTTTAAAGTAAACATTTTAATATGTGTATTGTATTTCTTCATAGAGAATTTTTTTTCTTCTCATTTGTAATTGTGTTAAAGTTTACCACTTATTTTTATTCTGTTAAAAGATTGCTGGTTCTGTATTGTATTGGGACTAAAAAAAATAAAGTTAGTAGCTTTATGTTAAATGTGATTTTAAACAATATCCTACTGTTGTTTAGTAAAAAAAAAAAATAATAAAATTTTAAGATATGGATTTGATTTGACTGGTTTTTATATTCATCATTATGAAAAAAAGGTAGTTAATATTTATAATTAAGATCACTTACAAAGTTGAGCTAAATAGTTGAGCAAACTAGGGTCACCCCTGAATAAAGAGAGTCCCTTAAAATATTATTTCCTATTAAGTGTGATGCCAAAAGGGCCACAATAGATCATTTTGCCTTGACCTAAAACACTAAAGAAGTACATGTACTCTGATTATTTTTGTTGGAATTTTATTTCTTTTATTCTGGAAATAAAATGTTTTCAAACAACTGCCAAAAGTTTTGTAAGAAGTTACACTGAATGGCTTTATAAAAAGATGACACTACTGGGACCTGAATGAGTTATGTGGCATGATTATCTTTTTTTAATGTCTTAAGTCATGCTAGTCAGTTAACTTCTCATGTTTCTATTTTGAGCTATCTTAAGAAAATTTGCTCTTGGAGAATGAAGTCAATTTGTGTATTATGATTTCAACTTTTAAAAATCAAATTAAATGACATAACATGATTCCCTTATTTGTATGTTTTTCTATTTTTTGGTCAAGCGAGAATTACCTTTTATATTAAAACTCGACATAAGATCAGGATTTTTATTATATTATGCTGAAAATCTGAACCAAAACCCCAGCAAAATTTAACACATATTTTGTTCAATTCACATTTTCTTGCTCGAAATCTAAGTAAACACTGGTATATGACAGATACAACAGTAAAATGTTTACAAAGTAGACTTGAATATAAATGTAATCTATGTACTCCCAACTTGTCAGTTGTACCTTAAAAGATTTCATTAAATATTTGTATCCTTATATCGCAATTTTAATTTAGTTCAAAGAAATCTTTCAAATAATTTTTTTTTTAAATCTTTATCTTGTACCCTGGTTCCTTAAAAAATTATTTTACCTGGTGTATTATTAAATTTAGCTAGAGCTTAAGAAATGTGTGTTAGTAACTCAAAATAATGAAGACTAACAAATAAAACAATGATATAAACTTCTTTAATATACAAATAATGTAAAATGCATTGCATAAAGAACTCCCTAGAATTAACTCCTAACCGATTGAATCTATAGCTTTCGCTTACTAAAATAATTGGTTTTAAACATTTACAATTAAATGTTGTAAACTTTTGTGCATAGAAATGTTCTTATCTTTGAGAAATCTAAAATTTAAATTACTACCTGAAAACATAAATTATCCTGGACATATTTGTTATTACTTTCTACTAGCTTACAAACAATGTAACAACTAATTATGAAACAATTAAGAAATCACCCAAATTGCCTTGTATAATTAAACAGCTATTAAGAAGACAATTAGAAAGTGCCAAATAAGTAACAAAAAATAATTTTATAACACAGTATTCGGTATTAGCCTATTAATTTACAAGTAAAATACTGAATTTGCTTTTCTTTAATACAATGAATGTTTGGTTATATTTGAAGCAAATTATTTTACAAAAATTGTTTCATTTGCTCAAAATAAAAATTATTTGGCTAAAAAGTGGATGATCAAATTACAACGTTATTTTATAAAAACTTTCATTTCACTAGTGAAGAAAAGCACAGTCGATTGAGCAATGGTGATCTTAGAAAGACGAAAAATGTTTGCAATACTTTTTAAGTTAGTAATTTAGAATTTTATTTCAAATTAATAAATTAGCTGCATAAAAAAGGAAAGACATAATTAAATGCACATAATCAATCAGCTTAATCTTTAAGGCAGCTAACTACTCAGCAATCTTCAGGAATACTATAATTTCATAAAAGAAGTATGGCAAGTGAATCAACTATCTGCATTTTGTATAATTACACTTTTAAAACATTGTAATATGAAGTAAATTCATTAAAAAAAAATTGGCAAATCACAAAAAAAAAAATATTTGAAAAAAAATTATTTCAAAACCTTTTCTCCAAAAAAAAAAAAAAGACAGTTTCCATCAATTTGATGGAGCAATCGATCTCACAATTGAAATCTATTACTAAATAACTTATCACTTCATGGCTGTAACTGATAATCGAAAATCACAGTTAAGTTTATCACCGCAACCAGAGTTTGAGTCTAAGTGCATCCACACCATTTAGGTAGTACCTAAAGAGGCGTTTATCTCTGACAAATCCCAGATTTTCATACAAATGAAGGGCAGCCTGATTGGTAATCTCAGTCTCCAATACAACCTATTAATGAGAATACGTTGCAAGAATAAAACAATGTAAAGCTAGGAGATATTTTTGGTTTAAACAAAATAGGTAATTAAAATAAGCTATTCAGATTTTGTCTAAATGACAATAAGAAAATAGATAAATTAGCAACTTATATTACATGCCATTATCTGAAGATCCTATATATATATATACTAGGGATGGCTAAACACAAAGCTGATGAGAGCAGCTCTCAGGTTTTTTATTAAGTTAAAAATTATAAGAGCTGCACCACAGTCGATTGAAAGAACAAAAGTAATTAAATATTGAAATAACTGGCTCACTGTGAGCCGTATAAAATTCATCAATGAGCCACTTGAGGCTCTCTATGCCACTTTTGGCCATTCCTGATATATATACATATAATACAGAAAATATATTTTTTATCAATAACACAAGTCAATACAAAAAAAATATGTTGAGTACCTCATCACACTCATCATGAATCATGGCTTCAATGGCTTTAGTTACAAGAGAAGAGCCTAAATAAATAGAAAATAAAATTCAATTTGACAGATTCTGTAGACGAAGCTAACTTTGAAAGGTTTCCTCATTACACACCACCATTCAGAATCCAACAGCAATTAATCAACTAACCAAGGGATGCTATTCAACCATTTTCATCAAATGATCTCTTGACTACCTGATAACCACATCATATCATTGTCAATGAATTCTTTACATGTAATAACCATACTGAACAAAACTCATTAACTGAGAACTGGAAGTTCCAGGTGGTTTAAGTTCATAAACATAATGACCAAATGTGCATGCTAATTGAGACAGTTCTGGCACCTACCGTATTTTTCGCCATATAAGACGCACTTTTTCTTCCCCAAAACTGGGGGGGGGGGGGGGGGGGGAAGTTGGTGCGTCTTATACGGCAAATACACATTTTACATGCATTAAAACTGCCCCCAACTTTGTGTGGCGCTTACTCGCAGTCCTCGCAGTGTGTGCTGCGGGCTGGATTTGGGGCACGTACTGCAGGCTGTGGTGACTTCTGTGACCCTCCCTGCACGGCCAGGCTGTGTGTGTTCGGGCTTCCCTCATGTCTCCCCGAGCAGTCTCACTCCTTGCTGGGCAGTGTGGGCACAATTTCGCCGCTTCCCGGGCACCCGATCAATCCATGCTGCCCTGAAATGTCCGCATGTCTGCCTCCTGGTTCCGCCTCCTCCAGCCAATGCTTACTGATGTCCGTACTCTGCCCCGCCCCGCTGATTGGATGCCCGTGATTGATGGGCAGAAGGATTGCTCCGCCCCCGAATCCCGGGGAGAAGATACCGCCCTCCCTACCTCATACTGCCGGTCTTGCTCCGCCCCCACTAGTCTATTGGAGGCCCATGATTGATGGGCAGAAGAATGGCTCCACAAGCTCCGCCCCCGAATCACGGGGAGAAGACACACCGCCCTCCCTACGTCATAATGTGCCGTAAAAACCTCAGGGCATGAGAAAACCCACTACACGGTTGTGCTGTCCTGCTGTGCCGATGGTACCAAACTGCCTCCGATGTTGATTTTTAAAAGGAAAACGTTCCCAAAAGAAACAATCCCACGGGGAGTCGTCGTGCATGTTCACGATAAAGGGTGGATGGACGAAAATGGCATGAGGCTGTGGATTGACAAAGTGTGGTCCAAACGTCCTGGCGGTCTTCTGAAGAAATCTTCCTTGTTGGTGCTTGACCAGTTTAGAGCGCACATTACGGAAAATACTAAAAAGAACTTTAAGGAAGTTAAAACCCAAATAGCTGTGATTCCTGGTGGCCTCACTAGCCAGCTGCAACCTCTGGACGTTTCCATTAACAAGCCATTCAAAGTTCTGATGCATGAGGAGTGGAACACCTGGATGGCAGCTGGGAACCATGATCTGACACCTACTGGGCGGATGAAGAGGCCCACTATCACACAAGTGTGTGAATGGGTTAAAAGGTCATGGGACTCCGTGAAGGAAGACATTGTTGTAAAATCCTTCAAGAAGTGTGGCATTAGTAATGCCTTGGACGGAACAGAAGACGTCTTATTTGACACCAGTGAGGAAGAAAGTGATGACAATGACTGCGAGGATCTGCCCTTCCTCATTTCTGATAGCAGCGAAGACGAGGAATTCTTGGGGTTCGAATAAAAACATTACAGACTGATTTTTGTTACTTTCACTGTTTACTGACTTTACTGACTGTTAATGAGAGTAAAGATTGTTCTTAATATGTTACATGGTTGACATAAAATTGTTCTTAAACTGCTGTTTACTTTATACAGTTGATATAAAATATTTTAGTACAGTATTTGGTTCAGAATCTTTTTTTTCTAGATTTTCCTCCTTTAAAATTGGGTGCGTCTAATATGCCGGAGCGTCTTATACGGCGAAAAATACGGTACTTATTACATGTATAAGGTGAAATTATAAAAAAGTATAAATTGTGAATCAATTCTCCTTCTCAACTCAGTAATATGTGTATGCCTATTGCTAAACTTGAAAAAAATAACATTGTATAAAGGTATAAAAAAATTTAATTTTACCAATTTTTTTTCTCCTGAATTCAGAATCCACAGCCAACATTGCAATATATCCTCGTCTCACCATTTTCTTGTGCAAGTCCAGCTTGCAAACAATTGCCCCAACGCAAACGTTATTAGCTTTCGCCTGAAAACCATAAGTTCAAACATTAAATATTTTGGTATTCAACTAAAACATAATACATGCTAACAATGTTGTATTATATTTGAAGAGTTTTATGCCATATTGGCCTAACCCTCACCATGACATAAAATAGTTTACTTATTGCATCTGCACAATTTGGTACCTCCCCATGGTATAACCCTCTAACCATTTTTCAGCCCTTCATTTACTCTTGTGTAATAGAGCGAACAATGAGTCAGCTGGACCTTTGGGATACTTTTTCCTAAGTATTGATTAGAGAAGGTTAGGCTTATATGGCCTTTAAAGTGAATTTATCTTCACTACTTTCTGTCGAAAAATCATTTTTGGCTCGTATTGGGCCTACACCTATTTATTCTAAATATATTTCTTTTTAATTTGCAATCAATGTCTTCAGTATGAGGGAAATATTAAATTCTATAACCTGTCTCATCAAAAACACATTGGCAATAGAAAGGTATTGTTATCGAGTATCGAAAATTTTTCGTGCAAATTGTATCGGCGATACACAAATCTGATGTGAATCTGCATTCAGCCGATGCAACAGAAAATGAAACTGTATTACAAGATACATTATCTTAATGAACCTGTGATTAAAAGATTAATTATCTCTTTCCCATAAATGATGCAAGGCAGAAGAAAATTAAAGCCATGTTTGTACTAAAATCAACATATTATGTCATATTTTTTAGGAGGAAAGGAAGAGTTAAGATAATTCAAATGCATAATGAAATGGTGTCATTTAAAAGAACCTTTATTGCATGTAAAAATGCAGACAAGAGGGTTCAAACCCATAGTCTGAGAAAAAAAGAAAAAAAAAATAATCGTCAAATAAAACAAATATATCATATCTTTCTGGCCTAATCACGAGAGAAAGCCATAAGCATACAATTCTAATATAGGAATATTATTTCTTTAATTATTAATCATTAAATCAACAGATTTTTATAATTAATAAATAAATATTAATATTGTATTATCTAAGTATTCCAAGATTTGATATTTTGTGTTATCAAAGTTTAGATTCCAAAATCTGATGTATTATATTATTGACTTAACCATGATTGCATGAATGAAACTTAACCTTGATATTGATTATAACATAAAGTATAAAAATGGATAATTGAATTTTAAAGTAATTTAATATATAGAGATTTTAATATTTTTTAACAGTTAAATTATTTTTTTAAAGAAGACAGCTTATTACAAAGTATGAATAGTATGATAAATTTCTTTATATTTAAATAATAAGTTTAAAATTTGAAGTTATACAAGATTGAAAAAAATATTTTTTTGATTAAATTGAAAGCAGTTTTAAAGTTCAAAGGTAAACAATAACCATGAAAAATGCCACATTCTATGTAGCATAGAATTTCTATGATACATCATCACATGCCTTCTAAAAAAAAACATACCAAATGTTACATACCAAAAAGCACAATTTGGGCCAGTTGTGGATAAAATATCTGTATGTATATATTGAATATGGTTCTGAGAGATCTTTTGTAATTAGCCTCATGATATCAGGCATCTGTCTTTCTGATTCATAAACTTCATAAGTAATTTCATTTGAATCAGAATTATTTTCATTTAAATTTGTAGAATTATAAAGGGAAGTCCTTTCAATTTCACTCAATAAAACATCAACTTCACTAAAGTTGGTCTCTGAAGATGGCATATGTTTATCATTGAGTTGGAGTTCTTCTACTGAGTCTATGTTGCCAATGGTGGGATGAGTCTGTTTGCTATGTTTATCACTTTCAGTACTGATTACAGTATCACTGTGGGAGTTGCATCCTCCACCTATAGGTGACATTTCTTCACAGCATGTTTTTAAGTGAAATCGTTTATTATCACCACATTTATGATCACTGTGTGAGATACCATTGCACTTACGAAAACTTATGGCTCTTTCTGAATCTAAACCCTGGCCCAGAGATTCTATTTTATCTTTATCTCTTACTAGAGAATCAAATTTAAGATCATCTAAACAATTTGAGTTTGGAATAATTTTTTTCCCGTCTCCATTGGTTGATGAATTGTCAGTTTCATTAAGCTCCCCATTTTCTAAAAAAATTCTAGATTCTGGAACTTCAGTTCCAGATTTTTCATGGTAAGCAAATGTTGTTGCATCATTTAATACTTTTTTTTCAATACTGGAATGAATTTTAGAAAATGTATCTGTCTCAGAGCCTCCCTTTTGGGACTCCACAGACAATGAGACAGGTGTATGGTGAGACATGTTCGTGGTAATTTTAGTTGTTCAAGTATTTCAAAGATAATATACAGCAGCTATGTGCACTATAAACTTAGATGGAATAATTCATTTTTAACAGCTCAAAAACACTTTCTGAATCAGGTGTACGCAGAAGCATTAAATACAGGTTCAGATATTTTCATTACTATCCCTTTTATGTGTTCCTAAAGTGACGAGCACACTTTTACCACATAAATATAACCAAGAGTCATAATAAGCCGAAGGTTATTGATTATGATGTATTTATTTGGTAATGTTATTTGGCTGACCGTACTTGTCCACAAAGGTGAATCGCGCATGTGTAAGATATCTATTTCCAGTTCCGGCTTCTTGTAAAATACTGAATTCACTTTAGTTGCAAAACAATTTATTATAAACAAATGCGACTTGAGCCCCGGTTAACACATCCCCAGAATGAACCCCCTTTTTACGCATTTAAATACAAGAAATTATCAATTAGCGTGAGATGATGATAAAATTACTTGGAGGTATGGACCTGTTTAAGATTGTCAGATTTCGGGAGCACTATGTCTGCTGGAAGGGGGCCCATAATCACAGACACATGCCTACATAATTGTAGAACTCAAAAAGAATTATCTTAATGCAATGCCTCGAAGCATACATGCTTTTATTCAAAGACAGTTGACAATTTTTACAATGCTAAAATAATTTTTAGACATTCCAGTGGTAGTGGAGATAGTAGCGTTACCGAAGACGGCTAAGAGGGACGGTATTTTCAGCACTTTAGTATTTTTGACACGGTAGAAGGGCAACATTTTTAGTGTCCACTCTTGGGGGGAGGGGAGGGGAGGCATTTACAAGTTACGTTACTGAAAACGAAAATGCTACAAGGTAGCTATGTCTGTGATTAACAGGTCAATTAACAGGGTAGTTAATACTCTTAAACTGTATCGTCAATACCACTACTAATAGACCTACTTCATGAAAAGAGTATCGCCAGTCAGGCCCGTATAGCCAGGTCAAAGTAAGCAGGGAGGCACCAATACCCAGCAAGGGGGCACCTTTACCTTTTCTTTATTTTTCCTCTTTTTCTTCTTTTTTAAGCGGGGGGGGGGCACTCCACACGTAACGGGGGGCACAGCCCCCCAGTGCCCCCCCCCTTGGCCAGTACCAATACAAATACTACAGTAAAAATGTATTGCCAAAATCGATACCAATAAAATACCACTACTTTTGAGAACAACAAAAAAATGTATTTAAAATATGATGAGTGCAAGTTTTTCAAGTTAAAAAAAGTAAAAACAATAAAATACAATGTCAAAGCACAATTTTAATGCTAATCGCTTCACCACTTGGCAGCACGTAAGAAGACCATAATGACATAAAAACATGCCCACCCAATGAAAACAGGAGCTCAACTGTAGCACTAGCCAGAAGTTCAGTGTTCAATTGCAGGTATACTATAGTTTCTTAATGCTTAGGTAGGCTGCTTATGAAAGCATTTCTGAAGAGTTATATTCAAGATATATGTCTACTTCAGCAGAACTTACTATTAAGCAATTCGTCCTGGTTCTGCCGTCGTGCAGTAAAACAAGCAAAAAAACCTGTAGATTCAGATATCTGTACTGTTGACTGTACTAAAGCTGCACCACCCTGCCATGGAAGTTGAGTGGGAACTACACTCAGTGCACTGCAGGCACCATTTAATGTTTGTACAACTACAGCCTTGTGATCCAAATTGTCTATCCAGTCGGTCTTAAATTTTGGATTGGCCACTGCTGCCAGTTTTGCCTATAGGTCAGAAAATATAATATCGTACATTCATTCCATCAATAACAGCTCTGGCAAGGGTTCACACACCGTGAGAGGGTGTTTATGTCGCACAATCATTTCGTGTAGTTGACCTTTTATAACGGTTAGTGTGTGCAGCAAATAGCCAAATCCAATAGGCCTATTGTTTTCTCCTTGCAAAATATCCAGTCCACGATACAATGGAGCAAATACTTCAATGTATTCTGCTATGAATATTTTCTGCTGTGGACTCAGTCTCTAATTGATGTCAAGGTCATCAAACACCTTATCAATTTTAACTTCTAATTCTGGATTGGATAGTAAACAATGTATTTTTGCAACAGAATCGTGAGTGGAATTTCACCGGTGTCACGAGGAGTAACGAGCCAATTGCAGCTTTCATTGCATCTGCCTGCTGCCAGGCACGCCGAGAGGAGGGGTCATTGCCAGGGGGCCCGCATCTTAAGGGGGCCCGGCCGCCCCGACCATGTCAATTTTTTCACGACTCATTGTTTATTAAGGGGCCCGCAATGATGGCCTGCCCTGGGGCCCTTGTTGGCTCTCGGCGCCCCTGCCAGCAGCCAAAGATTAGCGATATTGTTTGTTCCAGAATGCTACTAACTTTGCAAATGTTTGCACTGACAAACAATTAGTTACTTCTTTTAGTATGTCTACTTTAGCATCACGCGTAACAACAAGATTTAACAAGTGGCATGCACATTTACGGTGTGGCGGTAGCTGGTAAATAACCTGTTCCTGTTCGTCATCATCCAAATCTTCATCATTCTGTTGCTTTTGCCTCTGATCTTCATTTAAATCCACATCGTTTACACTTATAAGTTCATCATTTCATCTTTGCAAAAAATTGATCCGCTGTCTGTTACAGTGAAAGAAATTTTGTCACTTATTTCAAATTCTCTGTTGATTGCTTCTAGTGTTTTGGCAATTAAATCACAAGTATGTTGGCCAACTATTCTACGCACAGCCAAGCAACAGCCTTTTCGCAAAAAAAAAAAAAAACTCAGGTTCTGATCAATGCATGGTAAGACTAATAAAACTTCTTCGTCTGGACGTCCAGCAATCGGTATTTGTATAGACATTATTAATTGAAGCCATCTTATCTTTAAGCTATGATTACTAGTAGTGATCTTAAAAAAAAATGTATTAAAATCGCTATTGTTTTTCTGCAAATAGCTAATATTGGCAATAGAAAGGTATTGTTATCGAGTATCGAAAATTTTTCGTGCAAATTGTATCGGCGATACACAAATCAATTCTTGATACAAAAAGGATCGACAATTCAGCAACCAATACTAAAAAAGTATCGCCGATACTAACAACCCTGTCAATTAGTTTACATTGTTGATCGTAGGTAGTCATAACCGTTCTAGGTGACCGCCCCTGAAACCCCCCCCCCTTCCGTTTGCTAAACGGGTCCTTTCTTGTATCAGTTTCTATTATATCTGATAAAGAGAGCCCACAAAACCTTTTAAAATCTTTTGTAGGGTGCCAAAAGACATAAGAACGTCTCTGATCATCCAATCATCAGATCGTCCTTGAAATCCACAGACAATGAGATGCGTGTATGATGTTACAAACTAATGAATATTAAAAATATGGTTAGGTAGGCCGACAATCCGTAAGTATCGTCCAACCATGTCTCTTTTTTAAATATGATGTTACATTTAAAAAAAAAATCTATCGGAGGAGATCCATAAGGAGTTTGAAAGATGGTGCAATGGAAATCTTGATGCACTAATGCCTCACAAATTTAGATTTTAATTATTATATTCGTTGAAAATGAAAAGATTGTTTTTATCGTGACTTTCGTTATCATTTTCGTTGAAAATGAAAATTATTGTTTTTATCGTGACTTTCGTTATCATTTTTGTAAGCAAATGATATTTACTATTTAGTTAGGCCTCTGCAGGTTAGAGAGTACTGTTTTTCTAACTGGATTTTATTTTAAAATTCACTTATATATATAGACTACCCGCCTTAGTGCCGTGATTAGGGTGGGACGGCGATTTCTACTACTGTATTCTTTTCTTTTTTTTTTTGGCCCAGCTAAGATCGGCATTTTTAGAACGCACTTATTAGAAGACCAAACGTGAACATGACATATATAAATTTTTTTTTTTTTTCAGGATATATAGGGTTAGGGTGTGGAGCAATATTATCTACGGCTGGTACACGAAGTAAAAAAAATACGAAGACCAAACGTTTGGTCATGTAACAAGTGCCTTTTTAGAATCAGCCCTAACTATGGGTATTACCACAGACATATTGCTTATCACGCTTAGAGTATTTATTTTAACATGGTGAATTAAAGTGTGGGTGCCAGAAAAAAATGACATAATTAACCCAAAATCGCGTTCACACTTTATTTAGTTAATGTAATTTCTATAAATATTTGATTCATCTAAGCCAAAGGTATCATATTGTTTACTTTTCTGTACATTTTAATACAACTCTATTTTTTTAAATATTTTTCTCAACACCTCTTGGTGTGATTTTCATGGGCACACTTTTTATCTCCCCTTTCCTCAGCATTTTTAGCTTGGCTAGTTCATGCTACTATAATATATCGGTTTAAAATATCTTACACAAATTAGTACAAATATATTAGATTATTTATATTTATATTATTTTTTTTATGTTGTTTTTTCAGAATGTAAAGTTTAAAATACTAAAACTTTTTTTCAGACAAGTGGCATAACTCAAGCAAATTTGAAGCACCAACAAAAAATAAATAAATTTGTGACATATATGTCATGCGGAAGCGTAGAAATACCACAGAAGTTAGTAGTTAATGCCATCAACTAAAATAGTGTACAACATGAAAATTTGTTAGCTAATGACTTTTTTGCTCATTTTG
The DNA here is from genome assembly GCA_021962125.1 of Bulinus truncatus. NCBI lineage: Eukaryota > Metazoa > Mollusca > Gastropoda > Planorbidae > Bulinus > Bulinus truncatus. The sequence continues at coordinate 3,374,363 of JAGDYQ010000039.1, forward strand.
ACACAAAGATAAAATTATGGGAAAAAAAAACTCAATCTTTCCCATTTTATTAAAATTTTATTAAAATCTGGTATAAATATAGGGGTACAATTTATGCAAAAAAAAATATACATTTTTCTTTGAGCATGAGTAGAACATAACATAACATTTGAAATTTGAATGTTCTGATTTAAATTGATGTTCTAGTATTTATAAGTCAATAAAATGATTCAAAAAAAGTAATACTGCTAATAAATATCTGATTATATTTTTTTTCTCCCATTATAGTTCAATTTTCAATATAGTTAACATTGGTGTAAGTTAAATCTCAGGTGTCAGTATTGTAAATACAGATTGGAATACACTAAAATTATTACTTAATATTTTAAGAGAATATTCAGTCAATTGTAACTGAGGAAACATGGACAATGATCTTAACATCAAACACAAATAGATGCATACAAGAATTATACATGTATTAATATTGTGACAACTGCCAGCCCTCAAATCAAGTGTAAAAATACATTTAAAAAAAAACAGTATAAAATCATAAGCAAAAGCTCATAGTCGTTTAAAATAACTATCACAAGATGGTTATTATATAGGAAAGTAAGTTTCTTTAGACCTTTTGGAAGATGACATTTTCTGCAGCCATGAAATAATATGGGGTTGTTTTGCTAGCACAACACCCGAATGCTTCATATATTTATATATATTTATACAAAAATCATTTTAAGCCAGACTAGCCAAACCCAAGATGTGAGCTAGCTAGTCTGGCTTAAAATACACATCTAATAATTTATAAAAAAAAAAGGAGTTAACCGTTTGTTGTTGATGACAGTATTTGCCTAATTGAATTACAGATTTGTGAAAACAAAATGTATTACCCTTAATTCTATAAAATGTAGACAATGCGGTAATATAAAAGTAATAAATTAGTCAATTTAAAAAAAAATTTAGAATCTTTTTTTTTGACTGCAATCATAACCATAGAAGAGAGTCATTTGTTTCCCTTGAAATGACATAAATGGAAGAAGAAAAAAAGAACCTCCAGGTAAGATTTTAAAAAGAGCTAGCTACAGCATTTAACCAAGCAGCCACAGCTACTGCTCCTGGGTCAGGTTTAGTCAGTAGTGATTTATTCACATAACTAGCTCTGCCTGCTTGGGCATCCATTTTAATGGTTTGTTCTGAAGCAATTTTTGCTGCCTGGAGATGAACAATAAAAATTTTTTTCATCACAAGAATTATTTGAGTTATAGATATAACACTGAAAGTTTTTGGTATTCTAGTGGGGCTTACATTTTTAAGCATTAAAAATTGATATTGCTATGTTATTCAATAATAAACAAAGGGATACTGTAGACCAGTCACCTCAGAGGCCAATTTAGTGGCAGCTTTGATGGTTAAAGTCTCAGGATCCATAGATTTGAGTGATTCACATGCAGCAAACAGTGGGTCAACCTATAGACAAAAAGATCTATGTATCTTACCCAGACATATGAAGTAATTAATTTTTGAAGGATTTGATTGACTTAAGCAAAAACAAAATCCTTGTAGTTCAAAATAAAAAAAAATAAATGCTCCAAGGAAAGATAATACATGTAATAGTATTAAAAGAAATAGGTAAAAAAAACAACAACAGTGAATTAGAAATAAAAGTGATGCGTCAAAAGTAAAGTGCAATGTTAAAATATTAATGGATAAATTTAGGCTTACCATAGTCCTATAACCTGGTTTTGCTCCTCCATACCTAAAATATATTGTAACTGGATTATCTTTTTTAGAAAAACTTAACAACAGCAAGCATTACTTATTCATCTACAGTGCATTAAAAAAAGGTATACATGCATTTACTTCATTATAGATTCGAGCCCTGCATTCAGTGCAGCACAAAAACTTTTTGAATCAGCTGCCTTTAGCTCCTGAGCTGCACTGGTAAAGAATAAACTGTATAACTGGCAAGAAAAAATAGTATGACAGTAATAATGTCTTTGAATTGCTGAGCACAGCTTCAGGTCCTTTCTATTTCTATGATCATCTTTAATTTTTTAACGGAAAGGTTTTTTTTTCAAGGCATACACACATATTTAAATTTCATAGGTAATTAATAATACCACAAGTTTTTTAATACTAATTATTAATCATATTTTGCTTTTAATTTGCCTGAATTGTAAAAGAAACTGTTATTTTCTAAAATATCTCTTTTGGTACTTATGGAATGGAATGTTTACATTAAGTTTTAATTGGCTTGTTTTAAATTTGTATTTTATTTTTATGAGATGATTTTGATTGCAACACATAGGGCAGCTTTAAAACTAAATTCAAGCCTACCTGACAAAAAAATAATAATAAAAAAAAGACATTTTTTAGTCATTTCATCTTTTTGGAACTTTTGAATAATTGAAACATATAATGAAATATTTTTTTTTACAACTATATTATATAATGATAAAAAGAAAAATGTGTTAAAGCAAGAGCTAGCTTTGATCAACTACGCTTCTTTAAAATAGGAAATAATATTTACTAGACAATGACATTAGCAGAATATAAAAAAACATAAGTTTTTAAAATTAGTAAATGAATATGATTGTTATTTCAATACTTACAGCTCCAGATGATCCACCCATCACATTTTCTGTGATATGTCCAAGACTTTGAGCTAATGTATATGGGCAGTCCACAGGAAGTCCTGGTTTTGTGGACTCACCCAGCTGCTTTAGAATGGCTTTGGAATAAAAATAATAATTTGACTAGAATTGAAAACAAAAATTAATAAACTTTAATTTTTCAGAAGAAAATAAATATTATTATATTATAAGGGAAAAAAACAACTTTAACTCTTAATCGACAGCAGGTTTTTGGCCATTTTTCATTACCAAACAGGTGTCCTTATATTTTGGACTATGTTGTCTGTTTCCTTTATAGCCCATATATGTGTTATATATCATTTTTGTCTACTTTTGATAAGATTTAAAACTGTGCAGTTTATTTTTGTGAATATGAGACTTGATAATGTTTAAAAAAAAGAATTTAACAAAAAAAAAAAAAAAAAAAATTTTTTTTTTTTAAAAAGTGTACAAACACCAATAAGACAAAAAACTAGTATTAAAAACAAACACATTTTTTCAGACATTTTATTAATCTATATTTATTTCTGAAAGGAAAGATTCAGTTTTCAATCAATTTCTTCAACAAATAAATGTTTGGTGACTTTTTTTCAAATATGCATATTTTCCCTCATTATTCATATAAAATTGGTATATTTCAATTTTTTTCTTTCCCTAAATATTTTTTTTCTCAGTATATATTAAATATATCATTCTTTTGATAATAAAATGGTAGTTTAATTAAATCTATATTTTATCATAATATTTAGCTATTTTATTAGAATTATCAATATATTAAAATCAATAAGACAAAGTAATAATCAGGTTTGAATGCAAAAAGAAAAAGATATATAATTAGTTAAAATGTTTAGCTTACATAAACTACTATCAATTCTGGATGAAAAATCTAAATGTGAGAACAAAGCATTTAGAAATGATTTATTTAAAAGTAAATTTTATTAATTAATTTTCGTTAAAAAGATAATTCCGAACTAAATCCACACAGCATTCTTTCCCACTCTTCTTGATACATGGACTCTTTCCTCTGCACTTGTAGCTTTCAGATCTTTCTCTACATCAATGACCCAACTGTTTCTTGAAATCACAAATTGTTACTTGGTATCCTGAATATGTATATAGGGAAAAAAAAAAAATTAATTAGCTTGTGATACTGAGATAAACAATTTCTATCTTTCATAACGCACAAAAACATATCACACACTACACTTGACATTTGTTCTTCTCTAAACCTTGTCATTTGAATAGCACAATCTACATTTACCACATTTATTTACTATTATTGGGTCTATTGCATGTTTTAAAAAAAGAGTGGCTTAGTCGCAAGAGGTACTGGAGCACTTTCTGAAATATTACCAAAGTCTCCAATGAGTTCTTCAGAAAAATGTAATTGTCCATAATTATTAGGTCTGTGTAATTCTTAAGATTCATCTATAGAAATATTTTCATATGGTTGAAACTATGTCATGCATTTCATTTTTATGTATGTCAGTAGTGTTCTTACTTTACATAATTTGTCATTAGGGTTTTCATTTTCAGGATTTGTAATTTTTAAGAAACTCAGAATAGCTTTAAATCTGTCAAAAGACATAAATGCACAAGGCCAGAATCCATTATAAATAAAGAGGCTTTTTACTCCAAAATCTGTCAATACTAGTGGTTTTAACTATTCCTGCATACATTATCAGCCCACAAAAGCTATAAAATTCTTCTGGTGTAATACCAAACCAACCCTTGTAAATACTTACTTTTGTGGTCCATGAATCTTTGCGTAATCATTAGTATACTGGCTTGTGCGAGTTACTTTATCCAGTGTGAAGTATAGTTTGAAGTAATCCATGGCATGGAAGAACCTCTTTGCACTATCTCTTGTTCTAACTTCTTTCAAGTGAATACCTGGAACCCTTTGTGGTAGAATTGAAGGAGGTGACTTTCTCATCTTAGCCAATGAAGCTGTGTCAAATAAAAATAATGTAATTAATTATAAATAAGGTTTTTTATTTTTTTTCATATAAAATAATGTTTTAAATGTAATAATAAAATATGTAAATAATATATATCAAACAAAACAGAAGACTATAGTACATATATCTGTGTGCTCTTCTATCAGCTGATTTTTGTTTATCAATCAGCTGAGAGCTAAAGATTTATATAGTACCATGCTTTAAATGGAAAAACAAAATATTTAACATGTATTTTTAAGTTTTTTATATTATTAATACACTTACAATATTTTTCTGCTAAAATGTTATAACTAGCTTGATATTAGGTGATTATTTAGCATATAACAGACCATAACTCGTAAAAAATAAAACGAAAAAAAAAATACAGCATGTTGTTGTGAGCATTGGTATACTTACACATGAGTATTAGATGCATTAAAACTTCCATTGAACGAAACATTTTCATCATCTGAAACATCAGAAACGTCGGTTAGATCCCAGACTTCATCATCACTTGAATCTAACTCGGAATCAGGCTGAAAATCTGAGTCAGAATCCATTATAATGAGCAGGACGAAGTGAGCCTTGACTCTGCCGGCTTTCAAAATGGCGTTCGGAGGAAGTGTCGTTATCGGCTTTGTTTACGTTTTTAAAGTCGCGAGAATTTATATTTATTATAAAATTTCGTAAATATTTTTTAAATTTTAATGTACCAAGTCCATTTTATTACAATAAAATAACAATTAAATTTTTAAAAAATAAAAAAAAATATTATTTGTATTACGTTAAAAATAATTGCCAAAAATGGCTCATTTCTTTCTTTGTATGCCGTCGTTTAAGATTTAATCTACAAAAACAAGGAAATGAACTGTGTGGTGTATCTCATTTGAGACAATATTTCTAAAAAAAATCTTTGAAAGATACCTTTGGCACCGAGAGCTAAGGTGGACCCACAATCTCCATCCCCAGACTGAGTGTCCAGTTCATTCAATGTCTTCTCCATGGCTACCAGCTGCTCACAAGCATTTCTCAAAGCTTTATAAGCTGAAGCAGTGGATTCTGTCAATGAGATACTATTGAGCTATTAAAAAGTAAATATTGAAGGGGCTAACACAATGTTAACATTAAAAGTCTTAAATACTGAATGATAATACAATAATAAAATTTACTGACACAAAAAGGGCAACATTTTATAATAAATAATGAACATATTTTAAATACATGCCCCCCCCCCCCCGCCCAAAAGATAAATATTACAATCCATTAGATAATAATTGTAAAATACTAAAATCAGACCTGCAATAAATTCAAATTTTTATGCATTTTTTTAATAAGCTAAAGGTAACGTAAAACTATATCGCATGAATAAAAATTTGATGGTTTATATTTTCAAACAGATTAGTCTTAATTTATTTGTCCCATTGATGAAGAGAAAAAGTATCCTTACCATCATTAACCAAGACCAAATCTGTTACGTTCTTAAGTGCCTTTTTTAAACCATAAAGTAAAAAGATTTGCCACCACTAAGGAGGCAGCCACATGAAAAGGCCTATTATAAAAATTCCAATTCAGCAACTAAAAACATACCACTGCTTAATTTTTCACATCCAGCATCAGAAAAAATGTGGTTTTCTTTTTCCAATTTCACAAGTGCTGGAGTCATTCTGAGTTTCTGTCCAGGTGCCAAGTAGGGAGGGTGCCAAGCAGGTATTTCAGAAGGATAATCTGGTAATTTTATAAACATTTGATATGATAATGAATAATTTTCTCACATAAAAGTTGGTACATGTATTATTTATTTCTAAGTAACTGAATTAAAACAATATTAGCAGGGTGTATAGATCAGCAGTCGGCTAACTTTTAGAATTGTTGGCCGAAATGGATTATCAAATTTGACAAAAGGGCTGAACCAAGAACTGATGGGTGGAGTGCTGATTAACCTTAAAATTGAAGCCAAAACCATTGCAACTTAATCACAACAAATAATTCTGAACAAGCTTAATATTTGCCACACAACCTTACATTTAATGTCCACAGTTATATATATATATATATATATATATATATATGTACAGACCTAGATATTCTAATATGTTGTCATCAATATGCAGAACAGTGATTGAAATACCAGCCATTTCTAATGAAGTCATATATGTTCCACAATATGCTCTGTCTACTGAAACACTCAGGTTCTCTACAAAGCGAGACGAAATAAAAATGGATGAAAAGAAATCAAAAACCAGTTTACAACTTAAACATTAAATTTAATTTAGTCTTTTTTTTAAAATCAAAACTATGCTGATGTAATTTAATTACCAATACCATAAATCATCAAGTAGTTTATACTACAAGTATTTAATAAAAATTGTTCTTCCTTAAAACAAATATCACTGTAAACTTAAGACAATAAACTATTTTCAACTTAGATAATATTTATTCATACTAAACCTTTTATCAAAATAAATCATGTTGTACCATAGATCTCAGACTAGGACTGTCTTATTGCATTAGCATACCCAAAAACTTGCCCCATACTTTTTTGGCAATTTATTATTTAGACTGGTGGCTATGGGGTCTTTAACACAGTGGATTTTCTGGAGGCCCAATATTGCTCTCAAGATGGCTTTCCTCCAGGGATAAACTACATCATAGTTATTAAAAAACAAATATTTGTGACCAGTGTACCTAGGTAAGATATAGCTTCTTTAGCAACAATGTTCATTTCCAAGACAGAAGTTCCACCAAGGTTGTTTACCATCAAAGCTACCCTGTCACCTGAATGATATATTTTATTATTAATAAAACAAATATTGATTATATAAATAATACATCATTTATTAAGTCTTATAATCTACAAAAAAAATAAACTATGTAACCTTGCTTTAAATCAATATGGGTGGATGTGCTTAGATTAGTCATATGATCCATCATTGTTTTCACAGCCTCTCTAGCAGTTTGAACCTGCAAGTAACAAATAATATAATTTATGTGGCAATTAGTGCATGCATAATACTCTAATCGACGGCAACTGTCAGTTACTAACCTTCATTCTACGTACACCTGCTTCTCCATGAACCCCTAATAAAAAAAAAATGTATGGACATTACAGTTTCAGATATACAAAAAAATGTTTTTAGTTAGACTAATATCAATAAGGTGGGAGCCTTAAATTTGTTAGTTACACATGACCTAAATGGTACACCAATAGCCATTACATTGCATGCATTCCTAAAATAAAAAGGGAATTTTTTGGTCCTTTTATTAATTCTTTTGTTCAATCTATTTATCCTAGAGTGGCCATGATACATGTATTGATGTAGAAAAAAATATATTAATGTGAAAATAAAACTTATGACCAAAGGCAAACTCCATTTTTATTTTAGGAATGCATGTATATTTTAAGTCCACAATACATACTGCTACATATTGTTACAACTCTTTAAATTCTGTTTATAAAATCAAAACATAACACAGGCTGGCATGGGTTCCAAGAGTATTTACTAATATCTATAAAAACAACAACAACGGCAACATGGCCACTCTCTTGCCGGCTTCTTACGTCACTGTCTCTACAGCGTCATCGCATTCACTCTGTAGACTGTACGCTGCGCACCGAGAGGGTCGTAACAATGCCCCCCTCTTAAATCTGTCCGTCCCGGACAGGTTAGTTCTCACAGTAGCAGTAATGAAATGTTCTGTGTTTGACAGAGCTAGGATGAATGTATACTGAACTGACCAGATTAAAGTCAATGGCCAGGTTCATCTCTGTCCTGCTTCGTTCTCCCCTGCTCCGATGCACTCTGCTGGTCTCCTCGCTCCTCTCTACCTTTCGTCTCTGCTCCCCATGTGGCTCATATCGGTTCACCAGTGTCTCAGGTGGCTCTTCATGGGTCACCAGCACCTCAGGGGGCACTTCATGGGTCACCAGCTCCTCCGGTGGCTCATCACTGGTCACCAACGTCTCAGGTGGCTCATCACAGGTCACCAACTCCTCAGGTGGCTCTTCATGGGTCACCAACATCTCAGGTGGATCATCACAGGTCACCAACGTCTCAGGTGGCTCATCATGGGTCACCAACGTCTCAGGTGGCTCATCACAGGTCACCAACATCTCAGGTGGCTCATCACAGATCACCAACGTCTCAGGTAGCTCATCACAGGTCATCAACGTCTCAGGTGGATCATCACAGGTCACCAACTCCTCAGGTGGCTCTTCATGGGTCACCAACGTCTCAGGTGGCTCTTCATGGGTCACCAACGTCTCAGGTGGCTCTTCACGGGTCACCAAATCTTTCTTGTTATCGAAGCGCGGCAGATTGTGCACAAAATTAAGACCTGTAGGGGTCTTGCCGTTGCAGTGCCAAACGTTGGCACTAGCATCAGCTCCACTGTTGTGGATTTCCATGCATTTGTGGCTTTTGTTTAGTTGTGGTTTATTGTTCTTGACGTTGTTTTTATCAGACTCTGTTAAGTTGTCTGGATATTCAAGGTAACAAGGGCTGCGGTTGCAACAAGCTTTCAGACATTCTGCAGACCGATCATTCTCACAGGGGCTCAGATCGCTGGGCGGCTCTTCTTGGATTAGTTCCTTCTTGTGCGCTACATTTTGGATGACTACACCATCATGTATCACATCGTGGATGACCACATCCTCAGGTGCCACTTCATGGATGACCACATCCTCAGGTACCACTTCCTGGATGACCACATCCTCAGGTACCACTTCCTGGATGACCACATCCTCAGGTACCACTTCCTGGATGACCACATCCTCAGGTACCACTTCATGGATGACCATATCCTCAGGTACCACTTCCTGGATGACCACATCCTCAGGTACCACTTCATGGATGACCATATCCTCAGGTACCACTTCATGGATGACCACATCCTCAGATAAAACTGGCCGCATGTCTAAGTCTGCTTCAATGATTAACTTTGTCTATCTCTGAGTCATGTTTTCGTTTGTTGTCGTTTCATTCACTACTTTTCCTTTTGGTAATTCAATCTTTGCTTTCTCGGTTCTAGTGTTGGGATCCTCCCTCAGATCCCCCATCTCGTCCCTCAATGCTAAAAGAAACTCCCTCACCTCATTTCTTAACTGCCCAATTTCCGTGGTAAAAACATGACTCTCCGGGTCCTTTCCCTCATCAATAAGAGCTTCATTAAGTCTATTAAACAGTTGTTGTTTGTTGCCGTCAGTTGGAAGGTCCCTTTCTTCTAATTCTTCCTTTAACTCTCTGACCAAAAGTTTGTTTAACTTCTTACCGAACATTTTCAGAAAAGAAATCCCCACCTCTGACACAAATGTTACAACTCTTTAAAATTCTGTTTATAAAATCAAAACATAACACAGGCCGGCGTGGGTTCCAAGAGTATTTACTAATATCTATAAAAACAACAACAATGGCAACATGGCCACTCCTTTGCCGGCTTCTTAAGTCACTGTCTCTACTGCGTCAACGCATTCACTCTGTAGACTGTACGGTGCGCACCGAGAGGGTCATAACAATATATATATATATATATATATATATATTAGTGTTAACTCTCAGGAATGAAAAAGGACATGTGGGTTTAAAACTTCAAATAACAATTTATTTTTAACCACAACTCCAATGGCCACTGTTCTTCACTGCCAGCTTCAATACAACAATTACTGCTCTATCTCACCACATTCAATATGTTAATTATACGGTGCCCTGATTTATAATTAGACTCTATCCTATGCCTCTTCAATCAGAATTTTGTTTAGTCTTTATCCATCAATTGCATTTAGCAAGACCCCTCTTATGAGTGTTTCAATGTAAGTGGCTTACATTGGCCACATTCTTTGCATTTATTAGAAATTTTATTGATGCACCTATCTTTTATTTATTCATTATATACAAGCTGCACCCTGCAAAACCTTTGCATAGAGTTATATCCCCTTAGGCTTGATCAATAGGTTAGGTTATTTTTTGGTTTCGGGCAGATCCGATTTTTTTCATGATTTGTATTTTAAACTGGAATACTGTTGTATTAACTCTTTACTTTCGATTTAACGCAGAGCCCAAATCGCTATTATTTATATATTATACTCACCAAGTCCTAGTTCCATCTCATCAGGCCGTAGGGAAAATGAAGGGCCAGAGCCAGGGACTGAGCAAGGTGACAGAGAGAGACCAATGGTTCCTAAGAAGCAAATTAATTAGAGGGGGAATTTAAAAAATCAATAAACGTATTTTTCAATAAGTTTAGTCATCTAATAAAATTATAGAAAATGTACCCATTTTTTCTTTGATGAGATTTAAACTGGATGCTATAGTTTCCAGACTTTTGCCTTGCTCTGACATGGCCCCAGCAATCTGAAGTAAAAAATAAATGAATAATAAGTAAAATGTGGACATATCACTCTTAGTATCAACACATAAACTTAATCTTTTCCCATCTTAGCCAATTATACTGATTTCAGAACTAATTATTAATAATAAAAATACATAAAGATTATTGAGCTTAAATTACAAGGAACAGATTAAAGACTTTTTCATTCAACCATATCCTAGCTCAGTCATTTTCATTCACCTTATGAATTAACATTGTGCCAGCCAGACCTCGTCTTCCAGCAGAATGATCCACTGAATCTAATGCACAATCTTCTCCAATGACAACCATTTCAGCCTTATGGCCTTTAACTCTGGCCCTTTCACAAGCAATACCAAAGTTCAGTCTGTCACCGGTATAGTTAGTTACTATCATTAACACTGGACAGTCTAAAGTAATGTTAAAAAACTAAACTAATTAATCTATTAAAAAAAAAAAAAAAAAAAGAATAACTATCAATTAATTAAAGATAATTTGAATAATTTAGATGCATTTTATTGTTAATTGTATACCAATCCTCGTAATTTATATTAAAAAAAATTCATTCTCCACTTCAGTTCACATGGACGGCAGCATTATTAAATTCAGCACAATGACAATAAAATCTACACTTGTCAAGTAAGGATGTCATGGCAGATATTTCACCTTTTTGTTGCTGGCATGCTGCATTGACTGCAGCCATTATGCATCCTGGTGGTGGTGAAGTAAATACAGAGCCACAGGCACAGGCTGTAAGACCACCCTTACCCACATATCCTGACAATAGAAAAGAAATACATCGAATAAAGTATTCCTTAAACAATTTAGAATTTCAACAAAATATATAGATGTTTATGTGAGTGTAACATTTTTTTATACTTTTTCTCCTTGCATTAATATACTTATGGTTAAAAAAAATTATTAAAGCAAGTCTGAAATATATTAATTAATAATTCTTACATGTAATTTATACATATTAGTTGATATAGTAAAAAAAAGTAAAGTTCCCTTCTTAGCCCTAACGGGCCATCGGGGCAGATGAAGTGTAGAATTCATCTGTTTCTATAACCTCGGCATATGAAGGGATTGTGTGGTTAGCACAACGCCCAGCCGCCTTTACTTCCCCAACTTAAAGTCAGGTACCCATTTAAAGCTGGGTGGACTTGTGGGACGACTTTGCACCAAATTTCACCTGGAAAAATTCCATGGGCCTCACCGAGGATCGAACCCAGGACTCTCAGGTCGACAGTCGAGTATCTACACCACTCGACCATCCGTCCCACTAGTTGATATAACAAGATTAAATTAGTTTTATATTATATCACCCCTAAATAGCAACCCATATGTCATACATTCATCTCAAGTAATAAAGGAAAGTTAAGACAAACTAGTTCTTTCCAAACCCATTTTATAAAAGCAAAGTGTCCTTAAGTTTAACCAGCTTACTAATTGGTACCTGACATTTGTTGGGGAAAGTAAAGGTGGCTGGTCATTGCACTCGCCACACAATCCCATAGGAATAGATGAACTCAACTTCATCTGAACCCAATGATCTGTATAGGCTATATAATGGTAATTTTTTTAAGTGACCAAACACTCAACTTCATCTGAACCCAATGATCTGTATAGGCTATATAATGGTAATTTTTTTAAGTGACCAAACACTCCAATTCATTTTAAAAAGGTTTGATAGGAACTTGTTGAAAGTTACAATTCACCTAGCATCCAGAAAATCCAGAAATCATGAGGTTTAAACTATACACATCTTAATATGATAATAATGAGCAGTGCTTATCAATCTATATTAATATCAAGTTTTGAGATTTGTATAACATAAGATACTTAAATGAGGAAAAATTTTAGGAAACAACAGCAAAAAAAGGTAAACATTTACGAGCTAAATTTATATAAAGTTGTAGAAATATTATAAATTAGATTATTAATTTATTAACTCTTTGTAATATTAAAAAAAAAAACTTTAAATATTTACTAACCAGCATGCCCTGGTTCATGTCCTGATCCACCTCCACTTATAAGAATTACTTTGCCACTGTTTACAACATCTTTTGCATCTGTTCTAACGACTACATTGTGGCCATCAACCAAACTAAGTCCAGGATTTACAGCAACGAGACCCTCATTACACTCCCTTTCACAGTCTAGCACCTAAATTACAGATTTAGAATGAGGCACAAAAACATTAAGATCAAATTATGAAATCAGAACCCTTCTAACATTAAATAATGCTTTATAATTTTTTATTATTATTATGATTGCTTGTTATTAGATGAAACATGGGAACCTTTTAAGGCTTGTTGGATACTAGGGCTGCCACCAGTAAATTTGTAGCCCCTGGCCCTGTCTGATAATTTCCAACAATTCAGATTACTGGGGCCCCTCTAATCACACCCACTCATGGATCACTAAGTGTAAGTCATTAAAAATTTTAAAGCTCTGTAACTTGCTTTAGTACGAAATAGGTGGAAGAGCTCATTTATAATAATATTACTAGACTGCTCGTAAATAGTTGTCTTTTTAAAGATATGCTGCATATCTTATGTATCTAAGTATCAAATGCAACATAATTTGTCATAATGGTAATGCCAGTATAGGCCTTTTAATATAGTATAATAAAGCCAAAGGAACCTTCTTTAAAATTCAGATCATTTTAAATTAAAAGAACCATTTTATTATTTATTACACATTAACTTATTAAGTAATTAATTTCATAATTAAAACTAGTTTTTTTTTTTAAATATTTTTTTAAATAGTCCATTGTGTATTTATTTACCTGGTTTATTAGCTTTTTGCTACACGATTTTTCAGATGAATTAGATCTAGTTGTTGCCATTTCCAATTTCTGGAATGTTAAGTATCAATAATAATATTTATCAAAATAATAGAAGTCGGTATTTTACTATTTTTTGTCTTTTGGCAGTTTTGATATTAGTTTATTAGTATATTCCGCCATCTAGACACTAGTTGTACAGTTTCACTTGCAGTTGCAATGTACTCAAAATAAGCAGTATTGTAAGTATTAGTTTTCATCTGTCAGCTAGTTGCACAGTTTTACTTGCAATGTGCTCACAACAAGCAGTATTGGTAATTTCATAGACTAAAACTGTGCTAAAATATCAATCCTGTTTTCATATAAAAACAGCTGTTGTCCTTCGTGTCAATAAAAAGTTATCGCCCCTGCGAATTGTTACCAATTTTTGAACTTCTTGAATGACTTTTGCCCTTTGTTCCATGGCCTACTTTATGTCTCCCTGGCACTCCCCGCACCTAATGGTCCAAATAACAGTGTGCACCAAATGATAGAAGTCTGTAAGATGGGCAATTAGACAAATCTATCATATTCAAGGAGTTTTCTGAAATTTCTTTATCCCATGAATACATAATTAAATCTTGTAAACAGCAGATTAAGTGCTGCCTCCAACGAATTTTGGGCTATTGACAATCTTTGCCGATTGGGACAACTCTGATCCATCTATCTATCTATCACACACATATACACGTCATTACTATTACATAGCAAAACAAGCAATTAAGCCTGATCCATTCTGGACACAGGACGAGTTAGCGCATTTTCGTGTTATGTATCAGTACGTTTGTTAGCTTTCAGTAAATATTTGTAAATTTTGGAAATGTTTATAAATTCAATTGTGTAATGCATATATCTGTAAAAAAAAATTATAAAGACGTTTCTTTATATTTGAAAAAAAAATTATTGTCTCTTAAATCTAACTACAAGTGGTTTGTGGTTACTGAAATAGGACTCATAATTGAAAACATTCGAAATTATAGTCATTTAATCGTCCGGAAACTCCGTCAATTGTTGCATAGCTCTGTACTTTCAATTAAACTCAGAACACAAGCTTACTATTTCATTTGATGAGTTTCTTAATAAATCTTGGTGAAACTACGTGCTGCATTATTTCGCACCAAATGAATGGGTTATTGAACGTACAAGGTGTATATATAATATATAAACCCCTTAGGAGCCCTGAAGCCCGGCCCTCAGAGGTCCTGTCGCGAAATGAACTTTTGATGTACACATGGCAGGCCAAGACCTACAAAACGATATATACATCAAGGGTCTAGGACTTATGGTTGTTGAGATCTAGGGTGATGACAGACAGACAGACAAAACGGGGACATTAGAGCATTTTTTTTCGAAAATGCTGTAAAAAAACAACTGTTTCTGGCTCCACCACACTGCTCAGGGGTAGGGGCCACTAAAATGTGGCTGATTGATTCACCATTGAATATTTTTATAATCTAAAAAAAGCGTGTACAAATGTAAGTGCATTACATTATATTGAAATTCAGTTAAGGCTGCTGAAACAACGGATGATTATAGAGATCTCCCCCCCCCACCCCCCTCGAAGCCACGGGTCTCTGGCTTTGTTTAGGACGTTACTCACACTACTTTTGCTAGCAGAAAACATTTTAAAAAAAAAGGGGTGGAGCATATCTATGCCCCCGGTACCGGACAGCAATTCTTTAAAGGCATTTTTTATTTTTAGTTAGGCTATCCTATACTTTTTCTGAAAAAAAAAATCAATTATGGCTCAGGCCAGGCGTGGGCAAACTGTTTGATTTGCGGGCCACGTTGGGCTCGTAAATCAAACCAGCGGGCCAGACGAAGAGCAGAAGAATGCAATGTTGTCATGAACTCATACAAATTAAAGGTAAACGACCAGAGGCATACCTAGGGTGGGGTCCAAATTCGAAAGTCCTCCCGGGCACCAGCTTGAAAGGGGCCCACATTTTTTTTACATTAAATATTAAGTACATTTTCTCATATCATGGTGTCCAATGTCAAAATGCAGGGGTCCCCAAAGTAGCTAAGCCCCCCCCCCCAAATCCCTCGGTTCGGCACTGGGGGCATCAATACCCAGCAGGGGGGCACCTTTACTTTTTCTTTATTTTTTCCTCTTTTTCTTATTTTTTAAGCGGGGGGCACTCCACACCTAGCGGGGGGGGGCACGCCCCTTAGTGCCCCCCCTAGCTACGGGGCTGTGGCTTAGGCCCTACCGTTCCACTGAAGCCGTTTCTCATTGAATATACATAATTACACAATATAAATTATAGATACATGGATAAAAAATCATAAAACTCCGTCCGTAGGGTATTTTCTCATATCCACATACATTACGGCGTAATGGATAAGAGAAAATTGACGCCAAATTACGATACTCAAACTGAGCAACTCACTAGTGTTTTTATTTTTATTTTTGGACCTGTCGTCCTTATATGGAACACATCATACATTGAATAGGAGAAAAAAATACCCGATTCCTGCAACTCCTATCTTTTTGCTAGTTTATTGGGTACGATCGAATGACAATACAAAAGCAAAACATACTCAAATGTTAACAATGACCTTTAATTTTCGGTTACATTATAATATTTTGAATGTATCAATAAATGAAAATCTATACTTCCCTATTTGACCATATTGTCCATATTTGGAAAATGCAATTCTGAGTCATATATTCATACGCGTAATAATTTTAATTTGATTTCTGTAATATTGTTTAAAAAGTATCTTTAAAATATCAAAAGCAAAGCCACAATCATATCAAACGGAATATTTTCATATTTCGATGCAAATTAAGTAATATATAAATGTTACTTATTTAAGCGGAATGATATTTATTAGTGCGCTTTTCCCGTTATGGTGTCGACTACAAATTTTGGTAAAGTTGATCGTATCCAGTTTCCTTTTGAGATACAATGCAAAGTCTGACCCAAACTGGCATGCCAGGGTCAAAACTCAGTGGAACTAATTTAGCAACTATGAATGGTAATGTAAACAACAACATTTATTCATCAAGTGTTCATGATAATTTCATATTTGAACAAGAAGACCCCAGTCTCGAGGATGATGATTCTGATTCAGATACCGTAGCTTTTCAACCAGGACATGGATTTCAACAAAATGTTACGAGCACAGGACTCAAACCAGGAAAAAAAACAAAAGGAAGAGTTAAAATTAAAATGGAGTTTATCGAGAACAAATTACGACGGTATACAACATTCAGTAAACGAAAAACAGGAATAATGAAAAAGGTAAAATGTTACTTTATTTTGACTTCCTTTTAAATAGACTGATACGTAAACCCCATTTATTTCTATTTACACTTGTTGCTTATGGCTTATGTGGTAAATTAGGTCATCGTTAATGCCGGATACTCCCTATATTTATTACTTTATTTTTTATAGCAAATAAAACCAAAGGTTAGTAGTAAGTTTATCACTGGCACGCTATTTGAATTGTAACAAAATAGAACAACACCAAACAGTATTATTCTTTTAATATTCGTTTTTTAGGGAAATTAGGCGTGCTCATCTGACAGTTAATGAATGCAATTAATTTGAGAGATTTTTAAGGGAAAAAAAACTATGAAGAAGTAAAGGCAAATATAAGTCAAGGAAAATTATTTTGTTTAACCTACCAACTATTTTCAGTGTTGACAGTGGAAATCAAGTAAATTTTCTTACCAGTGTAAATATAAGTATTTAGTATTAAATAAGATACAGAAAAGGCTAGGGGGTGGAGCATAGACTGTGTAGCAGCATACATTGTTAAAATGTATAATTCTAAGCAGTAATGAATACTTTGTTAAAACTTTAGTCCTGTAATATAGTTGTATATTGTCTTCTTTTAGAATTAGTTACTTAAGCCCATCAACAAATTGTAACAAATTATGTGCGTATTCACATAAATGACACAGAGTGCACTAATGTTTCATATAACTCTTTTCATCTGACATTTCTTGGCTCACTTTTCTAGAGCCTTATGTTGATTATATTCAAAGTGTTGTATTTTTAAATAGCCTTAACTAGTATTATATCATCTTGAACAGAAATAACTTGCCTTTATAATGATATTATTAATTTTATTGAAAGTAGTATGAGGTTGAGTTGTTACGATTGAATATGAAAATGAGATGTGAGTTAGTAAAATATGAATTTCTTCATTTATAATTGCTTTTTTTTTTTTGCACTAAAACACTCATAAGTACTTGGTAATAAAAACTGGAGATTGGCTTTGAAAGAATAAATGTTGGATAAGAGATTTACTTGTAAATGGTATAGGTGTATTTCAGCCGAAAAACGTGATTGTCTGCCATAAAGTGAAGGGTGAATGAGCCTTGAATTGTGGATAGGGAAAGAGGTAATTTGTCTATATACTTTCAAGATGCTGCCCACACACATTTTTTATTTCCTTCCAAAGTTGTGCAGCTTTTACCCAATGGGCTTGCAGCCTTAGAAAACTTCGAGGGAACATTGGTAATAACCATGGATAAGGTCAAAACTTTTTTTTTTATTTTACTAATGATTTGACTCAATAGCTTTGGGAGATTTGAGTTTCTCCTAACATATCTAGAATGGTCTTTGTGTGACAGTTGAAGTTGTTTCCTTTTTCTTCATTTATCCTCGTAGTAAATACATTTTCCCTACACTTAACAAATGTTATATTATGCTCACTCTAAGCCCTTAGTTCACCCTTTGTAAAGCTGTCCCTGTATTTAACAAAGTTGATTATAAATATAAAGATCTTTGGTGCCCCTTTGTAGAATAATTTTAAACGTATTGCAGGCATATGAGTTGTCTACCCTGACTGGGACTCAAGTGATGCTTCTGGTGGCCAGTGAGACTGGGCATGTCTATACTTTTGCCACCAGGAAGCTGCAGCCCATGATCACAAGTGAAAGTGGCAAGGCTCTCATTCAGACATGTCTGAACTCACCTGACCCACCCCCTGGGTCATCTTCTGGCAGTGTTCTGGAGCAAAGGATGAACCCCTCTGGGTTTGAAGAAACAGACTTATCATGTGCCGTGGAAGATGAACAGAATAAGGTAGGTCAATATTAGATTTATTTATTTGCTTAGATATGTTTAGTAGTTTATATTTGTTCTTCATTAGTAAGGCCTAGGGGGTGGCATTGTGACAGAGTGATCAACTGCTAACCAGTAGGTCCAGAGTTTGAGCCACAGTGATAGCGTGGTATTTTCTCGGGTGCAATTGATGTCCCCCCCCCCCCCCCCCCCCCCCCCCCCCTAATTCTACCCAGCTTACTGAATGGGTGCCTGACATTTTTTTTAGTGAAAGTAAATGTGGCTGGGCATTTACTAGCAACGCAGTAGCCGTGGCTACTATAGAATAGATGAAAGTCGACTTTATCTGACCTTGATGGTCTGTATAGGCTCTGTGGTGGGATCTTAACATATTTTTTTTTTACTTCATTGGTAAATCTGGAGGTAATTAGCCATGACATTCTTGTGGTTAAAAAAAGGGGGTGCGGCATGCCAAGAATAGTGGTTTTCGATGATGTAGATATCTAAGCTGCATAACCAAATATACATGCATATGCATATTTATATATATATCTATCTATATATATATATATATATATAGATAGATATAAGTATATGTAGATAGATCTATAGATTAGATAGATAGATTACACGTGTTCAGGGGTAAGCTATTATTTTTATGATACCCAGTTTGAAAACTTTAAGGTGAGACATAACATCTTACATGTGGAGCCCAGTGACAATGGACAAGCACAAGTTTAGTACTAATAGGTCCCATTGATAGTAGACCAATGTGTCCTGTTAAGCAGGCTTGTAGCGAGCGGAGGGGGGGGCTGCCCCCCTCCCTGCGTTTTGTCTGGCCCCATCTGCTTATTCGTTCTACTTAGTAAAATGTATTACCTCCCCCCCCCCCCCCCGCTATTGTCTGGCCCCTGCTGTAGAATTTTCACACCATGGGGCTGCTGTTAAGGATAGCTTGGAGAGTTCCATTCTATGCTTGATGCTATAAATCTGGTTAACATTGGCTTTATACATGTTTTGGGCTTTTAAATAATACTTGCTGGTATATAATCCAAACCTCTTATGATTTGGAGTTTTCTTATTTAGATTCCTAATTCACCATCGTCTGTGATAACTCATTGGCTTTGTACAATCTTTTGAAATGTATGTAGTCTAACTAACAAAAATAAGCTAACACAAAGTGGATAGAATCCCTACTAATACTGGATACTGTTATTCTTGTGTATTATTTTGATATCTAATTGATTCAAACACAAAACACAAGAGTCTACATATTTGACATAGGAAAGATTATTTTGCATGTTTGTTATGACTGAGTGTATTAATAGTGTTCCCTAGGAGTACTTCAGCTAGAATGAAACACAGTTGTTCGGCTTTTGTTAATGACATGGCTGGACCAATTTATTGGGAAAGTGGGGGGGGGGGAGATATTACTCACATGACATATATGAACAAGTCTCCCGTTTTTAAAATTATAGAGTGCAGAAGAAATAAATACTTATAGACTTATTATTTTATGACAAGAACATTTTTCCCAAACTCTAGTCACATTGAATGGAGTCATTTAGCAGACGCAGGTGTCATGTCCAGTAGCAAATGCATTTCCGCTGTAAGGAAAAGCAATTTCGCAGAAATGTTCGAACAGTTGTGTTTAGCAGTTGTGTTTAGCGAGGAACGTTTTTTTCTTCTTCAAGTATCTTCATGGACTATGTCTCTTTTCAGAGGCAAAGTGAAATTGACCGTTTTTTTTTTTGTCGCCGCATTTACCACAAAGGCAGACATTTTGGTTTAAAATATAGCAACTGACATAGAAATATAACAAACAACTGTTCTCTAGGGACGTGCGCGCATACATCATTAGTAACACTTGAATTATTTTCATCTTCATATGAGCATTACGTTGGCTAGAATCTTTAAAAAAATTAAAATATTTTTCACAAAAAAAAAGCTTCGGGTGGAGATTTTTAAAATCCCCCCTCCCCCCCCCCCCACACCTATCGGTTTGTTTTTATCTTTTTTCAACTCAAGCGCAGCGCCTGCAAATGTTTACTTTGTATAGGTATAGATTTTAATTTTTTTTTTACTATACATAGGCCTGTGGACTTTTTGACAATATATGTGTGTTGCCTTAATGAATCATGAATGTCATTACCTTAGTATTGAGTTATTCGAGCTTGCAAATATTTCACGAAAATATTACTTTTTGAGAGGAGCTGAATATTCATTAACCGTTGACTATGTATGACTTTGCCAACAAGTGTTCAGGCAATTATGCCACAGTTCAAATCTAGGCGTCTGAACAAAGTGTATGGAACAACAACAATTGGGGAGGGGGGCGGGCAGGGTAGTTGTTAGAATTGAAACCGACCTACTCTACCATTGTATGTTGAATGATATGTTTTACCCTCAGATGCTCGCAATGCAGCCATTGTATGTTGAATGATATGTTTTACCCTCAGATGCTCACAATGCAGCCATTGTATGTTGAATGATATGTTTTACCCTCAGATGCTCGCAATGCAGCCATTGTGTGTTGAATGATATGTTTTACCCTCAGATGCTCGCAATGCAGCCATTGTGTGTTGAATCATTGTTTTACCCTCAGATGCTCGCAATGCAGCCATTGTGATACAGTGCTGACTAGTTGGATGCATAGGTTGACTTAGCAGCATTCAGGGCACGCGGCGTTCATTAGCGTGGCCGTGAACAAACTTTTTAGTCTTATTACAGTTTAGTAACGAACAAAAAGCTCCAAGCACGGGGCTATATATCTGGCGCAAGGGGGCTGGGGCAGTTGATTCCCCTATGTATTTATCTCTTTGGAATTTCTGTTAGCTTTCGATACTGATACAAAAGAGCTAACAGACGTGTTAGGAAGTTGGAGAAATGGGTGGGGAACTTGTAAGCTAAAGTGTAAGAAACCTCTATTGGCTAGATCAGTGATGGCGGCACGTGACTAAAATATCACTTCATTAAATTTTAATTGGAGTGTTTGAACTATAAATAAATGTTTGCTTTTTTTTTTGGCTGAATTTAGGGCACGTGGCCTCAAAACTTTTTTTTTCGCCACCACTGGGCTAGACGATTTACTTTTAGCTGTGCTCCAGATCTGATCATTTTGTTATCACGTGGTGTGTAGGGAGTGGACGTGGATGTTGTTTTCTTACATTACTTTTGAATCAAAATGACGTGTACAAAGCTTTTTATTTTTTTGTACATACTAAGTTAATTTTCTTTCTTGCATGCTTGTCATTTTCATAAGTATTTCTTGTGTTCTGGCACCGTTGTAATGTTATAATTTCAACGGTCGGTATAATTATAAACTTAGCTCTAACTATAAATGTTAATATAATTATACATGTATGTATAACCATTAAGGTATTTAAAACTGTAATTTTCTGTCATCCCGGTGCGTGTATGCCTTGCTCTAGCCTAAACCAAATCTTTCACCCCCACATAGCAACCCTTCCCTCCCTCATAGTAACCCTTCCCTCCCTCATAGCAACCCTTCCCTCCCTCATAGCAACCCTTCCCTCCCTCATAGTAACCCTTCCCTCCCTCATAGTAACCCTTCCCACCCTCATAGTAACCCTTCCCTCCCTCATAGCAACCCTTCCCTCCCTCATAGCAACCCTTCCCTCCCTCATAGCAACCCTTCCCTCCCTCATAGCAACCCTTCCCTCCCTCATAGCAACCCTTCCCTCCCACATAGCAACCCTTCCCTCCCTCATAGTAACCCTTCCCTCCCTCATAGCAACCCTTCCCTCCCTCATAGTAACCCTTCCCTCCCTCATAGCAACCCTTCCCTCCCACATAGCAACCCTTCCCTCCCTCATAGTAACCCTTCCCTCCCTCATAGCAACCCTTCCCTCCCACATAGCAACCCTTCCCTCCCTCATAGCAACCCTTCCCTCCCTCATAGCCAGGCTTGCGGAGCCGCCATAT